>OX465111.1:11557733-11855515 GCA_949987565.1 Luidia sarsii
CCATGATTTACAGTGGGTATTTCTGCATCTCATTTGACATATAGAGCAGTGATGGAAATGTACAAAGAAGAATGTGGGCAATGCGGGTGACCTTTGCTTGTTTCCACTTCAGTTGGGTACCAAGTGAGATGCAAAAATACCCCACTGTGAGTCACCGGGCGTCGATTTCACCAAACTCATCGTAACTTACGACTACTCGCAAGGCGGTGAGCGATGCACGGAAACCGTATACGGTGTGGCCACCTTTACGACGGGTTATCCATCGTAAGTAGAGTTACGATACATCGTAAGCCTTTGTGAGATCCACCCCTGATGGCATGTAAACAGTGGTCGTACAATGTTGAAACAACGTCGGTCCGAGTCTTATAGTTCGACAGAGCCCCGTTCGCATTTGCACGGTGTGGGGACGAGGTTGATGGGTTCTTCCCATCAATTCGGATGCACGCTGTATTCCGCTCTATTTCTATTCCACTCGAGTTTACAAACAGAACGACAAACCACGGAGCGGTCTCAATGAACCCACGCCCCCCCCCCCCCCCCCACCTCCAGTACCAAGCCGACCCCCCCAATCCTCTCAACTCTCTACGAGATTATGATGTTCGTAATTTGCATTAATAATGACCACCTCTAACCAGCAGCATGGCTGAATCGGAAATCTGAAACCCGACGCATTGCGTGAAATTGACCGACACGTCGCTTCCAATCGCCGCCGTCGAAGACGATAGGATTCGATTAAAAACCAGCACCTCGTAATTTTCCTCATCACCATGCAGATTCGATTGACGGTGGCGGTGAAATAACGGCCCGAGTGCATACCGTTGGGGGGTGCGCGTGAAATCTTGCATTTGTCACGAGACACGAAAAGGTTGTTTTTTTTCCTTCTCTTTTTGTATATAAACTGAGCCGCACAGATTGCCAGGGCGCCGCGTGAATAACAATTTTACCTAAACCAGTATCGTGCTATGAATATTGTAAGGACTTTATCCTTCTCTCTGCCCTCTATCTGCCTGTCCTCTCTCTGTGTGTCTCTCTCTCGCTCCCTCCCTCCTCCCCTTTATCCATCCCTGCCTCATCTCTAGCTATCCTCTCTCTCTCCCCTCGCTCTCTCTGTCTCTCTTTATAGCTCTCTCTCTCTCTGCCCTCTCTCCCTCCCCACCCCTATCTCACTCCTTTCTCTATACTCTCCCTCTCTACTCCCCCTCTCTCGCTCTCCTCCCTCTACCTCCCTCTCTATATATCTCCCTCCCCCTCTCCTCTCTTTCCCCTCTCTCTACGATTCAATTTTACAGATTCTAAACACGATCTGAAAAGAAAACGGTTGTGACAGGGCTGTAGACGGCGGAGAGGTGCCAAGACCCTCCATTCTAAATCGTTTACAAATCCAATGCGATTTGAAAGATAGAAGCAGAGAGACAGACAGACTGAGACCAAGAGAGACAGACAGGGACAGATAAAGACAGACAGACTGAGACCAAGAAAGACAGACAGAGACAGACAGACAGACGAAGACCAAGAGAGACAGGGAGAGACAGACAGAGACAGACAGAGACAGACAGACAGGCAGACAGACAGACAGACAGAGAGGGAGATAAATTGACCAGACAAAGAACAAGTCAGAACAGAGTGAAGCCATCATCATTCATTTTCTAATACGCACAAATCGAGAACAGTATAAAAAATGAAGTTCGCTCTCTGATAAAGGAAAAACTTGATTCTGAATTGAAAACCAGAACAACCTCAAACGACCCTAATCCAGTCGTGCCGACAGTGACGACACCGGAGAGGAGGAGGAGGGGGGGAGCAAGGGGAAGAGGGAGAGGATTAGGGAAGTGGAGAAGGGGGAGGAGGGGAGGGGTAGAAGGAGGGGGTAGACAGAGGGAGAAACAGGATGAGGGAGAGGGAGGGAAGGGAAGTGGGGAGGAATAGAAGGTGGAGGAGAAGGGGTTGGGACAGGAGGGGGGTGAGGAGAAAGGGGTAGGGAGGATGAAAAAGAGGAGAATGCAAAAGAGGGGGAGGAGAGGAAGAGGGAGGCGTGGAGGCTGAAGGGGAGGGGAGGAGGAGCGTAGGGAGAGTTGGTGAGGACGAGGAAGAGAAGGAGGTAGTAGAGGAGTTGGGGGAGATCGACAAGGAGGACGAGGAGAAGTAAGACATGGATGAAGAGGAATAGCCTGAGGCAAGTCGGCTGCTCCCGCGCGAGAGCGGGTCTACCATTAGTGCATCGCACACAAATGATTGAAGCAAAACTGAATATACTGCCCATACACGCTGTAAACACGACGTGGGCTGCAATACCCCCAAAAACAAAAACTCGTCTCAAATAACTCGGTGAGGATTAAATGCGAGGAAGAGAGGCTCCAGTCTGACAAAAAAAACAAACTTCCACCGAGAGCAAACCAAACAAGGCGGGCGTCGTTCCAGCGGCAGACGACATCATCGTTTAACCCTGCTTTTTATCCCCCGAGGGGCAGGCAGGGAGAGACAAAGGAAACTGCTTGGTATACTCGGCGCGCAGGGGGCCGGCGGATGACAGTGGCTCCGCAAAGATGATCCAAGGGGTCGGGTCGAGAAGGCATGGGCTATACTGCCCGAAAGAGCCAACATCAGCGCGTGCTTGTTGTTTTGTTTCTGCCTTCGTGCGGGGAATAGTCGTGGCCAGCATGCTTCGGGCGAGACTGTGTAAAATGTGTCTGTACTCTGTGCATCGGTCTATCTATCTATGTATCTCTTTCTGTCACTTTAACACTCTCTCCCTTCACTACCCTTCTCTCTCTTTCTCCCTCCCCTATCCCCTCTCTAATCTCTTCCTCTATCCTTGTTTTCTACCTAGTCTCTCTCTTCTTCCTCCCTCTATGTCTCTGTCTCTGTCTCCACTCTCCACTCTCCTTTGCTTTATTCCTCTCCTCTCCTCTACTCTCCCCTCTCTTCTCCCCACCTCTCCTCCCTAACCCTCCACCCCCTCCCCCTTCTCTCCTCTCCTCTCCTCTCCTCTCCTCTCCTCTCCTCTCCTCTCCTCTCCTCTCCTCTCCTCTCCTCTCCTCTCCTCTCCTCTCTCTTCTCCCCACCTCTCTTCCCCGACCCTCCACTCCCCCTCCCCTGTCCTGTCCTGTCCTGTCCTGTCCTGTCCTGTCCTGTCCTGTCCTGTCCTGTCCTGTCCTGTCCTGTCCTGTCCTGTCCTGTCCTGTCCTCTCCTCCCCTCTCTTCTCCTCTCCTCTCACTTCTCCCAACTCTCCTCCCCAACCCTCCACTCCCCTCCCCTCCCTGTCCCCTCCCGTCCTCTCCTCTCCTCTCCTCTCCTCTCCTCTCCTCTCCTCTCCTCTCCTCTCTCTCCTCTCCTCTCCTCTCCTCTCCTCTCCTCTCCTCTCCTCTCCTCTCCTCTCCTCTCCTCTCCTCTCCTCTCCTCTCCTCTCCTCTCCTCTCCTCTCCTCTCCTCTCCTCTCCTCTCCTCTCCTCTCCTCTCCTCTCCTCTCCTCTCCTCTCCTCTTCCTCTCCTCTCCTCTCCTCTCCTCTCTCTCCTCTCCTCTCCTCTCCTCTCTCTCCTCTCCTCTCCTCTCCTCTCCTCTCCTCTCCTCTCCTCTCCTCTCCTCTCCTCTCCTCTCCTCTCCTCTCCTCTCCTCTCCTCTCCTCTCCTCTCCTCTCCTCTCCTCTCCTCTCCTCTCTTCCTCCTCTCCTCTCGAGTGTATAACTGCACGCAACCTTTTCTTGAAATCGGCTGTGGTACTCAAAACCAGAGGTCTCGCGGTCACGTCCAGGTTCAGTCAAAGTTTCCTTTGCGTTCCTGTTTTGCCCCCTCTCCGGTGACTGAGCCGGCAAAATACTGAAGTACCGGTAGTATATACGGGTACCCGCCTATACCTCGGCCGGGTTTCGGGTACCCGGTTCCGGTTTGTGCAGCTCTAATAACCACGTTCCGGCGGTCGCTGGCATCGGGCGGGCCGAGGGGGAAAAAGGGAGGCTGTCAACCGCAAGTGCGTGTTCGGGCAAAGGGGAATACCCCCAGTCGAGGTGGGGATTGAGGGCAGGGCAGGGCAGGGCGGGAGAGGAGGGGATTGCCGAGCGGACAGACGACGCCGCCAGCCGGGCTCGATCAAGCGAACTGCCGACTGATTGCAGAACTCCGTGTGCGCCTCACTGCTAATTCCGGCTTTCGTCGCCGTATTGGACTTGGCAGCCCTGATTGCCTTAGCAGTTGTCACGTCCACCCCATACGCTAGTAGTAGTAAGTAGGCCGTGTACGAATTCCTCTATAACGGCCGACAATGGTGCACCCAGTTCACGAGATATGTATGGGCCTCCGTAGACTCGCATGTAATTCGCAGCCAGACCCTGTGGCCCTTTACGAATCCATGGATCAGGCTCGGGCTCAGGCTTCGTCGCCGTCCGATAAAACCTGAAAATCCAGGTTGTTGTATTGGTGAATTTGCAGGTTTGCTGGCTTGATAAGTACGGAGTACTCAGCAAGAGACTGGGGGCAAAACGCTTGTTAACGTTTCTAGATGCATGTGACATTATGACGGGTATAGAGAAAATGTGAAGGAACCCTAAGTCCCAGCTTAAGCCTTCATTTTGGTAATCGGCCTATGTGTAACTTGGAGGGGGATTGACAGCGGGTGTTCGTCTGGTTCTGTTGTTGGGTAAGAGGCGGGTAACAGACCAAAACAAAAACGCCTTTACCCAGTGAAAGCCTATGTGAGTAGGATTCGAAAGATGAGAGTAGGACTCGAAAGATGTGAGCAGGACTCGAAAGATGCGAGTCGGACTCGAAAGATGTGAGCAGGACTCGAAAGATGTGAGTAGGACTCGAAAGATGTGAGCAGGACTCGAAAGAAGAGAGTATAGGACTCAACAGATGTGAGGACTCGAAAGATGAGAGTCGGACTCGAAAGATGTGAGTAGGATACGAAAGATGTGAGTAGGATTCGAAAGATGTGAGCAGGACTCGAAAGATGTGAGTAGGACTCGAAAGATGAGAGTAGGACTCGAAAGATGAGAGTAGGATTCGAAAGATGAGAGTAGGACTCGAAAGATGAGAGTAGGACAAGAAAGATGAGAGTAGGACTCGAAAGATGAGAGTAGGACAAGAAAGATGAGAGTAGGACTCGAAAGATGTGAGTAGGACTAGAAAGATGCGAGTCGGACTAGAAAGATGTGAGCAGGACTCGAAAGATGTGAGCAGGATTCGAAAGATGAGAGTAGGACTCGAAAGATGTGAGTAGGACTCGAAAGATGTGAGTAGGACTAGAAAGATGTGAGTAGGACTAGAAAGATGTGAGCAGGACTCGAAAGATGTGAGCAGGATTCGAAAGATGAGAGTAGGACTCGAAAGATGTGAGTAGGACTCGAAAGATGTGAGTAGGACTAGAAAGATGTGAGTAGGACTAGAAAGATGTGAGTCGGACTCGAAAGATGCGAGTCGGACTCGAAAGATGTGAGGACTGGAAAGATGTGAGTAGGACTGGAAAGATGTGAGGACTGGAAAGATATGAGGACTAGAAAGATGTGAGTATAGGACTCCAAAGACGTGAGTATAGGACTCGAAAGATGTGAGTATAGGACTCGAAAGATGTGAGTATAGGACTCGAAAGATGTGAGTATAGGACTCGAAAGATGTGAGTATAGGACTCCAAAGACGTGAGTATAGGACTCGAAAGATGTGAGTTTAGGACTCGAAAGATGCGAGTTTAGGACTCGAAAGATGTGAGTATAGGACTCCAAAGAGGTGAGCAGGACTCGAAAGATGAGTCGGACTCTGTAGGGGGTCGGTGGCGACCTTTCAACTCGCAAGATACGGGTCTGCCGATGGAGACTTGCAGCTGACGGAGCTGGCGAGGCAGGAATTAACGAGCGGGGGTTAGCTGGCTCGATCACTCGGCGGGGATTTCCTCGGTCATTTCTCGCCTAGCCGCGGCGCGCCAGACTCCACGCAGGCATAAAGCAGACACCCGCAGCCTGTCAAACGCCGCTCCTGATATAGCAAGGGAGGATTTAAAGGTCTGTACACAGACCATCTTAGATCACTGATCCACACGGCTGATAAGCCGTCATCAAAACATCTTGACAGGGTGCGAAGGGAGTTATCCCCGACCGTAAAAAAAATAAATAAAAAAAATGACGGGATATTTTTCACCCGTGTATAATATTTCCTTCCGAAAGTTTTCCGAGGACTTCGTGGAAAGTTCTCTCCCTGATAGCCATCAAACCGATGGGACAATGTTATCAATAATGCATACAGTGCGCATCGCCAAGGTTCATATCGAATACGCTATGTCGTGTTTTCTCTCGCAGGCCCCAACTTTCCCTCTAAGAATTTAACATCAGCAGTTTCGGGAAAAAAACAAGTTAAATGCTTAAAATGCCTCTCGCTGGCGATCTCCACCGCGGCAAAGACTAGTGGACTATTCGGGAAGGCCACCATGGGCTGGATAGCTCACACGGTTAGAGCCCTGCAGCCGATTTCAAGAAAAGTTGCGTAAGTTACGCCACGTACAAATGTTGCGTAAGTCTTGCGCCACAAAAATGTTGCGCAGCTACGCAACAAACTTACGCCCATTTCACGAAACTTGTCTTAGCTGCGCAACGAATAAATATTTGCGGACGAGCCTAAATCGTTGAAACAGGGTCAACGGTCATGCACTTTGCATGCACGACCGTTGACCCCATAGTTTTCTTGAATGAAACCCCGGACGCATAGTAGTTAGTAGTACTAGTAGTACTAGTACACGCAGTACGTGTGTGAAGCAGACGATCGGACGGACTAGCTGAAAAATTTGGCGGGTAAGAATTTGTCGTTTTTGTGAAATTTTCTGGGTATATAGGAATTGCATTGCGTTAACGCAGAGCATGTTGACCTTGATACACGATGGCTCAACATAGCGCAATTAAGAGGAATGCAAACTGGACTAATGAAGAGATCAATATTTTGATTGAATTTGTGAGTCGTTCCTGCCGACACGATTTGTTCGGGAATAATGAGAAAGGGAAGCGGGCACGTGCCAACATAAACAAAATCAAGAAAGAAACATGGGCACGAGCGGGGCAGACAATTGTGGAGAACGGAGGTGTGCATAGACATTGGCTCAGAATAAGGAAGAAGTGGAGCGATCTCTGTGCCAAAGCACGCAAATATCGCAGGGAATGCCAAAAGACAGGTAGGCCTAGCTAGCACTAGTAACTAATACTACTTAGTAATACTAGTAGTAATACTAGTAAAAGTAATAGTAATACTAAATAGTACTAATATTACTAGTACTACTAACTACTACTACTAAGTAAAAGTACTAGTAATACTAATACTAATACTTGTATAGTACTACTACTAGTATAGCCTTAGTTAGTATAGTATTACTTAGTACTAGTATTAAGAGTAGTACTACTACTAGTACTCATTAGTAGTAGTACTACTACTACTACTAGTACTACTACTACTACTAGTACTAGTAGTACTACTACTAGTATCGTGGGAACCCCCGTTTTCGACGCTACACGTTTTCGACGCTTAGCCTTCTAACTCACATCGCACTATGAAAACAACTCCGTATAACGATCTCAGACTTCGTATCTTACAGTTGGTTTCCTGATCTTGTCCGTCACCGAAAATGTGGAAATTTAAGGCTTTTCCAGTAGGCCAAACTCGTGTGATTCAAAAAGTTGCTCTTTTGGGGTCTATTTTCCTAGGTACAAAATTGGCAGTTGCTTCGAAGCTCCAGTTTTCTTTATTGTTGGTCCTAAAAAAAATCTGAGTATACCATAACAAACCCCAACATCCGTAGAAAAAAAATATATCACGCAACTTGAAGCAGTCCGTTCAGGGTAAAAACTATGGAGCCTCCTATAGGGCGTCTCGCTTATATATTTTTTTTTATTTTATTTTTATTATTATTTAAAGACAAAAAGTAACATGGCCCAATAGGCCTTTTTTTTAATGGAAAAAATAAAAGGGCAGCTAGAGAAAGTACCAAGAAGGAGGAAATATGTCTCTGGAATGACATTGGGAAAGGTCATAACTGAAGAAGCAGCGAGAAAGAGGATTGTGGATTTTTTTTTAAACGTCACAAAAGAAGACATCAACCAGACCAATACGTTTTAAGCATAAATTATGAATGATTTGAGGAAAGTGTTAGAAGCAGTGTGGAAAAACAAAAACAAAGATGAACACAAAAAAAATACAGGGAAGAATTTTACAGTGCCACACAGCATTTTGAGTTATTTTAAGAATTTATTTTGCGTTTGGCTGCACTGTGACACCTTACTAAACACCACTGACGAAAATAGGTGACGATGCTTACTGCGCGGTGCGCCGCGGACGTCAACAAAACCGGGTAATCTTACGGAAGTGACAGGCTTGATCAACCCTCTCTATGATTATTCTAATAGTCTGTGGTGTGGAGAAAGTGACTGAGACCTCTTTTAGTGTGATACTTTCGTCCACATTGTTCAGTTTGAAGAAAAGTCCTTATATCGTCGAAAACCGGTTATTGGAGGATACTAGTAGTAGTACTAGTACTAGTACTACTACTGTACTAGTAGTAGTACTACTACTTATTCGTAGTAGTACTAGTACTAAGTAGTAGTAGTACTAGTAAGTAGTAGGAGTACACTTAATAGTAATAATCTGAGTAACTTGGACCCTTACAATTGCCCTTTAAATAGAAAATGAGGGGTCGCCCGAGACTCCAAGTTAGTTACTCGGACCATATGCACAGACTAGAACTGTAGTACTACTACTAGTACTACTAGTACTAGTAGTACTACTATCAGTTATCACTATCAATCATCTGTATCAGTACTAAGTAAGTACTAGCAGTAGCAGTTTATATTAAGTGAAAATAATTGGTGTTTTTTTTTATTTTTTAACTAATTTAAGGAAACTGAAGTCAAATACGGTTGCGCAAACCTAGGCTGGCACTCTAAAATTAAACTAGACAGTTTTGAGGCCACCACAACTAGTAACAGCATACCTCCATGGTAATAAAATATTACTAAAATGATTAACATGATGTAACCCCCAAAAATATATGACCCTAGCTGGAATTTAGACTGAGGGATAGAGGCAGGGGGGACAAGTAATCTCAAGTTCGTTGCTGGTTTATTATATAAGTGTGATGAGGAAACAATGTTGAATCAGTATGAGGGAAGTGCTTGAAAAGGTGAACCTAGGGGATGCTTCTCTCATTTAAATAATAATACAGATGATTTAAATAGTATATCATAGAAGGCGTTTTTCGCGTTCAAAAAAATTATACAGGTAAGGGAGTGATTACATTGTAAGGTAGGTATGGAAATGAAAAAATACAAAATAAGAATAATTCAAAAAAATCATTTTGTTATGACTGGCAAAAATATGTATTCTATATCTTTTACAGGGGGTGGTGAATGTCCGAGGGACCGTGTCCTGGACAGCATCCTGGAGACCCTGACGCCTGCCAGCAAGGATGGGGTTGTAGGACGAGGCGAGGGGGAATCTACCATCTTGTCCCATAATGGTACATAAGACACATGACAGTATTCTCATTAAAACAACAATAATAATATTTTAAAACTACCAAAAGAACTATAACAAGTTTCGATATTCATAGTGTATGAACGTTTGTATGTACAGCATATGGCAACTGATTGAATGCAATTCACAAAAAAGATGCAAAGAACTTTGTTTTGTGTACATGCTAGTTAAAAATAATGGTAAGAGCAAGGCGTCTCTGAATGCAGCCGTCCAACAATTTGGTTTTTTTTTTCATATTCATGCATATAAACAAGATATGCCACCCATTGACATTATTTGGAGGTTTGTTCACAGGATGTCTATAGTGACACATGGAAATTGTTCTTGTTTTAATTGTATTGCAATTTTGTTTGTCTAACTTTGCTTTGCTTGACAGGACAAGACCATGGGGATGATGACCCTGAGGTGGAGGAGGAGGAGGAGGAGGAGGATGATGATGATGGTGATGGTGTAGGCCCCTGTTCTACCAGTGGAGCTGCTGGTATGCCAGCATCTTTGCCATCTTCAATGTCAAGGACAGAAAGGAGATCCCAAGAGAGATTGGGTAACAAGACGTATGCCCTTTCTGTCCTTGACATTGAAGAGGCAAAGCTTGAGGTGAAGAAGAAAGAATTAAAAGTACAGGAGGAACAGTTACTGGTGACCAGAGGCATTCGTGATTCCTTAGAAACATTGAATCACAGCATGCAAATGATACTTGCAGTAGTTTGCAACCAGCAGGGATTCAACATTGTTGATGAATCTGGTAGTGGCACACTGTAAGTATCATTTGCATATTGAAAGGTGATCAAAGTCACGCCATGTCTGGTTGCTAGTAGCGACGTTTTGGTTGCTAGTACTGCTAACCTTCTTCAGGCAACTGGAGAATGGATGCTGCTGTCTGTTTATATCCGGTCTGCCGGCTTCTGTGCGCCGGTGTGTAAACGTCGTAGTGGTGATCATGCAGTTTGGTGTGCGGCCCTGGTGTCCTCCAGTGGTGGGGCAACAGTTGTGGTGTCGGACGATGGGGAGCTAGAAACTGGGGACGTCAATACCGCTGTCCCATTTGCGCCACGACTGGAGGACACCAGGGCCGCACGCCAAACTGCATGATCACCACTACGACGTGGTAAAGATCGGTCATTAAACTGTTTTCTCCTTAGTTAGGGGATATCTGTCTAGTTCTGAAAGTGATAAACAAGAATGTTGCAAACTGTTTACTGACTAAAAATACCAAAATGCGAATCTCAAAATTTAGTGGGCCTGACGTTTCGATCCTAGCAGGACCTTTCTCAAAGGCAGAGTGACAAGGACAAAACAGATACATGTACACGGAGGAAGGGGGGGGGAGTGAATAGGACACGGATGAGAAACAAAGGACAAAGAGTGAAGCTGGTAGGGAGAGATCAAAGGGAAGGGCAAGCGGTGGGGTAGGGATTAGTGAGAGGAGGGGGAAAGTTCTCTTTGATCTCTTTGTTTTGTCCCTGTCATTCTGCCTTTGAGAAAGGTCCTGCTAGGATCGAAACGTCAGGCCCACTAAATTTTGAGATTAGTTCTGAAAGTGACGGTTAACTAGTTGATCTCTATAGATACGTCCATCATGAAGGGGTCCTGCATAGGGGGGTACATCAACATCATCATCATCATCATCATCATCGCCTACTGCTGGCTCCTCATCAGCTGCTGGTTCTCCAAGTCTCTTGGCCATATTGTGCAGTATGGCACATGCCAGAATGATCCGAGTTGCACGTAATGGACTGACCCGAAGACCAGTTGCAAGGCAAGGAAAACGTCGCTTCAACTGCCCGAACATCTGCTCAACAACGACTCTTGTTCGCTTGAGGCTGTTGTTGAAGCTACGTTCTCCTCTGGTTTGTGGGTTAGCATATGGTGTCATTAACCATGGCCTGAGCGCATAGCCAGAGTCTCCCACAAGCACACCACTGAATCTACCAAAATAAAAGTTATATGAATCCTGCTGTTACTGTTTGTTTCTCCAATGTCCAGACAGTGATGGGAAAGATATAAAAATTACAACATACATGTATATCAAAGTTTCCTAACAAACCTTCTGTTTTCAAACATGTCTCCAATGACACTTGCTTGGAGTATGGCACTGTCATGTGTGCTGCCAGGCCATCGTGCAACTACATTTCTGATGATGTACTTAGCGTCTGAAATCATTTGAATATTCAGGCTGTGGTAGCCTTTCCTATTAATGAATACATACTCCTCATCACCCAGTGGTGCACCGTAGAGACGCACATGGGTACAGTCAATAGCACCGATCACTCCTATAGAGAAGAAAAGGTTTCTCTGTGTTAATATTTCTAAAAAAGTAATATACCAAAATGTTGCTAACTGCTTACTGACTAAAATTACCAAAATGCAAATCTCAAAATTTAGTGGGCGATGTTTTGATCCTAGTAAAAGGACCCTCTGCCTTTGAGAAAGGTCCTGCTATGATCAAAACATCGAGCCCACGAAATTTTGAGAATTTTATTTTTCATTTAGACTCTAGCGTCATTTGATATTTGTTCTGTATAATTGCTGGTGAGGTAACTATTGTAATAACTTGCTTCTTGTATAATATTGCGAGAAAAAAATTGTCAGGACAATTCTCACCTGGAAAGCCGGCTTTCCCTTAGAAATCTTGTTTCACTTGAGCCAATTGTTGCCCACCGTTGGGCAAGTGAACATGGTCATTCAAGGTGTCAACCAGTGCTTCGGTCACTTTGTGAATGACGCGGCACACTGAAGCCACCGAAATGTCATGCAAGTCACCTTGCACAGAATAGAAAGACCCAGTGGCATAAAAACGAAGGGCTGCCAGAACTTGTTGAATTGGAGGGATGGGGTTGCTTCTCTGTTAAAGGGATAACACAACATTGGTCGAGGTCAAAGAATAGCATCCATACATTGTCTGATCCAACATATGCATGAAATAGCACAACTTAATATAATAATTATATAATATATAATATATATTATACATGTAATTTAATATAGAATTTAATATAAGAGTTGTATATAGTATTTAATGCAAGCATTTGTAAATAAAATTTGAAAGAGCATACCTTTAATTGAAAAGAGAGATATCCGTTTGAGGTTTTAATTCCCTGTTAATTATTCATTATTGTTTAAAAAGTGACAGCAGGTTCTCACTCTGTATCCAAATCTAAAGTTATGTAAAATGGATGAAGTGGGGGAGCCAAACACTAACGATACTTGGCAGAAAGTTAGGCTGTTGAGTTCAGTTCATGATCAACCAAAAAACAAAAAAGGAAGAAGCAAGGACTGTCTCGGTGGCAGAATAAGGCCAAGGAAGTGCAACCAACTGACGAAAACCAAAAAAACAGTGACAAATGACATCCACTGATACAAATAACATCCACACATTTTCCAAGTAGGGTTCTGATCAATACTATAGTATAGGACATGATCGATGAGTGTCGGCAACAACCAATTACCGACTGGCGGACCCTTGTGCTACCTCTTGTGCTACTTGTCCGTATAAATGGAGGCGGTCCATTCAATAGAACTAAAAAGTGAGCTGTATGAGTTATGTATCATCATCCCTGTGATGTAGCCTACATACTTTTCTACTCGTGGGTTGAGTAAGCTATAATATCCTACCCGTGTCCGTCGCTCTAGTCTTCCCCGTAAGCTTTCCTCAATATTAACGATGCCTTCTCGGGTGAAGCGATACCTCCGCCGTATTTCGTTGTCTTCCAAATTGTCTAAGGGATTGTTTCTGTCGCAGAAAAGCCGTTCCCGACGAAGCGCTCTGCGATAGTCGCGTTCGGCTAGCAACAACAGCGCCATGTTTTCTTTACGCAAGAAATCTCGAGTTACGCCACCTAAATATGTTGCGTAACTTACGCAACTTTTTTTTGCGCAACTTTTGACTTACGCAACTTTCACTCGTTGCGTAAGTTTCATGAAACGGGCGTAACTTGCGCAACCAAAGGCAACATTTTGTTGCGTAAGTTACGCAACAAAATGTTGCGTACGCAACATTTGAAGTTTCGTGAAATCGGCTGCTGGTTCGCAAAACCAGAGTTCTCGGGTTCAAATCCCAGTCCAGTCAAGGTATTCTTTGCCATTTTTGCAAAATTGGTAGGAGGTTTGCGATGACACCGTGTACAACATCTCTGAGGAGTATAGCTCTGAAAAGAGCCAGTAACTCAACGTTTATGGTACTTTGTACTCTGCCCGTCATCAACTATCATCGGTGTTCATAAGTACGGGTGATAATATTGTTCCATTGAACATCGTCGGTCAGAATGTGGATTGAGTGCAGCCCATGAGGGGAGAAGAACAACTTGGCGACTGCAAAGTGCATGGGGAAAGGGCAGATGAATGAGTGCGGCTGGACAGCGTGGTTTGAGACCGGAGGGAGGCCCAAGGTCGGGAAGGAAGGCAGCCAGGACGTGAAGGCCTTCAAGTGCCGGATGGGCAGCGCGTGGTGGCGTCAGGTCAGATTGGCCATCCCAGTCGCCCCCAGTCGCCCCTTAAACATTACGGGCGCGACCGAAGCACGGCACTGGATGACACGTGCTCCGCGCGCGTCCGGTCGTATGGCAGTCCCACCACCGGGTGCAAAACACTCAATCGAGCCCCCATTGAACGCTGTACAAAAACACTCACTTTCAAAGCCAATTATCCCATACCCAAAAGTCTCTCAGTTCTTGTAGCTATACTGAAAATATTGTAGTTTGGACCTTCATCTCTCAGATTCTTTTCAATTTTAGTGCCCTTAGCCGATTAGATTGTTTGCTAATTTTCACCCAGAAAAAAAACACCCCCAAAATGTGTAGCCGTCCAAATAGGGCGACATTTAGAGCTGGATATGGTCCAAATGAGGTACCAAATTGAAGAGTGAACCCCAGGTTGTCTTAAGTGTCACTTAGTCTACAATGTATCCGTTAATTAGCCTCCAAAGACTCCTTATTAAAATCAAGGTTGTGGGTCCACACTTTACGATAATCAGCTCGGCGGAGCCATCTTGGATGGATTGTGTGTGCTGCACTTCGTCGTGCCGGACGATACGATCTTTAAAGGACAGGCGTGCGGTGCGTTCGTCGTCACTGGCCTAATTGGCGCGCAGTTGTCCGGTTGAGGGGAAGACAGGGGGAGGGGGAGGGGGGGTATGTTCACAGCGGTACAATCCATCAGGAAGAGCAGCGAGATTTACGGCGGCATTTGGCCGTCGACCTCGCAGCGTGACGGCCCAAATAATTCACGGACTACAAATTGGAGAGATGGACAAGTGGCGTGGCCGATATCGTAGGCTTGTCTTCATGTCTATACTGAAGGCAGTGACTATAATATATGAGACCCGGCACAGCATAATGAGGAATAACCACCACTTTTGAGATTTTGAGATTTTCCAATGAAGTGAAAGAGTATACCATTAGCTTTTAAATGATATCAAAATATAATATCCTCTCATACTTAAATTATCCAAAAATACAATTGTTTTTATTTTTATTTTTAATCGAATTGTGAAGATACTTTAGCTTCAGGCGTCGTTCAATCGAAAAGTGTTTTGGTGGGATATTCTTCATGTCGGTGTGCCGGGTCACATATAATGATCAGCCGTTTAATTTCTGTTCCAGTGCGTCCACACAGGGCTGGATTACACAAGGCCTTTACGATGCATTGCATAGCATGGATAACCCATCGTTAGTCATGATACGCCGTATGGTTTCTGCACATCGTCTTGCGATTAAAGTTATGATGAGTTTGGGTGAAATTGACCACACACAGGGTACATTTTCGCAGAGCACATCAACCTGCTAAAGCATGGAAAATTGCTTTCCAGCTGAAGACAAGATTGCGAATGGCATTATTTCACTTGCTGCTGGCTGCGATGGTTCGTTTGTTGTTGCTGGTTTTTTTGAGCAGCGCTTTGACCCGACGCAGCGGACAGACGGCTGGAAATGCCGGGACCCGCGCTGCCGTCCAGCTGCCCACGAGTCCCCGGCGACTTGCCCGTGTCGGTCCTCGGAGGCACCGGGTCGATCGCAAGGTGACGACAAAAGGAACAAGTTTCCCCAGGCCGCCCAAGTGCTTGATTTTTTGCCCTTTTTTCTCCCGGCGCCGATTTGGAAGGGAGAGAGGAATGAGAGGAAAGTGGAGAGAGAGAGAGAACGAGAGTGAGGAGAGGAAGGTGAGGGGAGCAAGTGAATGGGGGTGGAAGATGAGGGGAGAGGAAGGTGAGATGGAGAGGGAGAGAGGGAGAGAGGGAGCGAGATAGAGGGGGGCAGAGGGGGACAGAGGGAGAGGGGGAGAGAGGGAGAGAGAGGGGAAGCGAGAGGTAGATAGTTAGAGAGGGAGAGAGGGGAGAGAGGGAGAGAGGGAGGGAGGGACTAAGGGAGAGAGGGAGAGAGAGAGAGAGGGAGGGAGAGAGAGAGGGAGGGAGAGAGGGAGAGAGAGAGGGAGGGAGAGAGGGAGAGGGAGAGAGAGAGAGGGAGAGAAGGAGTCAGACGAACATATGGAGATGGACGGGAGAGACGAGATAAAGGAGTGTGAGGGAGAGAAGGAAAGAGGGGTGTAGAGAAAGAGGTGGCGAGAGGTGGCGAAAGAGTGTAGGGAAAGAGAAGCGGAGAGAGGCGGAGAGAAAGAGAGAGGTGGAGAGAGGCGGAGAGAAAGAGAGAGGTGGAGAGAGGCGGAGAGAAAGAGAGAGGTGAAGAGAGGCGGAGAGAAAGAGAGAGGTGGAGAGAGGCGGAGAGAAAGAGAGAGGTGGAGAGAGGCGGAGAGAAAGAGAGAGGTGGAGAGAGGCGGAGAGAAAGAGAGAGGTGGAGAGAGGCGGAGAGAAAGAGAGAGATGGAGAGAGGCGGAGAGAAAGAGAGAGGAGGAGAGAGGCGGAGAGAAAGAGAGAGGTGGAGAGAGGCGGGGAGAAAGAGAGAGGCAGAGAGAAAGAGAGAGGTGGAGAGAGGCGGAGATAAAGAGAGAGGTGGAGAGAGGCGGAGAGAAAGAGAGAGGTTGAGAGAGGTGGAGAGAAAGAGAGAGGTGGAGAGAGGCGGAGAGAAAGAGACAGGTGGAGAGAGGGAGAGGAATAGAGATAGAGGAGGGAGGCGAGGGAGAGAGACAGATAGGGGAGTGAAAGGAGAGAGCATAGAGGAGAATAGGAAGGTGGAGGGAGAGGGGAAGAGAGATAGGAAGAGAGGGAGAGAGAAAGACAGACTAGTGGTCAACGCAGCCGTAAAGAAAACCCCAGGACTCTTGAATCGACCGAACGTTTCGATCCTAGCTCAACCTCCCGAACGGGTTTCCCCCCCTTAAAATGCCAATAACGGCCAAGCCACGGCTCGTCCAGCGAGGCCACTCTTGACTCTAGAGCACGGGGAGAGCGAGCGCCGTCATCGCACGTGCGGGTGCCGGCACGTTTCCTGGCGCCAATTGTGCCCCCGGGAGGAAGAGCAAGTCACACAGTAAATGGGGCGCTTGATACGGGAATACCCGCTTCGCACGCTGACAAAATGATGCCCGCCATTGATCAATGCGTGCTTTTACATCTAGGCGAACCGACACCATCGGTGATCGAAAAAGCACTGCTGCTCGTAGTGGTCAATGTTTAATTTGAGCTCCGGGCAACGTGTTGCCACAGAAAGGATGTCTGACTCTGTTCGACAGACTGTAGAGGAATGATTTGGCAAGATTGGATGGCTGACACTGCTCGACAGAATACGAAAGAGTGGTCAGACTGCAGAGGAAATGTTTAGCAAGATTGGATGGCTGACGCTGCTCGACAGAATACGAAAGAGTGGTCAGACTGCAGAGGAAATATTTAGCAAGATTGGATGGCTGACGCTGCTCGACAGAATACGAAAGAGTGGTCAGACTGCAGAGGAAATGTTTAGCAAGATTGGATGGCTGACGCTGCTCGACAGAATACGAAAGAATGGTCAGACTGTAGAGGAATGATTTGGATAGATTGGATGGCTGACGCTGCTCGACAGAATACGAAAGAATGGTCAGACTGCAGAGGAAAGGTTTAGCAAGATTGGATGGCTGACGCTGCTCGACAGAATACGAAAGAATGGTCAGACTGTAGAGGAATGATTTGGATAGATTGGATGGCTGACGCTGCTCGACAGAATACGAAAGAATGGTCTGACTGCAGAGGAAAGGTTTAGCAAGATTGGATGGCAGACGCTGCTCGACAGAATACGAAAGAATGGTCAGACTGTAGAGGAATGATTTGGATAGATTGGATGGCTGACGCTGCTCGACAGAATACGAAAGAATGGTCAGACTGCAGAGGAAAGGTTTAGCAAGATTGGATGGCTGACGCTGCTCGACAGAATACGAAAGAATGGTCAGACTGTAGAGGAATGATTTGGATAGATTGGATGGCTGACGCTGCTCGACAGAATACGAAAGAATGGTCAGACTGTAGAGGAAAGGTTTAGCAAGATTGGATGTTTGACTCTGCTCGACAGAATACGAAAGAATGGTCAGACTGCAGAGGAAAGGTTTGGCAAGATTAGATGGCTGACGCTACTCGACAGAATACGAAAGAATGGTAAGACACTGTATAGAGGAAAGGTTTGGCAAGATTGGATGTTTGACTCTGCTCGACAGAATACGAAAGAATTGTCCGACTGTAAACTGATTGAAACATTGGCAAAGAAAATTTGGACTGGACCGGGACTTAAACCCGAAATCTCTGGATTAACGTACCGGCGCTCTCCCATCTGAGCTATCCAGCACTTAGATGGTGGCCTTCCCAAATAGTCAACTACAGTCTTTGCTGGGGTGGGGGCGCCAGTCAGAAGTATTCAACCATTAACTGCCCTGTATCTCTGGGGATCACACCCCCGCTTTCATTCAGATGCAAAAAACAGTACTATTTGTTGTAAGCAAGGATTTCCAAGGCAGTTTTTCTTTGGTTTGTTTAGAAATGTAAACTGGTGATATTTATTCTTAAATAAGTTGTCAGTAAAACCAAAACTGGATTGTGTTGAACAAAAACCAAACTCAAACTCGCACCAATTACCAATAGAACCAAACCATGCGCTGGACAGACGATTATGCCCGACGCATTTTGTTTCCACATCTCATACATGTAGCGCAGTCGTCCATGTGGGATACATCGCGCAAGATAAGACGACAACAACTTGGCGTACATCAGGGGCAGCGCGAAGGTCCCATCACATTATCACAAGTTCTACAAAGTCGGTCCATTTCGTAATTATCTTTTATTCGCAATCCAAGTATACATCTGCTTCTCTTGAGTGAATCCCGCTTCATCAGCAAAGTGGAGAAAACAGTGGGGTCGCATCCCCGCCTCAATTTCTCCAAAATTAGTACAATTACAGAAAATGGGAAAAAAATACAATCCCGTCCGTACTAAATAATTACGTGTTCTTTAAGTAAACCGTAAATTCGTTTAAAACACTTGAAATTCGCTTGATTTGTTATTTCACATTCACACATCTTCTGTACACATAAGTGGCTCGATTTACAATGATTTTACGAAGGAAAAAACAACAGTATGCAGTTCACCACACGTCCGATTATCAACGTGATTCAATATAAAAAGCGAAGGCTTGATTTCAGAATTTCTTTAAAGACTGAGATATCCATTGACTGACATCAATGACTCTTGCATAGGCTATACACGATTCGAGACCATCAGCTGGCAAGCCTCCGACATACCACTGACTGACTTGATACTGTCTTTCAGTAGCTGGCGAGACTACATGTACAACCGGCAATGGCGAAATGGGATATCTGGGCGCAATAAACACAACAATCCTCGGCACACAACACTGTAAAAAAAGGTGTTTACATCATGCACATGGATGAAGTATGTTGAGGCACATGGTGCACGATACATGGGCACGAGGTGATGCTCACTTTCACTCCATGTGTTTGAGGTACAGTAAATAGGGAGATGTTCTTGTACATAAAGCACTTAATGCACCTTATCCGGTTTTTGCTCAAGTGATTACAATGCCACATGTGCTTGAGCTACAGTATTTCATGTGCATGAAGTACAGTAGGTGCCTCAAGTGTTCATGATTCTGGTACAAATAAGTGCCATTGCAGAAGTGCATGAGGTGCATACAGGGCAGCCTTAATTGGAGGGTTTAGCCAGACCAATTATGCGGCGTTGAAATATTGTGTACAGTAAAGACACACCGCCGGTAACACACAACAAAATGTCCCTCCCAAACTCGGGCTCAACCCGAGGCCTTGAGTCGCTTGGAGACGGGCAAAACATTCCGTTGCGCTTGCTCTGAGCATGCGCGCAACGTTCTGAGCATGCGCACAACGTCGACAAGATCGATAGGTCTGCTCCCGTCCAAGGATCTCAAAGTCTCAAACTAAAAATGACAAGCAACTTAATCGGCCAAGAAAAGGCCATTGGATCATATCCAAAAGACCACTACATATTGTTGGGGAGATAATCCTTGGTATGGCTGTTTTAGCATGGGATTCGAATGTTATTCAGTAGTTGCCCGAGAGACCGACAGTGCCAAACTTCACACACAAATCAAGTCTGCTTTTTTTTTTTATAAAGATACAATTGATTAAACCTGAAGATGTGTAACGATACCCGTGTTAGACTAATGGTGTAACTGATAAATAATGATAAATAATGATAACTTAAGGCTACAGTCTTTTAAGCGCCAATCCTTCGGCTGTGACTCAAGACGAATAACGTCACACATTGCCTCATGCACGGGCGATCTGGTTGGCTATTCTACGTGCACTTTGCAAGGCCAACCTATCGCAATATCAACAGTCAATTATCACCGGTTACCCGGTCAAACTCGCCGCCAGTATATACACGGACCACGATCACTAAAATACAGTGTCCGTTAACGACCTCCCAGAAACCTGTCCGGCATTCACGTACGTTAATACGGCCTCGACCTCCCAGGGCCCATCGCCGCTAATTGGCACCGACATGACGCCGGGCGGCGGGCCGAGCCGAGACCCATCCCTCCCGTGCGGAGGGATGGAAGAGGGGAGGCGGGGGGGGGGGGTGGGTCAGAATTCCAGCACGACACGCCAATTAGGCCTAATGAGCGGCCTGACCTGACAAAGTCAATTTACAATCGCCATGCGCAGGTGTCTTACTCCGATCTCACAGAGTCGTAATTCGACCGCTGCGATGACCAGAAGGTCCTTCTGCAATTCATACTCCACAATAAATAGCCCAACGTTTCCTCCATCACCGCTACTACAAATATCTTTTAAAAAAAATCATATTTATTTTATAATTCCAAAAAGCAGGTTAATTACGAGTACAGTGTATAAGGACAAATTGTATGTACAAAACAACTGTCAGAAATGCTGATCTCAAAAGTTTGAGGGCCTGACGTTTCGATACTAGCAGGACCTTTCTCAAAGGCAAAGTGACGAGCTGATGCTTAGAGAGAGAAAAATACACAATAGATTGAATCTGCAAAATCTCCCACTGGGACGTGCGAGCTTCGAATCAAGTTCGATGCGCGTAGAATGAAGCGAACAATTCGGGTGGAGCGCCACGGGAGACGAGGATGGGGCCTACTGGATACCTACTGCCAATTATGTTCAGGCCGACGCAACGCGCCCGTTCCGCACGAACGAACCTAACGGGCCATGAGGGGCAAGCCCCGCCTCAATGACGTCATCGTGTCAAGCGCGCCCGCTACGACTGTAACACGTACAGTGGACGCAACACGTGCGGGCGTCACGAACGATTTAGACGCGCAGTACCTAAGCCGGGCCACACGGACCTCTGTGGTGTCACTAGTGGCTACCCAATGCATGCAAGATAATTATGTCCACATTTTGCGTTTTCGTATATTTCTGACACTTGTGGCTACTGGATAGTAATGTACTGCACAATACACCGTCAGCAGTGCGCATTAACTTCACAAAGCCGCTTAAGCACCAATATTAAAACTTGAAAAATCGTCCTCAGAGGAATCAAAGGTGCCAGCCAAAGTTCCACTTGTAGGCCTATTTCACGCTAAGCAACCGACATTAGATAGCAAGTCAAGTACAGCAAGCACCAAGTGAAAACTGGTAGACAATCTTGTTAAGACCCAGGGAAGACGTGTCTTGCTTAGCAGATATTCAAGCTTAAGCAGCTCCGTGAAATTGGGCCCTGACAGAGCCTCGGTTGTCCACTCAATGACGTCATGCAAACGACTCTATACGGTGCTGCTCAGTCCGACCCATTTCCCCGTCGGCATTGGACCAAGTTTCTCCCATTCTATTTGGAGCATGGGAAATCGTGTAGGAAAAGGATGTTCTTGAGGGCTACTGCGAGCAATCCCCTAGGTTCGAAACGTCGACTGCACATCGTTATCCATTCTGCATTCGTGAGATGCACAGGATCCAGATCAAGTCGACAATATTCCTCAGTAATAACGTACACCGATCAAATACTACAACATGCCTTCCTTTAGAAGGGCTCCAACGCATCGGCTGCTTTCAGAAATGCATTTAAGGATAAAATGTCTTAACACCAAAGTAAATGGTGTATACAGTTCGTACTACCGACACCAAACTAGGAAGATGACTGCCCAGTTTCGCGACATTGCACACGAACTCCAAATTCGCATCAGGAAGCTTTACTGCTAGGAGAAAAATGTCCAAGTCACTATACCTTCTTCGGTTATTGCTCTTTTTATTATTACCATGGCAATGCAAAGCGAGTCTGCTATACTTTCAGTATGCTAATGCGACACGGCCGACCTTTCCCCGTGGAGCGCTGTCCTTTTGTTTCACCGTCACGAATGGGCTGAATAATGATGGCGGAGATTGGGAATGCCGTCTAGTTCTTGTGCCATAGATTTAACCAAGGTTGTGCGATCCCTGTAAGCTGGGTACGAGATTGACACGGGGATTTGTCGGCTTTGGGAAAGGAGCGGTGCCATTTCGTCTTTCGGTCTCTCTCCATCACGGTGGGCGACCTTTAAAAGGTAGAGGGGGATAGGAGGCTCGTCTATCGAGGGGCGCCGGGTGGAATCGGCATGAGGAGAGGGATGAGGCATGGTGTGGGTCGGGCCAATACGGTAGGGCGTGACGGGAGCCCGAACTACGGGCGGGCCTAGCAAATCCCACCGGGCGCTCCCGTGAGACCGTGGGGGACGGGGCGGCGCTAGCCCGGCGGCGCCTCTTCGCGATACAATCCATCTCAGTGTCTATCCCCGGTACACCTATTCCTTGTACGAATCCTGTGTAGTGCCACACTAGCGACAGGGTTTAGCCTATAGTGTATCTCTCTATATGTGCCATACGGGTATTTCTTGACGTTGACGGTCATGTCATACCATATTTCTCGGTTAGTATATCGAACATAACAGACCAGTAGCATATTCATCAATGCTTTGCCGCCACTATCCATTCCTTCAAACGAGACATGCAGACTACATATCGTTTCTGTCGAAACCACACATTTCAGCTCTCACTCCCTCATTACAATGGTCCAAGAAACTCAACTGGGTAAGCTATACATCAATCAGCTACATGAAAGTTACTGACGTCACTTGATTGCGTAGCGCATTTCATACCGGACTCGGTGAAACAGGGCGATCAATAGCATGCCAAACTGCGCACAAAAGACCCCACAAGACAGTGTGCCCAAGATAAGTTAAGATAATCGTGCTATAGTCTAACTGAGAAATGACAACTCAATTAAGCATAGCACATGTTAGACCAACCAGTTGGGAGGAATGCACAGGCTTTCGTAGCAACAACCCTACCTTAAACAGTCGTATCATGATACGGATATTTACCCCGATTACATACATGTGTAGTGTTGTGATACGGATATTTACCCCAATACACACATACCCATTTTTGTATCCTTGTGGAGACATTGCTTTGTTCTCGTGCACTATACAACCGCGTGAGAAACCATGTTTTTAAAAATGCTACCATTTCAACCACATTCACTCTCCTGAGTAGAAATTTGCACCGTATGTCCGTTATATAGGCCTATAACACTTCAATTTGTGACGGATTCTTAACCTTCACAAATTTCCAGGTTTTGAGTTATTTCCAAATAACAGTTTCGTGAAAACTTTGTGAGTTATTTCAAGACAGATTTCAAGTCAAAAGACAACATCAATTTACGAGTTTCAAGGAAGAGAGAGGGAGGATTGAGACGAGGATGGGGAAGGACGAGAAATACAACTGATGAAATAGGGCTAGTTGTTACTACGAAACCCTCTTTTCTGTGTTCAACTTGCTAGTCTTTAAAGCCCCTACACAACATTGGTCGAGGTCAGAGAATAACATTCATACGTTGTCCGATCCAACATAATGCATCCAATAGCACACCTAAGAAAATTCCAGCTCAATCAGCCAATCGAGTCTCGAGAAAATCGTGAAAACCGCTTCATTAAAATACAGCATTCAACGCCGTACTGTTCGATTTCTTTTAATCTTTTCTTTTATAATGCAACATTTTAGGCACAAATATTTCAATGCGAGGTTTCTACTGCAACCATCTTACAACTGTATACGTTTGATGAAAATCTGTGAACATTTCTGTTTTTCGATCTTACCAATGTTGTGTAGGGGCTTTAAGTACCATCCATAAGTAGTTACCATACAAATTAATACCAAGCAACGGTAGCAAATGAAAATCCTCAAGATAGGAATACGGACTGATAGGCTCATATAGGCTATGCCTCTTGAAAGGGAGATGGGAGCTTTCTTCATCTTCGCCTTTTTTTTTTTTGCTTTTTCTTCGGAGTCGAGATTCACGAAAGAAGACTGTCCCATTTTCTGTTGATGTTTTCCCCTCAGAGGGCGGGCGGAGTGGACCGGCAGCCCTCGGGCGATGAACAATTCCGTGCGTACCTGGACGCCTCGTGAATTCGTCCGTTCCATTTTCTTTTACGGCGAGTGCGAAATATTGCTCGGACATTTTCGTGCCCGATACGGTTGTGGGTCGGATTTCGGAGGAGTGAGGGGGGTGGGGAGTGGGAGGGAGGGAGTAATCACTGTACGCGCACGGTGTTGTGATCTACAGCTCGGGCACACTATAAGAACCGTTGAGAGACGAAGCCGGAGCCGAAGCCTAAGTCGGGTTTTGGAAGAGGACCCCCCAAGTATGGGGGACAATTCGTTATCCTAAAACTCGGTCTGCATTTATCAGACAATGCGGGGAATTGTAGCTGATTTTGACCAACGCAATCCTATTACAGTGTGGCGTCTATTCCCAGAAATGTTAGTACATTAGTTGATATCCTTACCGACGTTGGTCAACTTGTCGGTTGCTATAATTATATTCATGGAAGGAATAGGATTTTCAGCGTCGAGACGAATGTAATTCAATGGGTGGTTTACCCCCACACGGCGTATACGCCACACTGAGCGCTCCGGGATCTGCCCGATTGCCTGCTGCGAAAATATACAGGCAACTGGATTGGAACCAGTGAATGTGTGCTTTCTACAGTGCAGGCATGCATGGCGTCTTCAGCACCAGACCGCCAATGAGGCCTTGGTCGTGCGGTGGATTCTGGTCCTACACAGCGGCGGCTATACCGCGCTGTGTCGTTGACGAACCGAAGGCTTAGGCTTGGGCTAATGGTGCGTGCACAGCACACAGCGCCACATCATTATAGTTACGAGGAGGTAGGCGCCAAAACTCACTCGCGTTAGCGCACCTCTAAGAACTCGCACGGTTAAATGGGCCATCCCCTCTGCTACAGCCAACCATTTACAATATTTACGACCCCCAGTTCCGCTGCTGCAGGGGCACTTAGAAGAGAAAGAGAGGTGGAGATAGAAAAAGGGAGAGAGCGGGAGAGAGAGGGGGAGAGAGTGGGAGAGAAAGAGTGAGAGAGAGAGGGAGACAGGGTGAGGGAGTGAGATAGTGGGAGTGAGGGAGGGAGAGGGAGGAATGAGAGAGAGGGACAGAGGGTAAGGGGGAGAAAGGGAGAGTGGGATGAGAGAGAGATGGAGAGAGGGAAAGGAGAGAGAGGGGAAGAGCGAGAGGTAAAGGGAGAGAGAGAAGCTATTTGCTCGTGTCGCTTGCACTTTTGACGGCATATGTCTTTATAGACGCCACGGAGTCATACACAAGGCGCTCAGTGTCGCGGAAAGGAGTAGGTCACTCTGTGGCCGAGATGAAAGTGCTCTTACAGTACGGGAGCAACGGGACTCCATAAGGGATCCCGATCACAACCGAATCGCCCTTTCCCGCTCGGCTGATCACCTGCTACAAGTCAGCAGGCTGCCATTTCAATCACGGCCATCGCCGAAGCTCTTCGGCCTGTCCCTCGCCACTGCAACCCGCCCAAGCAACCCCCTCCCCCTCTCTGGCTTTCTCTCTCTATAGTCTATCCAATCCAATTCAATTCCCACCAACCCCCCCCCCCTCCTTACCCCCTTCCACGTTATCGAAGACGGCCACTTAAGGGGCGATGTATTGGGGGGAGAAAGTGCTGAAGATCACGGGAGGTCGCAGAGCCTTGCTTTATAACGATGGACAAAGTCGAGTTGCGAGAGCGCCTGTAATGTCGCGGTGCTGTAGATCCCAGGAGGAGGAAGAGGGGCGAGTGAGGGGAGGAGGGGAGGGCAAAGAAGAGAGGAGGGTAGGGCGAAGAAGGGAGGAGGGGAGGGCAAAGAAGAGAGGAGGGGAGGGCAAGAAGGGAGGAGGGGAGGAGGAGTAAGAGGGGTGAGTGAGGGGAGGAGGGGAGGGCAAAGAAGAGAGGAGGGTAGGGCGAAGAAGGGAGGAGGGGATAGCAAAGAAGAGAGGAGGAGAGGGGTGAGTGAGGGGAGGAGGGGAGGGCGAAGAAGGGAGGAAGGGGGACGAGGAAGAGAGAGGGGTGAGTGAGGGGAGGAGGGGAGGGCAAAGAAGAGAGGAGGGTAGGGCGAAGAAGGGAGGAGGGGAGGGCAAAGAAGAGAGGAGGGGAGGGCGAAGAAGGGAAGAGGGGAGGGCAAAGAAGAGAGGAGGGGAGGGCGAAGAAGGGAGGAGGGGAGGGCGAAGAAGGGAGGAAGGGGGACAGGAAGAGCGAGGGGTGAGTGAGGGGGGAGGGGTGGGCAAAGAAGAGAGGAGGGGGACGAGGAAGAAAGACGAGTGAGTGAGGGGAGGAGGGGAGATAGGGTGAGGAAGAGAGGGGAGGGCGAGGAAGAGATCGATGGAGGGAGGGAGGAGACAAGTAGGGGGGGGGGGGAATGGGAAGAGCAAAATAGAGGAAATACGAAGAGAAGGAGGGGAGGGCAGGGAGGAACGAAATCCCGGGCGCATGGCTAATCCTCGCAGCCTGAGCACGGACATGCGTGCAGTAATGACGATGCCTATATACGCGTGCCTCACTAACCAACGCCATGAAGACTTTCTCCCAGTAAATTGGAAGCAAGCTGACACCTTCGAATGAGGAGATGCCGAGGACGTCCATCTTTAAACATGGTTTTCTCTTTCTCACTCCTTTTCAAGACAGATTTCAGGTCAAAAGACAACATTAATTTACGAGTTTAAACCAAAACAAACGCCGAAAATTAGGCCTATATCCGAGATATGGTTTCGCTTATACTGCAGAATCTATTTCCATGAAACTCTTGTCAGAGGGCAGTGGGTGCATGCTTTGCATACAAATCACCTCGTAGACACACACAGACGAACAGGGGGTATCGTCGGTTTTCATGAGGCATATAAGCGTCACGACGTATGACACTTACCACCGTGGCTAAGCTATAAGTGCGCATGCGCGAAGCCAGGTTTTGCTGAGGCCTCCCCCATTCATTCATTCAATCATTCATTCATTCATTCATTCATTCATTCATTCATTTCTCAGGTAGTTACAGGCACAAGCACGAAACAACCATAATCCTTATCCGGATCCTAACCCTAACAACCCTAATCCTGAACCTAACCCTAATCCCAATCCTAACTCTATCAGTAACACTAACCCAACCCGAACTCTAACTCTAACCGTAACCATAACCCTAACCGTAGCGCCCTAAGCCTAACCTACGCTGCTTTACAAAACACGTCCTTGTATAGTCCCCACACAATTTACGGGGTACCAGCATGGCTCAACGACGGTGGTTAAGCATCATATGTCGGCCCTGTTATATATCTCGTTTTAATCCAGGGTTACCTAACCTTATTACGGCACACAGTACATTGATTAGGAGGTGATCCTATACACACCCTCATGGTGGCGTGGGCATGAAAGACTACTTTTTCTTTCTTTAATTTCAATCAGTTTCCCTTTCTAATTAGTCACAATGCCGTCTACCATGCACCTCACAACCTGTGCGGGGTCGGGGGGGGCGGGAGGTGGCCGGTCAAACAGGCCCTCGCGCCAGGGAAACCGAATTTCCCTTGGGGGAGATCCTGAGGCCAATCACGGCAAGGATCTCGAAGATCGGTTACCCTCCATTTCAGGGAACTTAGAGATTGGAGATCTCGAGAGAGAAACCTCCCTGAAAAAAGGGAGAATATTAAGATGACACTCTCGGATGTAACCGCGGCTAGGTGGAGCTACAAAGCTCCTAATTCCGGGAGAACTAGGCCTATACCAGATCCTGTGACCAAATTAACTCTTCGGAGATATGCTCCTTTTTTTCTGACGTGGCCGGTCTCGGGTCATCGGTCAACCGGTTACCGCGAGGTCTAGGGCCGGCTGTACAATCTCCGTATCACATATCTGTGCGCGTGAATCTAACGCCTTGTGCAGACCTAGTCTAATCAGGTTGAATATGGCTCCACAGGGAAATTGGAAAGGTGTATAGGTCTCCACGAGGTTTTCACGAAACTGGTTTTTAGAAAAAAAACTCCTAACCTGGAATTTTTTGAAGGGTAAGAAGAATCCCTCGCAAATTGAGGTGTTATATATATAAGGGACAAATGGTGCAAATTTCTACCCAGGAAAGTGAATGTGGCTGAAATGGTAGCACTTTTAAAACATCATTTCTCACACGGTTGTATAGTGCACGAGAACAAAGCCAAAACTCCACAAGGATACAAAAATGGGTATGTGTGTATTGGGGTAAATATCCGTATCACAATATGTGCATTGGGGTAAAAATCCGTATCACACTATATATTGGGGTAAGTCTCCGTATCACAATCTATGTATTGGGGCAAATATCCGTATCACAATCTGTGTATTGGGGTAAATATCCGTATCACAATCTGTGTATTGGGGTAAATATCTGTATCACAATCTGTGTATTGGGGTAAATATCTGTATCACAATCGGTGTATTGGGGTAAATATCTGTATCACACTCTGTGTATTGGGGTAAATATCCGTATCACAATCTGTGTATTGGGGTAAATATCTGTATCACAATCTGTGTATTGGGGTAAATATCCGTATCACAATCTGTGTATTGGGGTAAATATCTGTATCACAATCTGTGTATTGGGGTAAATATCTGTATCACAATCTGTGTATTGGGGTAAATATCTGTAGGCCTATCACAATCTGTGTATTGGGGTAAATATCTGTATCACAATCGGTGTATTGGGGTAAATATCTGTATCACAATCTGTGTATTGGGGTAAATATCCGTATCGCAATATGTGCATTGGGGTAAAAATCCGTATCACTATAATGTATTAGGGGTCTGGTGCCGTCCAATCGGCTCATCCTCCCCGTGACGTCACTTCCGCCAATTCTGTACGCTAGTCCTCCCGTTGAGTGGGCCCCTCGATGGGACGTGCTCTGCGGTCCGTTTGAAGCGCCGTCTTTTATTCAGCGGTCGGTCCGTAACGACTGATGCCCAGTCTGTGCGTCTGCCTTGGCTATACATTGGTGCAACGGGCTTTCCGAGATAACTGTGACGTTCTGCCTTGCCGGGGGTGTTATCCCTGATTTCTGGTGCTACAACATTGAAAATGATTCAATTACAAGTGTGCATTTTTTTTTTGTGTGTGTAAGCAGTTCAAGTTGGGTTACGACGCGGCAATATCCGGCGCCGATGTCACGTTGGAGGCTCAGGCGCCGGCTGAGTGCGATTTCATTAACGCCGCACAGAAGAGAATCGATAGGGAAGGGACTACAATAATCTAGGATTGCCACTGTGCTGGTGCGACTCACTGCTATGTGACGCACACAGGGAAGAAAGGAAAGGGGGGGGGAAATGGGGGCCTACACGCGATAGGGTACGGGCTGAGAACGGCAGAAGAGGCACCCGATGTGTCAAAGGACGGACAGGTGGATTCACACTACGACTAAGTCTGCGCAGGTTGGAGATGTCTCGTCTAAACTCCTGGGGGGGGGGGACGTTACACTGCTTGGGGAGGGAGGGGAAAAAAAAGCGAGTCCTGGTGTGTCCTTCGTCAATCCATGTCGCTATCGTAGGTAGCTTCCTCGGCCGACCAGGGCTGGTCGAACATGAGCGGGGGCAGAGGCGTGCAGTGCGTGGCGTCAAAGTCCGACATGTACTTGCCCGCCTGAGAGGAGAGAACCGAGGCGGGAGATGGTGGAGAGAGAGAGGGAGGGGGAGAGAGAGAGAAGACTTGTGGTGAGAATCTGCCCGGTATAGTCGGTGTGGGGATTTGCGAGAGGCAAAACAAATGACTGCTTACTTAATAAGACTTAAGGCTTTGCATGGTGGGTGAATCAATATAGGAAGGTTTGTGGTGACGCCATGTATCAGGTCTCTTCAAGGAAGAGGTGTGGTTCTTTTCAGAACCACACCTCTTCCTTTAAGAGACCAGATACATGGTGTCACCGCAAACCTTCCTATATTGACTGCTTACTTGTAAACGAGTCCCAAACTGTCCGAGTCCGAGTCCGAGTCCGAGACTGAATCCGAGTCTGAATCCGAGTCCGAGTCCGAGAGCGAGACCGAGTCCGAGTCCGAGTCCGAGTCCGAGTCCGAGTCCGAGTCCGAGTCCGAGACTGAATCCGAGACTGAATCCGAGTCCGAATCCGAGTCAGAGTCTGAGACCTAGTCCGAGTCCGAGTCCGAGTCCGAGTCCGAGTCCGAGTCAGAGTCCCATTTAGCTCTCGAGGCCCAGTCAAAGTCCCCGGGTCATCCAAGTCGAGTCTGAGTATACCAATCACTTTGTAATTCAGACAGCACGATTGCGATAATCTGTATAGCTTCAGGTTTTCTAGTGCAAACGTCTTAACCACTTTTTAAATGTATATTCCAGAGATAGTTGGGGATGAGACTCGGAATGAGTCTCGCACCAAACTGAAAATATGTCTGGTCAAAGACTGCCTGAATTTCTCAGGCCTCGTAATCCCCAGGTCCTGTGGTAGTTTCGAATATTGTAAAGCGGCGGCTACCGCGTTGCAACTAGTGAATGTGATTCGAGGAAACTGCTACACAATGAGAAATGTGTTTCCAAATCCAATACAGCATTGTATACCAAAGGTGACTCGCGACTCAGACTTGAGTTGAGACTCAACCCTGGTGACTCATGACTCGAAGTTGACCTCGATGACTCGGGGCTCGCAGGATGACTCGGACTTGGACTCGAATGAATTTACATAAAAAATGTTATGTCCAAATATATTGGGGGCTGGTGCTGATGCATACATGCCCAGCGTCAAGAATGCCTAACGTAATTAGTGTATTACGTAGTGTTAGTGTTCATCCACACCCCAAAAAACCCCACAGCAACCACATTCCACGTTCTTATTGGAGCATTCATCGACTCATTTTGCTGGGCTTCATTTTGTCTGTCCACGGTCAGTCCACGCTTCCAAATCTTTGACAAGGATTCGGCGTTAAGGCTGAGTTACGTTGATACATGGGAAAAGTGACAGGCCTACGCGGGAATGACGAAGGTTTTTTTTTGACCTTGGAGAGGAGAGAAGAGGAGGAGAAGAGGAGAAAGATGTGAAGCAAAAACGGGGAGAAAGAGGTGAAAGGGGTGAGGAGGGGATGAGGAGGGGTGAGGAGGGGTAAAGAGGGGTGATGAGGGGGAGAGAGGTGAGGAAGGGGTGAGGGGTGACGAGGAGGTGGGAAGGGGGTGAGGGGTGATGGGGAGGAGGGGAGGAGGGGGTGAGGAGGGGATGAGGTGACCAGGGGGTGACTAGGGGATGAGAGGTGAGGAGGGGTGAGGAGGGGTGAGGAGGGGTGACTAGAGGTGAGGAGGGGTGAGGACTGAAGAGGGGGAGGGGGAGGAGGGGGAGGAGGGGATGGGAGTGACTAGGAGGTGACTAGGGGATGAGAGGTGAGCAGGGGTGAAGAGGGTGAGGAGGGGTGAGGAGGTGGAGGAGGGGGTGAAGAGGGGTGACTAGGGGTGAAGAGGGGATGATGATGGGGAGGGAGTGTGGGGGTTAAAGTAATTGCAGAAGGAATACAAGGATAAGGATAATGATGAAGAGGAACAGAAGGAGTCTGAATAAAGTGAATATGAAGATGAAAAGGGGAAAATTGGGGAGTAGGACGAGGAAGATGATGAATATGAGAGGATGGGGAAGAGGGACATGATGAAGATAAAAGGGTGGAGGAAGAGAAGGACCGGGGATGAGGAGTTAAAGTAAAGGGAGAGCAAGGAAGAGAGAGACGGTCAGATTCGCCACAGAATGGCAGGAATGTATTCATCTCGTACGAATTCGTACAGGCGCACTGTGTCCCTAATCCGGCATTTCTTGCAGTGATTTGGCACTTTCCAATTAACGTTTCTCCGGAAGAAGGGGAAGTTCAATTTTTTCCCACCGAGGGGCTTGAGGCCGGCATTTCAATTTGAAATCGAGACCGTCTGCTGTTCAGTCAGACCTGCTAAGCGAGTGCGGGAACGGAATGTTTTTTTTTGTCAATAAGTGCAGTATGCGATGGGCTTGACATGGGTTGCTAATAGTGTCCGGTGGCGTACATTCGGCACATGATTGCCAATACTCGGTGCGCAATGGCCATTTCAAGCATTTGGTGTTTCTTTTGTTTTGGTTTGTTCTGGGATTTTATTTCTACATCCTTCTATGGCTGGCATTTACATCCCGGTGTTTTATATTCACTTTTAGGGGGTGGAGGGGAGAAGAGGGGAGGAGGAGGAAGGAGAACGGAAGGAGGAAGGAGAACGGAATGAGGAAGAGTGGGGGGAGGAAGAGAGGAGGAGGAAGAGGAGGAAGCAGAAGACGAGGAGGAAGAAGAAGACGAGGAGGAGGAAGAGGAGTGGAGGAGGAAGAGAGGAGGAGGAAGAGGAAGAGGAGGAGGAAGACGAGGAGGAAGAGGAAGAGAGGAGGAAGAGAAAGGAGGAGGAAGAGGAGGAAGACGAGGAACACGAGGAGGAAGGGGAAGAGTGGAGGAGAAAGAGAGGAGGAAGAGGAAGAGGAGGAAGAGGAGGAGGAAGACGAGGAGGAAGACGAGGAGGAAGACGAGGAGGAAGAGGAAGAGAGGAGGAAGAGAAAAGGAGGAGGAAGACGAGGAAGACGAGGAAGACGAGGAGGAAGAGGAAGAGTGGAGGAGGAAGAGAGGAGGAAGATGAGGAAGAAGACGAGGAGGAAGAGGAAGAGAGAAGGAAGAAGAGAAAAGGAGGAAGAGAGGAGTAGGAAGAGAAGGAGGAAGAGGAGGAAGAGGAAGAAGACGAGGAGGAAGAGGAAGAGAGAAGGAAGAGGGGAGGAGGAAGAGGAGGAAGAAGAAAACGAGGAGGAAGAGGAAGAGTGGAGGAAGAAGAGAGGAGTAGGAAGAGAAGGAGGAAGAGGAGGAAGAAGAAGACGAGGAGGAAGAGTGGAGGAGGAAGAGAGAAGGAGGAAGAGAGGAGGAGGAAGAGGAGGAGGAAGAGGAGGAGGAAGAGGAGGAGGAAGAGGAGGGGGAAGAGGAGGAGGAGGAAGAGGAGGAGGAAGAGGAGGAAGGGGAGGAGGAAGGAGACGAGGAGGAAGAGGAAGAGTGGAGGAGGAAGACATGAGGAAGAGAGGAGGGGGAAGAGAGGAGAGGGGGAAGAGGAAGAGGAGGAGGAAGAGGAAGGGAGGGGGGAAGAGAGGAGGAAGAGAAGAGGATGAATAGAGGAAGAGGGGAAGAGAGGAGGGTGATGAGGAGGTAAGGAGGAGGTGAGGAGGAGGGGGAGAAGGAGGAAGAGAGGAGGAGAAGAAGATTACGAGGAAGAGAAGGGAGCTGGTCGGAGATGACGACCTTAACATAATTCAGTGGACACAATTACTCAAAGAGAAGACACTACATCGCACGGTACCATATTATTTTGTGTATTACTGCAATTTCCTTCTCTTTATCAGACGCTTCTTCCGGGGGTACAATAATTATGATTAGTATCTATCCAACGAGAAGCTTGTGGGTGCACCCAGTCCATGTCTGGCATAAATGAATAGACAATCACCACACCAAACTGACAGAGTGGCGTCCCTTTAGGAAACAGCTGGCCAAGCTGTGCCAGGTTCACCGGCAGCTGGGAGGTCGTTCGCAAGCAGCTAGCTAGGCCCGCAGCCGTCAACTCCGGCCCAAGAATACCGTATACACGCACAATTGCATAACACGAAAAGCCCTGCTGAATCAAATCGGGTTGCCAGCCCAAGTCCCCCCCCCCCAATATTTCATGCCGGGCACCAACGATTGCAGTACAAGTTGAGTGCAGCAACCGTCCGGAGAAATATGGCTGGCAATCTTGTATCAAACAAGGACGAATGCTTCATGCTAAAGCAGGTTCTCTTGCTCTGTGACATTGGGCCCAGTCCACTGGAATCCACACAGAATCGAGACTTCTGCCGTTGCCAACCGGCAACGGCCTCGGCCTCGGTGCTGGGGTATCGCAGTCACCCTGTCGCCGCCAACAGGCGAACACTGAGGATTGTTCTGACAAAATCTCGTTCCAAGTTGAAACCCTATCTGGACGCTGTGACCGAAAACAGACCCCGGTTACATTGTCAAGGCTGTCGAGAATTAATCCGAAGAAACCAGACGCCGGACCAGTAGCTTTCGAGAGCGGTCTGAGGTGCATGATATGGGAATGTGGAGATATTTTGCAGGCATGGCGTGTTCAAAGTTATCTCTTTCAAAGCAAAACAAGCAGCTTGTAAATTGCTTGATTCAAAAACATAGCAAGAATATAGAGGGCCTTGCGTTTTGATCTGCATGGCAGGATCTTTCTCAAAGGCAAATCCGCCTCCAAACCAAACAGGGGAAGCTAAACCAGACCAGCTCAACACAGCCCAACACAACCCAAAGCAGCCCACAAAAACACAGCCTTGCCCAACCCAACCCAACCCAACCCATCCCAGCCCAGCCCAACCAAACCCAACCCAACCCATCCCATCTCAACCCAGACCAACCCCATTCAACCCAATCTAAGCCAACCCAAAACATCCAAACCCAACCCAAACCAACCCAACCAACCCAACCCATCCCAACCCAGACCAACCCCATTCAACCCAATCTAAGCCAACCCAAAACATCCAAACCCAACCCAAACCAACCCAACCAACCCAACCCATCCCAACCCAGCCCAACCCCATTCAACCCAAGCTAACCCTGACCAAACCAATCTAACCCAACCCAAAACATCCCATCCCAACCAAGTCAAACCCAATCCGCCTTTGAGAAAGGCCCCGCTCGAATCATTTTAAAGGTTAATCTCTTCTATGACAACCTGGCTATAAATAAGCAAGAACCCGTGCGAGAGTATTACGTCCACGGAAGCGAAGACTGCGCCGTCCGTCAGACAGTATACGGTCCAACTGACAGAGGCCTAACGTTTATCGGGTGATGATTGCCCTCCTTAAAGTGGATTTCAGTTCTGAACCCTTGAAGCCATTACTTTCCACGGGGCTGCATAAGATGCAGGTGTGTGCATAGACGGCGTGTCTGATGGGGGGAGTGCCTGTCTGACTGCCGCCACGCTTGAACTGGCGGCCCCCATCCACTTAAGGCCAGACGGGGGAGCCTCGCTACACTCTCCAAGGTCATTCTGCTCCAGCGAGGTCCCAAGGCCACTGCCGCGCGGTAATTCACCGAAGTGAATTGGGCAAACAGCTTTCGCACATTGGCGGCGGCGTGCGGCAGGCACCATGGACCTTCATCCAGAGTCGAGGTAGAAAACATGAAGCTCGGTCGACGGAGAGAGAGATGGAGAAGAGAGAGAGGGGAGAGAGGGGGTAGGTGAGAGAGCTAGAGGTGGAGAGAGAGGGGGAGAGAGATGTGGAGGAAGGGAGGAGAGATGGAGAGGGGAAAGAGAGGGGGAAAAGAGGGGAAAGAGAGAGGAAAGAGAGGGGAGAGAGAGGGGAAAGAGAGGGGAAAGAGAGGGGAAAGAGAGGGGAAAGAGAGGGGAAAGAGAGGGGAAAGAGAGGGGAAAGAGAGGGGAAAGAGAGGGGAAAGAGAGGGGAAAGAGAGGGGAAAGAGAGGGGAAAGAGAGGGGAAAGAGAGGGGAAAGAGAGGGGAAAGAGAGGGGAAAGAGAGGGGAAAGAGAGGGGAAAGAGAGGGGAAAGAGAGGGGAAAGAGAGGGGAAAGAGAGGGGAAAGAGAGGGGAAAGAGAGGGGAAAGAGAGGGGAAAGAGAGGGGAAAGAGAGGGGAAAGAGAGGGGAAAGAGAGGGGAAAGAGAGGGGAAAGAGAGGGGAAAGAGAGGGGAGAGAGAGGGGAGAGAGAGGGGAGAGAGAGGGGAGAGAGATAGGGAGGAAGAGGGGAGGGGGAAAAGGGAGAGAGGTGGAGAGAGTGGGAGAGAGACGGAGAGAGAGGGGAGAGAGGGGGAGGAGAGAGAGCTAGAGGTGGAGAGAGAGGGGGGAGAGATGGGGAGGGGGAGAGGAGAGAAGGAGAGAGGGGAAAGAGAGAGGAAAGAGAGGGAAAAGAGAGGGGAAAGAGAGGGGAAAGAGAGGGAAAGAGAGGGGAAAGAGAGGGGAAAGAGAGGGGAAAGAGAGGGGAAAGAGAGGGGAAAGAGAGGGGAAAGAGAGGGGAAAGAGAGGGGAAAGAGAGGGGAAAGAGAGGGGAAAGAGAGGGGAAAGAGAGAGGAAAGAGAGAGGAAAGAGAGGGGAAAGAGAGGGGAAAGAGAGGGGAAAGAGAGGGGAAAGAGAGAGGAAAGAGAGGGGAAAGAGAGGGGAAAGAGAGGGGAAAGAGAGGGGAAAGAGAGGGGAAAGAGAGGGGAAAGAGAGGGGAGAGAGAGGGGAGAGAGAGATAGGGAGGAAGAGGGGAGGGGGAAGAGGGAGAGAGGTGGAGAGAGTGGGAGAGATGGAGAGAGAGGAGAGAGGGGTGGAGAGAGAGTGGAGAGAAAGAGAGGAAGAACGGGGGAGGGGAGAGGAAGAGAGCGAGAGAGGGGTGAGAGGGGGAGGGGTGGGAGAGGGGAGAGAGGGGAGAGAGAGGGGAAGGGAGGGGAGAGAGAGGGCGTATGGGAGAGAGATTTTGAGAGAAGGATAGCGAAATACGTTGAGGGAGAAAGAGAGAGGGAGGGATGGGTAGGGATATAGACGGGTAGAGAGAGATGTGCTGAATAGAGGAAAGGTGCAGATTGTAGATTCTGATAGAAACAGACAGAAGACTGGAAGTCAAACGGCCCGGGCAGAATGTCGTTTGCGTTCACGGAGCATTGACGGTGAGATGTCCGACCAATGTGAACCACCACCTAAACCATATATAGAAGCATGCCGCCACGAGTCGCCCATATCGATATGCTCAAGAAAGACACGAGGCTGAATGGAATCGACGGTCTGAAACCTGCCAAGGGGTAGTGGGGAGAAAGTATATCCGTGGGGCCAGAGAAGGCATAGGTTGGATGATTCTCGAATTAGTAGTAGCATAGACATGCCAGATGAGACCCAGTTGATACTGTTAATGCGACGTGTCACCTACCAGACATGCAACCAACTGACATGGTGCTCATTATGCGCATGGACGTCAGCACAACTGGACGCCAGGCGTATGGGACAGACACCGACATTACATCGGCGATACCAGAGTACACCCGTCAGCAATGCAGGGAGGGGGAACCTCACGAGACGGTGCGGAACGCAGTGAGACGAAGCGCAACGCAAACCCAGCGAAGCGAGGCAACGTGAAATCAAGCGTCACGCAAGGGAATGGAATGAAACGGAGCGCAATGAAACCCCACTAAACCAAACCAAACTAGACCAGACCAGACCTGACCTGACCATGGCAGAGCACACCATGCCATGGCAGACCAGACCAGACCAGACCAGACCAGAGAACCAGAACATGCAGACCAGACCAGACCAGACCAGACCAGACCGGACCGGACCGGACCGGACCAGACCAGACCAGACCAGACCAGACTATAGACCCGATCAGACCAGTCAGAGCAACCCAAACCAGGTTTCATCAGAAACTGGGCTCTTATTGACCGATCAATATGTAGAAATAAAATCGATAAGCCTTTGTTTTCCACCCCGGAATCATTCCAAGCCTCAATTTGCAAGTTCAACAAACTGTCATCCATGAAGAAAATATACAACGACACAGGCCCTGTTTTCTCCGGCGCATACAAGTCAATGCCCCCTGTTTTGCAAATGTACGGAAATGAATGTGGGTGATCCGAAGACACGGGAATCAATTCAGGAGTGAAAGGTCGACAGACGGGGAGAGGCCAAGCAGATCGATGCTTGCTGAAGTATACAGGACATGTCTATATACCAGCCGTCTTGCGGGGGCGGCTTCATATGCTCGCATCCGGAGGCGCGATGCGTCATTAAGTTTCTCAAAGCGAATTCGGAAGCGAGGCGACAGGACATGCAATTCCTATATATACAGGCACGGGAATATTTTACAGAATTGCCGCAGTTAACTTTTGTAATGGGTAAACTGATAATAACAATAACTAGTATACGTGTATCTATGTCGCACCGGTATCCGCTTCAAGAGACGCTCATGACTCGGGCTCAGTACAATCAAGAAAAAGAAAAAAAAAAACATTATTCAGATAGAATAACTGTTAACAAAGAAGTGAGATTTCAGGGCAACTTTGAATTCAGCACATAAGCCGCGGATTCAGCACATAAGCCGCGGATTATAGTAGGTGCAATGTCATAGCCGCGACCTTGATATGTTATAGTATAGCAACTCAGTGTGGCTTGTGTTTTCCTGTCACCAACTAGCATGCGAAACTCGGCAATCGTCCCCGTCGTGTTATTCAGCAGAAGGGCTGTCAAATGACCGTTGCCTGGATATCGTAGAGCCAGCGCAAAGGTGACTCAGCGCGAAGTCCACGAAGATTCAGTCCATTCTCCATGAACTGCCAAGCAGCAGACAGGAGATGGTGGTGGAGAACCTTTGAACGTCCACCTTCGCTCTACCGAGTTACGAGTCAGTCCGATGAAATCGATCGCTGGTGTCTGACGCGATCGAAATCAAGGTCTCCACGGTCGACTCCGTGCCCCCAAGCGCACTCGTGACCGGGTGCGGCTCTGAGGGGAAGCCAGCGAGAAGGACCCGGAGCGGTGCTTCGTTGAGACGCGCCGGCGTTCACTATTATACCCGGTCGTGAGTGGTCGAGTCGCCGACCGCCGTTCTGATGGAGGCGGAGGCAGGGAGAAGGTGGGGTCTCCCGGACGGACGGGTCGGGCGGGAAGCGCGGCGGACGGCTCGCCAGGGGGGTGGGGGGACCGAGGGGGTTAATCCCGCGCGACGCGTAAGACGAAACCGGCAACCGTGAGGTCGGTCGCGGGTCAACACGGAGGTGACTGTTTGTACAATTCTGCAGCGGAATAATGAACGGCTTGAGCCGGGATAACAAGAAGAAAAGGGATCCGATACATTGGTTATTTACCCACAACGAGGGGGGAAACCTCTGCGTATGTATAAATATGCTCAAAGACTCGCTCCATTGATTGCACACGGGGCTACTCGATCACCAAAATTACCCCCGGGGGCAGGGAGAGAGACAGAGAGACAGAGAGAGACGAAAAGGGCGCAAATGTCGTCGCCATAGTGAGTGTTCCGTAACCATAGCAACCTCTTGGGGGCATTGCATCTCCAAAGGCATTCTCTTGGCCGGCGGCTGTTCATTGTCAATGCGAAGGGGATGGATTGGGTTTCATGGGGGGGGGGGGTCGGGCCAGCCTCGGGCCGAAATGTCATCGACGAGTCCCCTCGACAGTCTGAATTTCAACATCTCCAGACCGTAGAGGGAGATGAGAGAAAGAGAGAAGGAGAGAGAGGGGGAGGTGGAGGGGGAGGAAAGGTGAATGGGAGGGAGAAATAAAGGGGAGGTATGAAGAGAGAACGGGGAGAGAGAGAGAGAGAGAGAGAGAGAGAGAGAGAGAGAGAAAGAGAGAGAGAGAAAGAGAGAGAGAGAGAGAGAGAGAGAGAGAGAGAAAGAGAGAGAGAGAGAAAGAGAGAGAGAGAGAGAGGGAGAGAGAGAGAGAGAAAGAGAGAGAGAAAGAGAGGGAGAGAGAGAGAGAGGGGGGAGAGGGAGAGAGAGAGGGGGGAGAGAGGGAGAGAGAGAGAGCAATAGAGAGGGAGAGAGGGAGAGAGGGGGAGAGAGAAAGGGAGAGAGAGAGGGAGACAGAGAGGGTGAGAGATAGGGTGGGAGAGAGATGGGGTGAGAGTGAGTGAGAAACACAGAGAGACTGGGAGAGTGAGAGAGGTAGAGAATAGAGATATAAAATGAAGAGAGCGATGAGAGAGAGAGAGATAAGAAAGAAATATAGAGAGGGATGAGAAGTGGGAGAGAAAGAGAGAAAGAGATAGAGTATAAGAGAGAGATGGGAGAGAGGGACATATAGGAGAGTGATGGAAGAGAGAGATGGAGTGAGAGATAGAAAGGGAGAGCGAGAGAGTCCTTGAAGGAGACAAAACAATAGCACATGTTTGTGGCTATAGGCCTATACAGCCGACTACTTCATCGAGGCTGATGGCCCCATGGTGGAGTGGACAGCGTCAAAATTCACCGGCGTCTGGAGCCGGGTTGTGTTATTTACTCAATGGAAATGCACGGTGAGGTTGAATACAGTCGCAGCTGCACGAATATGACAGGAATGATTCCACAAAAGGTACATGTACATTTTGTATACTCTGCGTATAGGCACTACATCGTAAGAACGATGCACAAAACCGAATACCTGATCTGGTGCATGTAGACGAACACATGCAGTCCAATAGTATTCGTATTGTTCAATAATGCTATATCAGTCAATATAGTTGGACCAACTTTTTCTTCACCGACTTTACAGTGCGTGTTTGATATTCGGGCTGCATAGAAAAGCATTTGCACTGTAAAAACTGTGCTCACATCATGCACATGGATGAAGTATGTTCAGGCACATGGTGCACGATACATACGCACAAGGTGATGCTCACTTTCACTCCATGTGTTTGAGGTACAGTAAATAGAGATATGTTCTTGTACATGGAGCACTTCATGCACCTCATCCGAATTTTGCTAAGTGATTACAATGCCACATGTGCTTGAGCTACAGTATTTCATGTGCATGAAGTACAGTAGGTGCCTCAAGTGTTCATGATTCTGGGACAAATATGTGCCATTGCAGAAGTGCATGAGGTGCAGTTCGTTTGTACAGTGTGGGAAAGTATTCACAAGGCTTGCATGCCTCAATAATTCTAACATAGCCTACCGTACTCCACTAATTGAGGATTGTGATCCCACGAGATATACAGCAATTAATGGTTAAGTGCTTCTGACTGGTGCCCCCACCCTGGCAAAGACGGTTGAGTATACCTTGGAAGAATCCTTCCCAACCCGCACACACACACACACACACAGTCGAATCTGTGTCCTTGTGGAGACATGACTGTGTTGCACTAACGCTACCGAGTGAGAAACGATGCTTTACAAATGCTCGTTTCAACCTCATTCCTGGGTAGAAACTTGGACCGTATATTTATGTCCCGATATGAAACACTTACTTCATTTTGTTGCAGATTCGTACCGATCAAAATATTCCCCTCTTGGGTTTATTTCCAAATACCAGTTTCGTGAAAACCTTGTGGAGACCTATACACCTTTATGATTTCCCAGTGGAGACCTATTCAACATTATTGCACTAGTTAGGCACTAGATACCCGCCCACATCCACATACACCCACCCGTATACACGCGTATACTTCTGGGGTATTCCTTTTGTTCTCGTGTACTAAAAAAAACACTCCCAGAAAAGCCTAATTCAAATCGCTCCCTTTCAAACCAGAATCACATTTCTAGGCTGAAATTTCTAGCGAACGTCCCTTATATAATATAGTTCTATTTGCGACGGATAAACATACCTTGGAAATTCCTGCTTTTTGAGTTAATTCCAAATAATCAGTTTCGTGAAAACATTATGGGGTACTAAAAAAGTACCCCACAAGGAGCGGCCCCATTGTTCTGAGTATCCACCCATTGTTCTGGTATCCCACAAGTTAGCCACAACCCACCTTATGTAAGCCCACACATACACACTTATAGATAGCTGAATGGTCAAGCGATGGCATGCTACAACATGGTCCTAGATTCAAATCCCAGTCCCGATCGTTTTCATAAACCCACACAAGTGTTTACAGTGGCCCAGTTCTGAATCCATCCCGATCCAGTATACACACAGCGTCCTGCCGAGCAAAACGCATACCAAGACGAGTGCGTATACCAGATTCTATCCATCTAGAAATTGAGGAGTTTTAGGGGTGGGTATACAAAACACCGAGGTTAGTCCAAATATTGCTGTGGGTACATTCTCCTTGTTTTCGCGGCAAAAGCCTCATCGGTGAAAAAAAACCTGCATATAGCAATGCGCATTCTTTGCAAACGATAGCGGTGTGATAGATTTCTGAAGTATTACGGTATTGGATTACTGTCACTGCACTATGTGTAGCGTGCCCGCCTGACATCTCATCTTCTTCTTTTTATCCCTGGCGCCTGGGCAGACTTCGGAATAAGGATTATAAGATAACTCGAAGTTATAATCCGTGTCCTCGTGTCATTTCCTCGTTCTCCTGTTCGGCAGATGGATTTGGTTTGGGATCTGGGTTATCTCATCTGTCTGGATTGTGCGAATGCTACAAATGACCATTGATACACAAATGAAGCGTTATTAGATCGTTCGGTGTGTTATTCTTTTAATAGTGGCGTTGGCAGTGCGCCGGACCAGAGATACTATAGCGCGCGAAGCGCGCAAGATAGCCTAGTCTACCAAAAGGTGAAGTCGCTCGGCGGTCATTCTAGTAAGCAACGGAGTCCTATGTCGTCTGCTTTCGGTGCTCCGGAAGAGAAGCGGGAAAGTCACAAGCAGTGACAAAGATACATCATTGGATGCGTGAACAGAATGTGATAACTTTTGTTTTGTGATGTGACCACGGTATGGAGCGCATGCACGCGTGCGACTTTGCTTACTAAAATGGCGTCCAGTGCGTACTTCATCCAGTGCGTACTTCATCCGGATGCGTATCATCCGGATCTCGCAAGAGTAGGCTATCTTGCGCCCTTCGCGCGCAATAGGATCTTTGGTACGGACTGAGCAATCTCACTGGTCGATTAATCTAGAATTCTGGCTCACGGCAGCGTCGGCGGGGGGGGGGGGGGGGTGGAGAGAGATGGATAATACCAAAAAAGAATGGATGATGGCGTAGGTGTGCCTGATCACGTCCGGCCGAGATGTGTGGCTCACTTGTGTCGTCACTGCCTCCCCCCACCCCCTTGCCAATCCGTCCCCATCCCATCCCTCCCTCTCCCATCGGTCGGGTATAAAATGCGCGGGCACGTAATACACGGCAGACGCTTACGCTTTGAACAACAAAATATGAAAGGCAAAGAAAGTGTTGGACCAAATCGATTGGCAAATACTTGGTCAGGTTTTGAGCAGATATGGTGTGAGTTTCGACTTGATTTGAACCGACACAACCCAACATTTGGGGCTTCTCTTTTTCGTTCCTATTGCCAGTTCATGTTTGGACCAACGTTGGTCAAATTGACGGTGCAATTTATTGCCCGCCAGATTTGATCTTACCAGTGAGGTCAACCTTTTTCCTAACAGAAAAGGGCGCGAGACATTTCGGCAAACGGCAGATGTAAAAAAAAACCAAAAAAAAACCGTAAACCAAATGGGCAAACTATGCATGCAGCTGTAAGGCCTGAACTGTAAAAACGAACTGCACCTCATGCATGCACTTCTGCAATGGCACATATTTGTCTCAGAATCATGGACACTTGAGGCACCTATACTGTACTTCATGCACATGAAATACTGTAGCCCAAGCACACGTGGCATTGTAATCACTTGAGCAAAAGTCAGATGAGGTGCATGAAGTGATCCATGTACAAGAACATCTCCCTATCTACTGTACCTCAAGCACATGGAGTGAAAGTAAGCATCACCTCGTGCCCATGTATCGTACACCATGTGCATCAACATACTTCATCCATGTGCATAATGTGAGCACCGTTTTTACAGTGTATGTCCACTGTCACTATTGTCGGCTACATTTTGACCAGGTACAGCACCTTGTTGGAGCCCAAAATGTTGTTAACAGTGCGCGTAGGCCACAGAATGAGGATCTGGGGCAGATTTTGGTGGCAAACCCTACAAATGGAAGCTTCGAAGGATAGAAGATGATTTGTTGGTGCTTCTGCAACGTTTATGATGCTCAGCAGAGACGCAATATCTTAACGGGCAGATTTCTTTAAATTCTAAACCTTTGTCGCTGCATGAGTTAGCCTAATGCCAAATGGCAGCCAGATATCAGGACAAATTACCAATAGATGCTATTTCACGTTTTGCACGGTGAACGTAGCCTACCAAGTGGAAGGTTTGCGGTGACACCATGTCACTATGTCTCTATGTATGAGTTTCCCGAGTCACCGGCTTCTGTTAACACTTCAGAGCCTCACTTCGTCTCAAATTACAGATACTTGACTGAGGTCCAAGGATAGTGGTTCCACACACACACAAAACATCCACAGGTAATCGGTATAGAATGTAATATAATTCTGCAAATACCCGATGCCGAAAAAAAAAAATGAAAGAAATTAACGCAATGTCTGTTTACACGGGATTTGGGAGTCAACGGCGGAATGTTTCAGCGGGAATAGTGACCGATTCACCCACTCCCCTCCCCCGAGAGCCAAGGTTTGGGGGGGGGGGACACGAAGCATCCCGCTGCTGGGCACATCGCGGACGATCATTTTTTTGTTTACCGAAGAGGGGTGGTGGCCGGCGGGGTGGAAGGGGAGGGGGATACGGGACGGCAACACGCGATCGGCAACCGAGGCCAGGACATCCGCTCAGCATTTTAGTATGCCGCGCGGCGGCGTGCTCGCCCTTGAATTGCCCGAGTGTATAGGCACGAACTCAAGCGCGTCGATTCTGCCAACGTTGCCCCTAATCTATGCACTAACGCCAAGACGTCTGCATGGGCCAAGCCAACGGCATATACTAACGACGACGAAATGGAAACGAAAACAAAATCATATGGTGAGAGGAATGCCAAAGAATGAAATGTCCTTGGTTGCTACAAGCCATCATAATACCATCCAATTCATCTGTGCCATTTCTTTACGCTCTACCTTCGTGGATCCTCAGCCTCGGTGGTTTTCTTTTTTTTTCATCCCATTAAAGTGAGCGTGTCTGGAAGGTTTGCGTTGACACCACGAGCATGATCTCTTTCGAGAATTAGCGCGCTTCTGAGAGGAGCTGGTGGCTCAACGTTTCGGACAGTGAGCGTTCTGCCCGGGGACCGCCGAATGGTCTCCAACCACAGACGGCGCTAATAGGCCTTTCTTAATATTTATGCAAATTGTATGCATTGAGCCCAAAACGAGGCTATGGGCGCTTAGATTTCCAAGACGGCGGTAAAGTCAAGGGACCTTACCGTTGTTCCTGAGATAACGTTTGGTTTTGTTGAAGAATGTGTCAAGAAAAGATAAAAAAGGCAGCGGGGAACAACAATTAATCTTGCAAATCTAGCCCCCAGAGCCCCGCTTTCAGTTCGATGCATACAATTTGCATAAATATTAAGACAGGCCTATAATTATGCGTCCTTTGGCAGGAGCTTCTCAGAGCCACACTCGGTCTCGAAAGAGACTACGCACACGACGCCACCGCAGCCATCCCACATTGTGAATCAGACGACAGCAGTGTCTCGATGAACGCCAATTCTCAGTTCGTGAAACAGAAAGGTGTAAGGTAATTAGGCGGGTTTGGTCGCGGTGGGCAAAATCTTTATGACCGAAAGGAGCTCTGTGACGTCATCGTGTCACAGGTCAGCGTACATGCTCAGATGGGCAAATCCCTCCCTCTCTATTACAGACGGTGTCACCGTGTGGGGGTTTGACCGCAGTGGACGAATTCTTTACAACCTAAGGGAGCTCTGTGACGTCATCGTGTCACAGGTCAGCGTACATGCTCAGATGGGCAAATCCCTCCCTCTATTACAGACGGTGTCACCGTGTGGGGGTTTGACCGCAGTGGGCGAATTCTTTACGACCTAAAGGAGCTCTGTGACGTCATCGTGTCACAGGTCAGCGTACATGTTCAAATGGCAAATCCCTCCCCTGTCTATTACAGACGGTGTCACCGTGTGGGGGTTTGACCGCAGTGGACGAATTCTTTACGACCTAAAGGAGCTCTGTGACGTCATCGTGTCACAGGTCAGCGTACATGCTCAGATGGGCAGATCCCGTCCATCTCTATGGCATGCGGTGTCACCTCGAGCAAAAACGTCCAAGGCTCATCAAGAGTGAGCCACCGAGGTCGGGCAAGAACACGCGCGGGGCGGTCTCTCCGTGCGGCCAGGCGGCCCACTGTGCGTGTGACGAAGGGATTGGCCGAGCCAATCTCGTGTCCCAACTCCTAAGGGTGCTGTTAGCATCCCTCCTAATCCTGGACAACCTCGTTTCTCCCCCCCCCCCAATAAAAAAAAGGGGGTTAAGACCTTCCCGAGGAGAGCACGGCAAGGGGCGGGAGTGTGCGTGGCGGATGAACCCCGCTCCGTTCCCGTATTCAGACCGCCGGGAGCTCCGTTAAAGACAGAGTCGATTCTTCTTCTAGCGATTGCTTCTATAGGTGAGGGCTTCAACATCGTCGATCGTGGCTGCCAGAGGACTGAAGGTCGGCACATCGATAATGACGCCACAGCATATGCAAGCACTACAGACTCAACCATACATAGTCAATTGATGTTACAATGCCAAAAGAGAGGACAGTTTGCGTCGAAAAGCAAATCCCCTTTTCCAACATAAATTTCGGTCTGATGTTAGCAGACATTATGGAGAGTTTGTGATTGACTTTGAACGACACAAACCGACAGGCGGGCATCTATTGAACTATAGGCCTAAGAATACCATTCGGCCAACGTTGGTCCGAATATCAGACCTTTTTTGTTTTCGGTGATTAAACTCCCACCGGAAACTTCTCAATGTTAAAGAGAGGACTACAGCTGGAACTGTTGAAATAATGAGGCCACAAGTCACCGAAGCAGGCAGCCACAAAGAGCGTAGGAGGAATGTTGGCGTCGTGGAGGGGGATCGATGTAAACAAAATGTAGTGTACGATATAGGCAGCCATATAAGATGTACACGGGCAGTGGAACTAAACGCACCAAACGGTAGTCACTTCAAAATATTGGACTCGACTACTTCGTTCACTCTAGACTGACTGCCTGCGTTGCAAGGCAACATCTCCAGCTTTGAAACTGCCACTACAACAAACTCCAGGGGCATCTACCCAATGCCTTCTCGGGCTCAATGAATGTATAGTTTCTAACAGTAGCCTGTCCAGCGTAGCAGATTGTTCGGGGGTTTTTCAGACCCGTGTGTCTCTTTAATAGCATGCCCAGGTAGGCGATTCTACGCCTGCCACACGTTGTAGCACACCCCTGGGATGGCTGCTCAGTCAATGAGCGGGCATGTCGAAATTTCGGGATATCTTCGACGGCGTCCAGCAATCGCCTCTACTCGCATGCTGCTGGTAACTTAACCATAAGTTTATATACCATAAGTTTACCATAATATATACAGGCTGGTATAGCTGATGTGGTGTCTCGAGGACGTATTTGATGCAATTCCGAGCATTGCGTTGTATATCCATCCAATGATTACTCCTGCCTACTGAAACTCGGCTTTAATAATATTATACACTAGGGCTGTTTTTAATATTGACGACCACAGTATTTCATTGGTGTCGTTATTCAATTTCGCCACGCACGGCACGGATCACTGGTATGTATATAGCTTAAACAGAAGCCTGGGGTGCATGGGCGAATCCACAGCGGTCGATGACCAGGGATCTCTGGAACGGGTCTCTGGTTTGTTCAGTGTGCGGTTGAGGGAGGGGGGAGGTGCGTAGACTCCGACTCGAGCTGTCAAAACGACAAGCCCCGCCCTCCTTTGCTTGAGGGGAGGGGGGAGGACAAGCGGGTTGCTCGTCACTCCCCTGCACCGTTGGCGACAGAGAAGCAATCGCTCTTATTGTTTCTGGCTCGGGGGACAGAGAGGGAAACTGATGACACGCGTACAATGGTAGCAGCCCTGCGTGGTTAAGACCTGGCTCGGCTCGGCCGGGGATGGGGGGTGAGCACGATTCGCACTGCGCTTTATCTAATATATCATAGGCCTAGATACACGCTGGCAATTTTAGTTACGGGACCCATGTACCGAGAACTATTCCTCCAGCGTTTGACAGGAAATCGATGCTGTGTGCAGCGACGTCAGAGGTTACTATCTCAGCAACGAGAGAGGAAGAGAGAAAGAGGGATAGGGAGAGAGGGAGGGAAAGGGCGAGAAATGGAGATAAAATGAGAGAAAGGGAGCCAGAAAGGAGGTGAAAGGTACACTGTAAAAACGAACTGCACCTCGTGCACTTCTGCAATGGCACATATTTGTCCCAGAATCATAAACACTTGAGGCACCTACTGTACTTCATGCACATGAAATACTGTAGCTCAAGCACATGTGGCATTGTAATCACTTGAGCAAAAATCGGATGAGGTGCACGACGTGCTTCATGTACAAGAATATATCTCTATTTATTGTACCTCAAGCACATGGAGTGAAAGTGAGCCTCAACTCATGCACATGTATCGTGCACCGTGTGCCTCAACATACTTCATCCATGTGCATGATGTGTGCAGAGGGAGAGGGAGGAAGGTGATAGATAGGGGGAAGAGGGGAGAGAAAAAGAGATAGAGGAGGGGAGAGAGAAAGGGGTAGCACGAGGGAGGGTGAGAGGAAAGAGAGTAGAGAGAGAAAGCGAGCAGGACAGAGTCAATCGATACACTGCTCAAGGACACATGTTTGCACAATCTGCGCGTTTTAACCCACCGCTATAGGCGAGCGGAGGAGGGAGATTACGTGCATTGAGAAAGAGAAATCAACACAAAAAATAATACCAATTACATTCATAATGTACAAACGTTGATCAAAATCGTTTACCAAACCCTTATGGTATGGATTCATCCAAAATGCTGACACTGACAGTTTGTGACTGATTTTTGACCGGCAGTTGGGTTTATATTGAGCTACAATAGTAATGGTACCAATAATATCTTGGCCGATAATGTTCAAAACGTTGGCGTCATGTTGCATGCCCAACACAATTATCTTCGGTGTTGATTTCGACGAAAGTTAACGCAATTTGACGATTGGAATCTCGATTTGAACATCATCAAACATCAACACAAACATCATCTTAATATTCAACGCAGTTGGTCTCAGATAACAAATTAAAGTCACGATAGGCATCCCGACATTTGTAGGGTGTGTACCATTCCAAGAAGTTGCGCTCAAATTCCAATGGCAATTGGGGCAAGCAAAGCCAGTGTAAGAGATACAAGACTTTCATCAACTTCCAACACCCACACGCTTCTGAGTTGGTGATTTTTTTTTTTCGCCCTCTCTCCAATGTTAGTCCAGGCAGGTGAACCGAACGAAATTAAGCTGGTTTCTACCTCCTCCCCGAGGGAAGTTCAACACGCAGAGGCAATGAAAACGAGAGGTGTGTGTATTTGGCTAGCTGGGTAGGGTTCAAGCGAGCGTCATCGATTCCCCATCTCGGCAGAAATGAGCAGGATTTCCGACCGCGGGCAGTGTCCAGCCACTTCCCGTGTAGTGTTATGTCTTCGTCCCATCCCCCCATACACACACACAACCACCCCCACCCGTCCCTCACCGCGCCTCGGCACGACGACATGTACCGTTGCAAAGTGCGCTGGGCCAGGGAAGAAGGACAGCACGGGCCCGCTCGAAGATTACACTTCTCGGTGTACACCCGTCCTAAACGGGGAAATAATATACCCTCAAAACTAGGCACAAAGCAACCAAAAACGAGGGATTTCAAGTGATACAAATTTTACAAAGTGATTCTGCCAACGGTTTACTAACCCTAGATTAACTTTGGGAAGGGTCCTATACTCGAAGTATCTGGCCCTCTCAAGTCGGGGATTTTACAGACAACATCGGAGCGCCGATCAAAGTTTGCTACAACGCTCACAAAGATAAGAACTCGAAGGGAACAGTAACGCCTTCTGTGAGATTATGTCCACTACTAAGGGTGAGCAAGATCTTTTCAGCAGATGGCGGTTTTTCCTAACGTCGTGGACGGTAGGGTAAAAGCCTGAACAAACGTTGCCTTCCCCCCCCCCCCCGCCTTTTATAAGGCATCGATCAACCCGCTGTATAATGCACATTATACCAGACTACCATATCTCCTCGCCAGCTGCTACAAAACCCGCTACTTAGACAGAAGCTTCGGTCACCCGGCCGTTTCCCTACGGTACAGCCTAGTGTTGGCGCCCTCAACGAGGAAGGGATTCACCCAATACAAAAGCTGAGTGTCCCGCCCCCCCCCCCCTCCCCAACAGCCCCTCACCACACCAGTAAACCAGCTAAGATTGGCTTTAACCCTCAACCTGCCCGAGCTTTCGAATCACCGCGACCGTAATGACTTTCTCAACTGTCGGGGCTAATTGTGATTTGTTCCCCGAGCGAACCAGTGATCGGTCAGTCTGAGGACACACGTGGCTTCTGATCACAAAATGCACGTTGTATACAACAACAAACCCATCAAAAATGAGCTGTTCCTTGAGCTTGGCAGACTGCCCCCGGAAGCATTATAGGTAAGGGCGACGCAGGCTCGTCAGTATGACAGGTGTAACTTCCCCCGAAAAGGTAACTATACGAAGACTCGAATCGCCCCAAAACCCAAAGCTGCGCTCCTCGCTGAGATCGGAACTGATACTACAATCATCCACCTGCGCTTCCTTCGTTTAAATCACTCGACAGAAATATAATCGCAGCAGGCGACGAAACGATCACGACACAGCGACGAAAGCGTGGCCCCCGGGGTCTCGCTGTAAAGCACGGCGGCATAATGGCGCGGACATGGTTCCCGCCGTAGAGATACCAATCTGGAGAAGGTGAATAACCGACGGGTCGAATGAAGGGGAAAACAAATATTTATTATTGCTTCCAGTTCCAAGAACTCCATACGAAGATTGTTTCGATTTTTTTTTTCCTTTTCTTTTTTTTCAATGACGGACCTGTCAGTCTCGCCAAAATGTCCGTCGCTTCTGCTCGGAAATTGGATGGTAATGTGATCAGACTGATGGTTTTGAATGATTATTTTTGAAGGAGTTGGATATGGGAAAATAATAGTTCCACTATACTATCCCGTTGAGACGTGCACCGAACCGATTTTACCTAGACGGTAAGATTGTGTGTTTTTTTTCCTTGTCTAAATGGGGAACTAACGTAAAAAAAACACAGTCGTCGCCTGTTGGGAAATTTTTATTATTTCAACGTGATTACTTTATCTTCGGGAAACAATGGGTCGTGCTGGAAGTGAGGTTATGGATGGAACCCCGGAGATGTGCAATAGCACCCTCCTTGGGACGGCCACCCCCATCCCACTGTTATTGAATAAACGGGAAACGTGTAATGAAATCACGCACGCCGACTCTCTCAATCGCAGACGGAGGAGGAATGGAGGTGGAGGGAGGGAGACCCCGGCAACAGGGTGAACAACATCCCGTGGGCTACGCTGCTTGAAAAAACAACAACCCAAGGGGTGTCACCGAGAAACGACAAGGCACGATGCAACCTCGTTAACCACCTCGTGCCGGCCGGGCACCCGGGCACCCGGGCACCAGGCACTATACTGTCCAAGTTTTAAACAGACTCTTTTCAGCCTACCACACGCACAAAGCATGCGCAGCGTCACTATAGCGTGATAAAAATCCACACAGACGACCGATTCTGCCAGGTTTGACTCGCTTGTACGCATAACAGTATACTCACTCGGGTACCTGTGAAACAAGCAGTGAGGCTTACTGATTACTTCACAACAGGTTATTTGAACTTCCCGAGAATACCTGTGAAATAATCACGCAGTGAGGCTTAGTGATTGTTTCACAACGGGTATTTGAAATTGAAGTTCCCGAGAGTTTTGCGAGAATTGAAAATGGCACATTATTAATTATGTTAAACAAAAACTGCGTGTGGCGGTCATGGCTACCGAGTGGCCTGGTGCACGGTGGTTAATTCCCTGACCAAAGCACGAAATTAATTGAAACATCATCTTCAGCCGAGAGGAACGGAATCAGCTGTGATTTGGTGCTGTGTGTATCTGAGAAGAGGGGCAGACACACTCGCGATCAGAGAATGCAGCATCGTGTCGTCACTAAGGGTGGCTGCGGGCTTTGCTCTCGTGGCTCGCCGAAAAGAGCCACTCGGGAATTAATTACACTTGGAGGGAGCCCAGTCGGTGTCACTCCGAAACGGGCGCTTATGCTTTACCGTGCGGTCTGCCTGCACCGTGCACCGCGGCTGGGACACGTGGAGTGGCCGTCATCCAGCCCTGTGGTTGACTCGAGGGTCGCACTTCGAATCGTTCCACCCCCTTCCCCTCTCCAGACGGTTCATCGGAGGGGAGATGTGCTAAAGTAGCCCGACCTTTCCGGTCCGGTATCGTCCCGTTCCGATGTGATTTAACACGCTCTCTACGGTGCGTGAGTTTAGACAAACAGACGGGATGACGGGAGGGGATATGCCTTTACTTCCCGATACCATCTGATAGTGTCAATCATTTCTTTGTTGGGAGTGGAGAGAGCAGACGGGGTTGTTTGGAAAACAAGCTCAGCTGCAATCAGCCGCCGGTATACCGCACTCTTCGCGCGCTAAGGTTAGCACCGGCCCATAAATTGAATGAAACTGTCAGATGAAAAGTTGCCACAGGCGCTCCATACATTGTCCCGGTTACTCTTCGCGTCCATCTTGAATACTAATGTACGCCGTACATCGTGTACAGAATTGGCGGGGCGTTCAGATAGGCCTATACCAGTTTGAGCAAGCCGGTGCGTTTGAGTTGGGTGTAGAAGTCTACACATTTGCATTCGGCTAGGCGCCTCATAAAATACGTTAGGCCGAGTGTTAGTACGAATGCAGTCTTGTAAGGCGCTCCACACATAATTCGTGTACATTGTATGGGGTTTTACAAAATACAGCAAAGTATCGGTTGTTAAAATTTAGTGGGCCTGACGTTTCGATCCTAGCAGGACCTTTCTCAAAGGCAGAGTATCGGTTGTTTGAAGTACTTAATATTATGCACAGTGAGGCTTCCCATACAATATCTGAGACGCACCGTGCACTGTATGTGGCTCTCTATACATCGCGTATCAAGCGAGCGGCGCCCACGCCTACTGCTACGCGTAGGTGGGGTTTACCAAGGAGTTCCTCCGTGCATTCGGCCACAAACATTAGGACTCCATGCCTAATGATGCTCCAACCTTAATAATTGACACTGAGGTAATATTGACTTGGGTCTGTCTATTTACTTGTCAGTCAAGAAATGCCCCTCCTCAAGCGATGGGGAAACCCGGCATTATCCCACCTCAAATCTGCCGGTAATGTGGCGCTGACGTTGGCCGAGCGTGTTTCAACAAAGCAAGCGTGTTTCTGCAGGCTTGGGCCTGCGGGATAAGTACGGGACATCTCGGAACTTCAACGGTTAAAAAAAAAAGCCAACAACATGTGTACCGGGAGGATCGTATTGATGAAATCAAGACAACCCGTCTCAGCACAGACGGGGCCCGGCATCGAGGTTATAGCAGTGACAGAAAACTAGGCAGGGCGTATTCAATGAGTTCGACCTACCCGACGTGTACCTATAGCGCTACATGTTCAGCGCCTTGAACGAATGTCGGGTTGATTTGTGCAGGCGAGAACGTAATTCGATGAGGGTCTGTCCTACACCTAATGCGTAGGCATCATTGGTTTAACCGAATTCCCGCTTTGAAGGAAAACAGAGCACAGAAAGCAAGTGCGCACGATAGAGACGATACAGTAGATATAATGTCACTGCCGATTCCACAGAACTGCCCGACCGTGAAACAATGCAAAGCACGAACTTATCTTCATTCGTTTAGCAGAATACCAAACCATACCTCCATTCGATGTTACTTGGTTCTGACCTGTTCTCCACTATGAGCATGGAATCGAAGAAAGAACCTCGCCTGATGACCTCATTTCATGGGCCAAGGGGTTTCTGGGTTGTTGTTTTTTGGTTGCAGCTCGAGCAAGGATTGGTGCCTAAGCAGTAATTTTTCATGGAAGCACTTCTACAGTGTATGCATATGAGATTGGCGCCAGGTCTTGAATCGATTCTGGGCCGTGCTAACGTTCTCGTAATGAGGGTCCGGGCAAAGGGTCCCGCCGCTTTGCAATTTGGTAGCGAGAGACCGGCGGGGGGAGGCGGGAACGAACGGAGAAACCAGAAGGGCAGCGGAGCCCCCACCCCTCCTCCCCCCAAAAAAAAAGAAGAAGAAGAAGCTCGACTTCGGACTGACAGCGGCGCCAGCTCCCGGGACCAGAGCACCGGCCAATTACCGCTATGTGTATGCCCGGTGCGGTGCAATGCGGGCCGGCTGGTTACAGTGTACAAACGCGGAGGGCAGGGAAATCCAATCAGGCCGCGAAGGCAAAGTATCCCCGCACCACGGGAGTACCCAGCTCTCTCTTCCTCTCGCTCGCTCGCTCGCTCAAGTCGAGAGCGGGAGGTTTTTTAAAGGTACGATGCATGTACAAGGGTGAGTGGTATAACACCATCTGCCAGAGCTGAGCGGCCACATTGTCTGATGCACTAATCAACTGACGCGTGTGGTCGCCACGTTAGCACTCATATATCTTCGCTAGTGTGCACAGCATCGATACGAACGAGAACATCAATCAACTGAGGCCAGTATGACCGCCATGTTAGCACTCCTATAATCTTCGCTATTGTGCACTGTATTGTTATACACGAGAAAGTCAAGCAACTGATGCCATCAGTATGACCGCCACGTTAGCATATTAGCCATATTGGCACTGCCTTGTTAGCACTTCTATAATCTTCGCTAGTGTGCACTGTATTGTTATACACGAGAAAGTCAAGCAACTGATGCCATCAGTATGACCGCCACGTTAGCATATTAGCCATATTGGCACTGCCTTGATATGAACGAGAAAATCAATCAACTGACGCCAGTATGACCGCCATGTTAGCACGCCTATAATTATCTCAGTTCGCACTGCATTGCATGCTACGAACGAGACATTGTGTACGAGACTTACACGCCCATTGTACTGCGCGTGCTAAAATGGCGGGCAGCGACCTCAGCAGCAGAGGCGATATGCAGCTTAAATCAGTTATAGTGATCACAGACTAACACTGATTACCTGGCGGTTATAACAATTTGTATAATATGCACCAAATCAAATCAACGCATAGGCTACGTATTGATTTGACGAACCAGTGAATAGTTTCAAATTCAGTCTGTCTATAGAGTCGCGAGAGGACAGCTGTAATGCTTTCTATATGGGACAGTTAATAAGCACACATAGTCATCGCTTCCAAACGAAACTTTGAAATGAAGCTTAGCACTCGAACACTAATCGTCTCGAATACTAATTTCAAACCAATTTCTCACGAAGGGATCGGGGGCTGCGTCACTCCCACAAAACATCTGCATTCCGTTTAAGAACTGTCTGAGGGGGGAGTTCGAGGTTACGGGCCAAGCTAGCCCGTACCTTTAAGTTCCCGATCTGGGCCAAATAATTCAAATTGGTCACGCTGTGTGAAAGGCTAAACCCGCTGAGTCCAAGGGCGCCTCGGGCTACCAGCGACGGCCGCTGGTAGCCCTCCGCGGACAGGGACTAACACCCGTAATGGCACCCGTGATTAAAACGCGTAACTCTTCGTCAAACATGCCCCCACCCCAATCCCCTTGCACCGCACGCAAGAGTTAGATATACATTTTTTTTTCGTCAAATTGATATCCCGTGTAAACGACACGGGGCACGTTGAAACTCCACCTCACCTTACCTCTCCCTTGCCCTACTCTACCCTACCCCCCTTTTCAACGCCGTCACGGATAGGACGCTCAGATTGGAAAGAGTACCGAGGCCTTCAGGCGGTAAGAAACGGCTAATGAAATTTGGGGACAATTTTTGTTTTTCTTTTTTTTCCGGGGGGGGGTGGTGGTTCGGAAGGCCCGTTCTAGTTGAGCGTTGAAATGGAAGGGGTCGTTTTTTCTGTCCTTCGAAGGCGTACAAAAGCCTACACATTGTAGCCTTTGGTCGGGCTAAAGGGCAGGGGAAGTGACGGGGGGGATTTGAGTAGGCGTCGATTCGCAGGTCAAGAGTTTCCTAGTCGAGATTTTCGATTCGTCCGGTTGGCATAGCTTTGGAGGACGACTTCGGGCTATTCCGTGGGGTGTGGCGCGCACAAAGGGCGAGGGTCGACGTAACTTGACTTCGTTTGTGGCAAGCTGCACCCACTTTGCGTGATTCCCCGATCGAGCTGCTGTTGAAAGGTTACCAGCGATTTGGAGTTTGCAGTTGCATCTGAATGAACAAGGAGCTCATGTTCTCTGGAGATACACAGCAGTTATGGTTGGATGATTCTGACTGCCCCCCCCACCCTGGCAAAGACGAGTAAAGGTGGGAAGGTCACCATCTAAAGGCTGGATAGCGCAGACGGAAAGAGCGCCGATTCGTTAGCCCCAAAATCACAGGTTGGAGTACCGGTCCAGTCAATTTGTTTTGCCATTCAACAGAATGTTTAAAATTTTCCATTCAGCTTCAAATGACAATAGCCTTGGTGCCACTGGTTACTGCCTTGGTGCTCCTGGCAATAACCTTGGTGCCTCTGATAAAAGCCTTGATGCCACTGGTCATTGCCTTGGTGCCCCTGGTAATAGCCTTGGTGCCCCTGGTCATTGCCTTGGTGCCCCTGGTCATTGCCTTGGTGCCCCTGGTCATTGCCTTGGTGCCCCTGGTCATTGCCTTGGTGCCCCTGGTCATTGCCTTGGTGCCCCTGGTTATTGCCTTGGTGCCCCTGGTCATTGCCTTGGTGCCCCTGGTCATTGCCTTGGTGCCCCTGGTTATTGCCTTGGTGTCCCTGGTCATTGCCTTGGTGCTCCCTGGTCATCGCCTTGGTGCCCCTGGAAATAGCCTCGGTGCCCCTGGTCATTGCCTCGGTGCTCCTGGACATTGCCTTTGTGCCCCTGGTAACAGCCTCGGTGCCCCTGGTTATTGCCTTGGTGCCCCTGGTAATAGCCTTGGTGCCCCCTGGTCATTGCCTTGCTGCCCCTGGTAATAGCCTCGGTGCCCCTGGTCATTGCCTTGGTGCCCCTGGTCATTGCCTTGGTGCCCCTGGTCATTGCCTTAGTGCCCCTGGTAATAGCCTCGGTGCCCCTGGTAATAGCCTCGGTGCCCCTGGTAACAGCCTCGGTGCCCCTGGTTATTGCCTTGGTGCCACTGGTCATTGCCTTGGTGCCCCTGGTAATAGCCTTGGTGCCCCTGGTCAATTGTCATTGCCTTGGTGCCCCTGGTCATTGCCTTGGTGCCCCTTGTCATTGCCTTGGTGCCCCTGGTCATTGCCTTGCTGCCCCTGGTAATAGCCTCAGTGCCCCTGGTCATTGCCTTGGTGCCCCTGGTCAATGGTCATTGCCTTGGTGCCCCTGGTCATTGCCTTGGTGCCCCTGGTAATAGCCTCAGTGCCCCTGGTCATTGCCTTGGTGCCCCTGGTCAATGGTCATTGCCTTGGTGCTCCTGGTCATTGCCTTGGTGCCCCTGGTCATTGCCTTAGTGCCCCTGGTAATAGCCTTGGTGCCCCTGGTAATAGCCTCGGTGCCCCTGGTAATAGCCTTGGTGCCCCTGGTCATTGCCTTAGTGCCCCTGGTTATTGCCTTGGTGCCCCTGGTAATAGCCTTGGTGCCCCTGGTCAATTGTCATTGCCTTGGTGCCCCTGGTCATTGCCTTGGTGCCCCTGGTAATAGCCTTGGTGCCCCTGGTAATAGCCTCGGTGCCCCTGGTAATAGCCTTGGTGCCCCTGGTCATTGCCTTAGTGCCCCTGGTTATTGCCTTGGTGCCCCTGGTAATAGCCTTGGTGCCCCTGGTCAATTGTCATTGCCTTGGTGCCCCTGGTCATTGCCTTGGTGCCCCTGGTCATTGCCTTGGTGCCCCTGGTAATAACCTCGGTGCCCCAGGTAATAGCCTTGGTGCTCCTGGTCATTGCCTCGGTGCCCCTGGTAATAGCCTTGGTGCCCCTGGTAATAGCCTTGGTGCCCCTGGTAATAACCTCGGTGCCCCCTGGTAATAGCCTCAGTGCCCCTGGGCGCCGTGTTGGTGCCCTTATATTACCACGTTGCCCCGGGTACCTTGTCCCCATTTCTCCCATGCCCGTACTCCACACAAGATACACAATTTACGCGTCCAAGCGCAGGAACACAGACAACCAGAGACGAGAAACCTAAACCTCCAATGCCCCCAAAGCCTCTCCGATCTGTCCGCCGTGCGACTATTTGCCAACCTGGCAGGTTCTGACGGGGATTGAGTGGGGAAGATCCATTGGTAATGCAAGCTGACAGCCGAGTCTCTCACGCACATAGTGGATGTCACAACCAGGGAAGATGTACACGTATACACACACACAAGATGATTCTGAGTTTCACTTCCATGCGATAGGCACTAGCCGACTTTCACTGTGCTCCAATTCAGTTATTAAGTGCGCGGATAAAGTATCGAAGTGTATCACTTGTCCCAAATGTAATAACATCCCCATCTGATTCTGGTTTAGCTCTTCGGGGAAGTCTGGCCAGCAGTTGTTTGTTGATCAACTGAAACACTGTAGTCTCTTTTCTATGTCTGTCTCTGACATACATTGAGATAGGTCCCCATTTCGAATCTTCGGGGGGGGGAAATTAAAAGAAGGGGCAATACAAGCGATGAAAACCATTTAGCATGATTGGAAGGAACTGAATTACTGGCGTCCTATTTATTCCCTGCTTCCTTTGATTAATCTGCCACATTCGGTTGGGACACAGGGAAAGGTGGAGGGGTAGACAGGGACTGAGATAGAGACAGAGGCAGGTGCAAAGACAGAGTAAAGGGGAATAGGCAGGCACGTAGGCACAGGAAGACACTGGGGCAGAGGCAGAGGCAGAGGCAGAGGCAGAGGCAGAGGCAGAGGCAGCGGCAGAGGCAGAGGCAGAGGCAGAGGCAGAGGCAGAGGCAGAGGCAGAGGCAGCGGCAGAGGCAGAGGCAGAGGCAGAGGCAGAGGCAGAGGCAGAGGCAGAGGCAGAGGCAGAGGCAGAGGCAGAGACATAGAGAGGGGCACAGGTAGAGGCAGAGGCAGAGGCAATGGCAGAGGCAGAGGCAGAGACAGAGACAGGGGAAGAGGTAGAGGCAGAGGCAGAGGCAGCGGCAGAGGCAGAGACAGAGGCACACAGAGAGACAGATAAAGAAATATAAGGAGGCAGAAGCAGAGACAGAGGCAGAGACAGAGGCGGAGACAGAGGCGGAGACAGAGGCGGAGACAGAGGCAGAGACTGAGCCAGAGGCAGAGACAGACACATGTACAGAGGAAGAGGCAAAGACAGAGACAGAGAAAGACAGACACAGAGACATACAGTGTCAGAGACAAGGAAACAGAGAGACCGACAGAGTGGCCGAGATAGAAATGCAAAGACTAAGACAGCGATCGAGACAGGGGCGGAGGCACATGCCAATAACGAAACATATGCCAGCGACTGAAACGAAAGAAGACAGTGCTTTAATTATCCACTCACAACTCTAATTCCCTGGTGACACTTCGATCGCCATAGCGCGGACGGCTTATCTTCAATGCCCTGAAAGGCATAGTTTTCAAGAGGACCGTGTCGTGACAGTTACAAACAACTCAACTCGGTGAGGTGTCACAATCAGGTAAACACCACCGAGGGCAAATCCCAAATGCCCGCTCGCTGTCAGCAGACTGACAGAGGCTGTGATAACGGGGGGGGGGGGGGGGGGGCAGAAACATAAGAAGAGGCAGAGGAGTCAGGGCACATGACCGAAGACAAACTTGAAACGACCGCGGTGCCATCGACACCCCAAGAGGGCGCCATATTCCCAACAAGATGACAGACGGATCGATGTGCTGGCAAAGCAAGTCAGGGAAGATACCCTCGCGTCTATTCTGTATGGGAGTATAACACTGGTACAGTATTAAGCAATGGCCCGTTACCCCGTTTAGCAATGGCCCTATACACTGTTAGCAATGGCCAGTTGCACTATTTAGCAACGGTCCGTTACACTGTCTAGCAATGACCCAATACACTGTTTAGCAATGGTCCCTTACACTGTTTAACAATGACCCGTTACGCTGTTAACCAATGGGCAATGGCCCGTTGGCGTTACATTGTATAGCAATGGCCCGTTACATGGTTTAGCAATGACCCGTTATACATGGTTTAGAAATGGCCCGTTACTATACACTGTCTAGCAATGGCCCGTTACGCCGTCTAGTAATGGCCCGTTACCCTGATTAGCAATGGCCCGTTTCTCAAGAGAAATAAAAGAAGGTATACGATCTTCATCCTAGCAGCCTTTCTCAAAGGCAGACAGAGGTAGGGCCGTTACATCTGTTTACATGGTGTCCCCGTGCTACAACGCGGCTGGGTATTTTGGTCCCTTTTCGAAAGACATGCGTAGACATGCAAGATTGCTCAGCGGTACAATGGGCGTCACTTCACGTACTCCATTCCTCTTCTCTCTTTTTTCTCCCTTTCATTGCCGGTAGGTGTTCGAGGGAGAGACGTGTGTGGTGTGGGGAGGGGGCGCTTGTTATCAGCGCCGCCATCACATATCAGGAATTAACAGCCCGGGGCCTGTTCCGGGGAGAAGGATGGACGGACGTCTGGTGAAAAGCAGCGGGCTTGTCCCTTTGCCATTTCCCCACGCGTCACCACGGCTTCCAGATCCAGCCGATAACAGTAGGCGGGCATGGTACCGGTAAGGATTCGAAAGGGACAGCCCCTCCTCCTCCTCCTCCTCCTCCTCCTCCTCCTCCTCCCCTCTCCCCATCCTTCTTCTTCTTATCACTATTGCAAGAATTTATCCGTCTACTTCTTTATTTGTTATCATGACAAGGAGGTATCGTCGAACCGTGGAGCTACAGCTCCACGGTCTAACGGAGGCCGACAAGAAGACACAGAAGCGTGTGCAGAGAGAGGTGCAATGAGACAGACCTTTGGAAAAAGAAGAGGAAGACAGACCGGAGAGACGAAGAGAAAGACTGAAAGACGTGGACAGAGACAGAGTGGAGAGTGGGGAAGAGGGAGGAAGAGGGAGGAAGAGGGAGAAAGTGGGAGGAAGTGGGAGGAAGAGGGAGGAAGAGGGAGTAAGAGGGAGTAAGAGGGAGGAGGAGGGAGGAAGAGGGAGGAAGAGGGAGGAAGAGGGAGGAAGAGGGAGGAAGAGGGAGGAAGAGGGAGGAAGAGGGAGGAAGAGGGAGGAAGAGGGAGGAAGAGGAAGGAAGAGGGAGGAAGAGGGAGGAAGAGGGAGGAAGAGGGAGGTAAAGGGAGGAATTAGAGGAAGAAGAGAGGGAGGATAAGAGAGAAGAGGAAGAGAATTTAGAGAAAGAAACGTGAAGAGAAAGGAGGGAGGCAGGTAGAGGGGTAGAGCGAGACAGACAGGAGAGGCGGACAGAGGCAAGGGACAGACAGGACAGGCGGAAAGCGGGGGATGGATAGAGGTAGAGGGAGACGACGAGACAGACAGATACAGAAGCAGAGAGAGTCACGGTGGTAGCGATGCTCGGTTTTTTTCAAAGGGGATGCTGAAACGTACGGTTTCGGTCAACAACCGCAGAAACATCTGCTCGTTCCGTGTATACCCCTGGAGTTGAGAACGGGTGAAGGGGCGGTTGGGTCCGTTCGAACCCATCGTGACAAGACGGGGGGAAGGGTAAGGGAGAGAGGAGAGAAAGAAGAAACACACACACGAACAAGAGCCACCTGCATGTTTCGCGTGGCCATACCTCCCTCGTCCTGCACACAGGCGACCGGAAAAGCACACATCTGCACACGAGGTTCGCGTTAGAGCTTTCACATCCTGCACTGACTGTCTTGCCGCCGTTTGTTTGCTTTCTCTTGAATCGTGGAGGCAGCATTACCAATGCAGCTGCCATGGCCAAACAATTGGCCCATAAATTTCCTAGACATTGGTTTCCGGGGAGGGCCTTAGGTCCAGATAAACCAACACGGATCATAAGGATGACTCGATAATGGGAAAACCCAACACCGACTGTCACGACGTGAAGTTCGCAATGATATCAACGACACCAAAGACAGTCACGACTCACGACAGCCAAGAGCTCCACGTCAGCAACGACATCAAAGACAGCAAGCACAGCAACGACTGTCACGGCAACAAGTCAGCGACGGCACAAGAGACAGCAATGACAGTCACGACTGCCACGGCCGAAACTCAGCAAACGGCAACAACGACACCAAATGTATCAAATTACGCATGATGCGAGCAATTGTTGTTTTCAATCCGCAATGTTCCTGGCCGAACGGACAAACGGGCTGGCCCTGGTACCGGGACCTTGATGCAAAGCCCTGGAACGGGAAGTTCGGTATAGGAGGGGGTGTTGCCAGGCGACACCGATGACGTTCCGGGAAGAGGGCGAAGAGCCCGGCACTGCATGCTACGAGGCAGTGCGTGCGTGCGTGCCCAATGCAGCCGTCTTACAATAATCTTTTCCCCACTCAGTGAAGGAAACGGTTAGCTCTTGTGGAAACACACCCCTGTGGACAAAGCTTATGTAAACAGTGCCCTGTATGAGCAAAACTTGGAGAAGAAAAGAAACAGAGAGAAGCAAAGCTGGTAAAGCTTCAATTTACCGAGTCGAAGTCAGGGGCACCATATCTCAACCTTGGGTCGTTTTTATTCTAACCAATATCGGCCTAGGCCTAACTATGTGCCACCCATTGCAGGGATAGTTTCATGTCTATAGAGACCACAGACTGTTGGGTGAGAAAGGCGAGGATCTGGGAGAGCGGACGATTGGGTACGAGGGGGACAGCAGGGCGTGTTTAGGAGGCGGAAGGGCCAGGGTGAAACGAGTTGACACGCTAGAGTACAGCATCAATGTAGAGAGCCAGAAGTTTCGATCCTTTGTTAAGGAAAGGACATTTCTCAAAAGACAGGACCTTTCTCAAAGGGACGATCCTTCTCAAAAGACAATACCTTTCTCAAAGGGACGATCCTTCTCAAAAGACAATACCTTTCTCAAAGGGACGATCCTTCTCAAAACATAAGACCTTCTCAAAGTAAAATGGCCTTTCTCAAAGTAAAAGAGCCTCTCTGAAAGGCAGGACCTTTCTGGAAGGCGGCACCTTTATCCGATTATCGAAGACAGGACCTTCTCGAAGGCAGCAGCCGATTTCAAGAAAAGTTGCGTAAGTTACGCAACGTACAAATGTTGCGTAAGTCTTGCGCCACAATGGCTCTTTTGTGCACTATTTAGAAAAGGCAGCAAAATGTTGCGTAAGTTACGCAACAAAATGTTGCGTACGCAACATTTGAAGTTTCGTGAAATCGGCTGCAGGACCTTTCTCAAAGGCAGGACCTTTCTCAAAGGCATGACCTGTCTCAAAGGCAGGAACCTTTCTCAAAGGTAGGACCTTTCTCAAAGGCAGGACCTTTCTCAAAGGCAGGACCTTTCTCAAAGGCAGGACCTTTCTCAAAGGCAGGACCTTCTCTCAAAGGCAGGACCTTTCTCAAAGGCAGGACCTTTCTCAAAGGCAGGACCTTTCTCAAAGGCAGGACCTTTCTCAAAAGTAGGACCTTTCTCAAGGGCAGGACCTGTCTCAAAGGCAGGACCTTTCTCAAAGGCAGAAACCTTTCTCAAAGGCAGGACCTTTCTCAAAGGCAGGACCTTTTCTCAAAGGCAGGACCTTTCTCAAAGGCAGGACCTTTCTCAAAGTCAGGACCTTTTCTCAAAGGCAGGACTTTTCTCAAAGGCAGGGACCTTTCTCAAGGGCAGGACCTTTCTCAAAGGCAGGACCTTTCTCAAGGGCAGGACCTTTCTCAAGGGCAGGACCTTTCTCAAGGGCAGGACCTTCCTCAAGGGCAGGACCTTTCTCAAGGGCAGGACCTTTCTCAAAAGGCAGGACCTTTCTCAAAGGCAGGACCTTTCTCAAAGGCAGGACCTTTCTCAAGGGCAGGACCTTTCTCAAGGGCAGGACCTTTCTCAAAGGCAGGACCTTTCTCAAAACGCAGGACCTTTCTCAAAGGCAGTGCCTGTCTCAAAGGCAGGACCTTTCTCAAAGGCAGGACCTTTCTCAAGGGCAGGACCTTTCTCAAAGACAGGTTTTGGCCTCGGATAATAGTCCTGCTAGAATCGAAATGCCAGGACCTCGTCACTTTGAAGGTTTGCAATTATGGTATTATGGCAACATGTGTGTATTAGTTCCCACAACCCTGCCTTCTACCCCGCACAGTCCTAGCCACCTGCTTTCTTTGCCTCTCGGCTAAACACGGTCCGCTGGACTCGTTCAACATCATAACTCATTCCGCTATATATACCCCTTGCATATTTAGTACAATATTTGCCACGTTGAATTGGTGTTAAATGTACACAGTCATGTATAGCTGGTATGAGTCCCTTGCAAGTTGTAGCTGCAAACTAACACAAACACTATACATATTTGACTGGACTCGGGATAGGACTTCGCGACCTCTGGTTTTGCGTATAAGCGCTCTTTCCATCTGAGCTATAGGCCTATCCAGCCCGTAGATGGCGTCCTTCCCAAATATTTGACTGTCTTTGCTTGGGTGGCGGTGCCCGTCAAAACCAATTAACCATTAACTGCAATGCAAGAATCTTTGCACATTGCTCACTGACGAAAATGACTAAATTCAAACATAATTATCTCAAGTTAGTTGGATTATTCACCAATTAGTGAGGCTGAAGGGCTTTTCTTAGAGTCAAAGGCCGAAAACGGGACTAATAAATTATCAAACATTTCATGACTTTTTATTTGGTGTACCACTTTTACTCCTATTAACATCTGCAGGGCTTGTTTCCCCCAAGAGCAAATTAGCCGGAATCAGTGTGGACATAATGTCCAGATGTTCTGTCAACTGCCCTCGGTCTGAGTCACGGTTTAACATGAAACAACACTGGGGTCAATACAACGACCGGAGTCGGCGAGGCAGACGACTGCGCGAGTCAAAATAAAAATGCGGGCGTATAGGCAACTCTATCAATATTTGCAGACATCGCGGCCGTGTAAATTGTGCACGCGCGTGTACAATAATTATGTGTGCGTAGAGGTAAAGCTCGCGTTGACACGTGTTTGGCAAGAGCTCAAAACATTACCCGTGTCGCGGAGTCAGTATTGACTTCAACGGTTAAAGGGTCTTCAGTGGTAACTGTCGGTTCTCCGACATGAGAAAAACAGAAATCGGCGAGACAGCTCAGGGGGACCGGTGGGACTCGAGAAAGGAAGGCAACAACCCTTTCGAATTCTTAATTGCATCAGGACGTTTTCTTGGAGAACGGCTCTCGACCGACTCTCTAAAAGGTCGGTTAAGGGTAGGGGGGTAGAGGGGGGAGGAAGGGGTTTCTGTGCTTTGCTCTCAACCAATTAAAGGCCCAATACAACATTGGGAAGTTCGGAAACCTCGATGCCCACAGATTTCCTTCTAATTTACACAGCTTGTCGATAATCAAGATAGAATCCTCATATTAAAATCTTACGGTCTGGGATGCTGTAGTTTTCGAGAAATCTCCATGCTCTCAATCAAACAAATCAAACAAATCAAACAAATAGATTATTACTCGCGAGTAATAAACTACTTCTTACACTACAGAACAGTACGAAAACAGTGACGGTTTTTTTGTCCATTACCAATTGAGCTAAAACCTTCCCAGGATTTCTTTTTTGGGATATGTTTAATGGTTTAACGCAAGACTGTGGCAATCTTTGGACTTTTACCAATGTTGTATAGGGCCTTTGAAGGGTCCTCAATAGTTAACTTTCGAACAGTCGGTTCACCGAAATGAAAAACAGAAATCGGCGAGACGGATCAGGGAGACCGGTGGGACTCGAGAGAGGACTGCAACAACCCCTTCTAACACTTAATTGCATCGGGACGTATTCTGGGAGAACGGCTCTCGACTGGCTCTCTAAAAGGTCGGTTAAGGGTAAGGGGGTATAGAGGGGGAAGGAAAAGGTTTCTGAGCTTTGCTGTCAATCAATTAAGACGCCAGGAGGGCAAGATATGTACTATAGGGTATAGGGTATAGGCCTATAGGGTATACATAGGGTATAGGGTATACGGTATAGGATATAGGGTATATGATATAGGGTTAGGGTATAGGGTATAGGGTATAGGGTATAGAGTATAGGGTATAGGATACAGGGTATAGGGTATACGTATGGGGGACCGTATAGGATATAGGGTATAGGGTACCGGTACAGTGTATAGTGTATAGGATATAGGGTATAGGGTATAGGGTATAGGGTATAGGCCTATAGGGTAGGGTGGGGGTAACATCTAGGACGTAATGGACAGAAGGGTCGATGCGGATTGGGATAGGCTGGTACGGAGTGGATTGGTTCGGACCTTTCTGACAGTCAGCTATATACATGTATGGCCCTCGCCTCGTCTTCCCAGCCGAATCATTCATCCCGGGGGGAAGGACGGAGTGGGGGAGTGGGTTGCGGGTTTAGGATCGGCCAATCACCTGCAATCGTTCAGGCAAGCAGGCATTGCGCGGGGGAATGAATTATGGAAATAATCGTATGTTGCAAATTGCTCACTGACTTAAATGACGAAAATAAACAATGCAAATCTACACAAATGTTGAAGGTCTCGCGTTCCGATTTCCAAACCGTTAATTTCGATGCATTTTCTTCTTCTATTTTTAAAGATCCCTAATAAAGGAGGCCTAATACCGGTAGGTTCGCGGTAACACCATGTAAAATATCGTTTGTGAGTACTATGTGTGGTTCTGAAACTGAATAGAACCGAAGGAACTAAAAAACCTTGAAATATCATCCCTAATCATCGCCATAGGCCTATATGAGTACAAAGCTGAAACCATGGATGGCAAATGAAGTCGGTGCTCAGGGCTCAATTTCAAATAAGAGACAGGAAAACAGACGGTTTTTTTTAAACAATACGTTTAAATAGCGAAGAAAGCGAACCTTCTTTGGTAATTCTTATAATTATATACGCTCTACAAAGACCATTGCGGAGCGTTTATTTTTTTCCAACAGACGTTTCGACCAGGCTGCTCAAGCCATCGTCACGAAGAAAGCAAGCAGGCAAGCCAACAAGCAACACCATTCCACAGTCTGATCTAACAAATGAAGCTAAAAATATCAATCAATGAAAACAAAATAGATATACCGCCCACAGGGGGAATATTTCTTTTTTTAAATTACTGTTTTGTTTGCACAAATGTTTCCATGACTTACTGTTGATATTTGGAACAGCTGAGTGATGTTATGAACCAGTAGCAGATGAAAATGGTCGGTGAAGAGAAATTATAAACTGGCAATGATGGACAAACAGGAAAGTACTGCAGGGCAAGTTTGGAGAAACTGACAGACCCAAAATAAAACAACCCCGGCGCAATATAAAGGAACTGACAGGTGGTTGGGCGGCAAGGGACAGAGAGAGGAAAAACCCCGACGACTAAGCCGAATAAATCGTCAATTACGTTAAAGGAAAGACCGAGCGAGCAGATCAACACTGGCAAATGACGGTGAGAAGACACTGGTAGATTGTTGCCATTTCAAGTACATCAAAGATGAAGGGTCGTTTGCAGTGACGCCGCATAGATTTCCTTACAGTGTGTGTGTGGGGGATGCGGCTCCAGGTATGCGTATGAATATGAGCGCTAATATCCCATGGAATGTCTGATACCATTACAAACTCTATGACGGGTAAGAAATTTCACAAATTTTGAATGTCCGGAAATTGGGCACTTTGTGTCGGCCTGTTCGGCCTGTTCCACACTGGTTAGTGCCCTCTGTTTAACTGGGAAGCTTTCTCTCCATAAGTCTACTGTATATATACAGTTTCGCTTTATGTGTCAAATGTAATCGCCTCTCCTCCATTCGATTGTGTGCATTCAATGCTCACATTTCATCGATACCTCTGGGCAAGGCTCTGCCGTATCCGATAGCCGTGCGTTTTTCGGCATGTGTGGGCTTTCTAGCAAAGTAAACGAACATTGTATAGAGAACGATTGAGTTCGGGTAAGCGATCACTTAAGCTGTGGATTTTCCGGGGAAAAAAGGGTAAATCTTTAGAAGGGTGGTTCTCAGAAGAACCGCCCTGAACTGACGAGTGGAAAGTGTCAGATCCTTATACGTGTACCTCAATTCTAAAGAGGATTTTTTACGAGGTTGTTCACGGGAAGCGTAACTTCAGTCCCAAATCCGCCCTCTTAAGCTTCAAGGTTTTACTCCAGCAGCCATTTGTTCGGCAAACAAGACAGTTTCTGATTGAAAGTGGTCCATTACATTACATGTATGTACATTGTGAAAGGCTTCTTAGGATATGAAAGTATGATGCCCTTTCGCACAAAGACTCGTTTTACCAAAGGGGAGAGGAGCTGCATGGGATGGATTTCACACAGCCTGACGAGCCCTCGTAACTCAACTCACGGTGGATAGCCCATCGTGAGTTGTGATGTATTTCTGTGCATTGCTCATTGTGTTTGCGATTGATTGCAAGTAGTACAAGGAGTTTTGAGGTTTCGACCCGACTGCAACGGTTCGGGTACGGCAGCGAGTAAAGCACAGCTGCAAACCTATCTTCAAGAAAATTAGGATTTAGGAAAAGCTACTTCTGCTAAAAATGAGGAATCACAGAGCAAACTATTGGAATACATTGTGTACTTCCAAGCCCAAAATAGGAATCGGGGCTCATTTCATATAACCGCTCAAGCGCCAAAATTTGCTGAAGCAAAACAAAATCAAGATTCGTAGCATCACCATTCCAACCCAACCTTCGGTTTGTCCAAAAGCATTTCACGTCACATCGCAATGCGGTTTGTAATCCGGTTTACGCAAGGAAGACTGTTCCTGCTTAGCAAATTTTCACGCTATGCCAAGAGCTCGTAAGATTGGGATAAAATTTTACCAAACAAAAAGTATAGGAATGGTTGGCAGCTATGGGTAAAGATGTAGCGGGGTTTCACCACGGCGGACGGGAATGGAAGCTCGCACAAAAATAACCATGCGCTGAACCTCGAGGGTAAAAAAAAATAAAAGCACCGTGGTGATGCCTTTAAACAGATTGGCATTTGGCAGATAACCAGGTGGAGAGGGGGCAATTTGGGGGAAGGAGGTGGAGCGGGTGACAAACGGTTGGAATAGCGCGCATTCATCCCGCCGCGGGGGGAGGGTGGCAGCGGCAAGGGAAGGGGGAAGTAGGGGGAAGAGAGAGAGAGAGAGATGAAGGATGGAGAGGAGTGCTCGGTAATCCAGATTCCCAATGAAATTAAAGTGGAGCAGGGCCCGTTGGAGGCGACAAGCATCGTCGCCGTGGATTAAATAGGAAATAAATGCGGTACTTTCACGGAGGCATACGGGCTTTGTTGCGGACGACCCTAATGCAGGGCTGGATCAGACCACGACAAATCGGTTTGATTTATTTTTCCATCACGGAATCTACGAGCGAGAATTCTACGAAGAGTTCCTGCCCGCAGAAATGGGCGAGCTCCTTACGTGAAAAAAAAAATTACAACCCTGATTTATATGATTGGATTCGTTGATTGATATCGATGTAATCAATAATGTTTAATTGTGTCGGATCAATCGTATCCAAGTGCCTCGAGAGTGCCATTATAAATGGGTCATTCCTTAAATCAGTGACATTTTGGTGTCCCCACTTACAAATATGAAACCATTCAGGTTTCCTGCATGTAATATTAAGACAACATAATAGATTGAGCAGTATGTTATGCATTCACACCATAATATGCAAGTAAAACTTATTGAACCTTTGAAAAAATAAAAAAAAATAAAAAAAATTCAATTATAGTATAATGTAAATATGGTATTAACAGTTTCATTAAGCCATTCAGTAAATTTACAATATTACAAGATGAATGGTATCAATGATTTCATATGAAGTTGGGGACACCAAAATGTCACATGTTCCGCCCCTGATTTATGAAATTACTCATACGCAGACGAAATTGAAATTGCTTGAATCTGGGTGCTATCCACAAGTTGTTAGTATTCCGCAGATAGGAAGAATGTTTCTTTTGAAATTTCATTTACACTGCCTTCACGCTTCTCAGCTTGCAGCCCCCGCGTGTGTCCTCGCATTCAGCTACTGTAAGACCATCGCTGTGCAATTTGACGTCAGGTAATCCTTAAACCTATACCAAATACTTTGTATACCAAACGGGGCAAGTCCGCCGGGAAAGTTGGTTACCCACAGGTGAGCCCTACCAAAAGGCTGTCCGAAGGCCGTGGCTATAATAAGCCAGGCACTGCCAAGGTGAAGCGGGTTGAAGCACGGTGTGTAAGAGCAAAGAGAATGAGGTGCACTACTCACCAGGTACAGAACCAACTGGACTCGTGTAAGAGATTGCAGGTCGTCCTCGCCTGCAAAAAAATTAAAAAAAAATAGGACCTCGAGTGTTAAACTCCCAAACCATTCACTTCAACCTCATATACTCATCTCTCTCTCTGTTAGACATTTTTGGTAATGCTTCTGTTTTTCCAATCAGATATACATGTAGTTCAGGAAAAGTGACTGGAAAATTCTCAAACAATTTGAAGACAAGATATGGCAAAGAAAATTGGACTAGCCCTGCGACTTGAACCTGAGAGCCCTGGTTTAACGCAACAGCTTCTCTTGACATCTCAATTCCGAAAAATAGATGTCTCCATTTCAGTACGTGCACAAATTAACATTGACTCAGAGATAGCGATGTCTCTATTATTAATATAGATATCTCTATTTCTAATAGAGAAATCTCTACTTCGGATTACATGGCAACTCTGCACGCCATACAATTACAGCGTGCAATATTGACGTCCCAGGCCTAATCCAAAACAACTGATTATTTGTATCTCTATTTCTGGAACTTGGCCCGTAATTGAGTCCTAGGGATATTTCGATTTCAGATTAAATGACAACTGTTCACGCAGCAGCCGACTCTAACCGTCCTCAGATCCGCAGAGGGTAAACAACCGTTTCCCAATCTCCTGCTATCCCGCATCCCTATTCTACGGGTGCGTCACGCAAACAAACGGAACTGGATCACATACTATCATTTGACTGAGATCCTTCCCTAGCAATCTTAAAATCGGGAGTAGAGTTACACTGGGGTTCGACGAAGTGCACTAAATGTCTGCAGCACAGAACCAGATAGAAACAGCCGGGGAAAAAAAACCGGGGGTACTGGAGACTGCCAATTTGGCCCTTGGGCTAAATATCAGCTCTGGGGGCGGATTGAAAAAGTACAGTCTGGATCCCAGACCACGGGGATTGTGGAAGAGGTGGGATCAACTTAATGGGAGGAGCCAGTAGGAAAATTGCACATGGATGATTCCCATCAACACCGGATGACATTTTCCACACAAAGAGGGGGGAGGGGGGGGAATAAGGAGCTATCCCACCCTATACAACCCAGCCACTGCCAGAGGTGAGGAGGAGGGAGGGGACTTTTAATCAAAGATGTTTGAGACGAGTGCACTTGATGGAGTCTGACACATGGCGACGACTGGGCCCAATACGGGGGCAGCCAGGTGTTAAATGGCGGAAGATTCGGGTCTGCGATGGTCCGCCCCGAGGGGGGATTTGTGTGCGTGGGAAGGGGGGAGGGGAGGGGAGTGGGGTGAGTTACTGAACGGAAACACTTTTTAATCAGTCGGGTTTGGAGATTTGTATCAGGGGGTTGAGGAATGGACGAGATTCAGAGAGGAGGGTTTCGCAGTGACACCACAGGGGAAAAGAACGTCATGGGAAAAAGATATGGTTCCGATTGGCCTCTAAGTGTGATGGGGTTGTGAGTTTCAGAACCAAACTTTTTAAGAAAGGGATTTTTGTGCAGACTTCCTCCCATCAATACAGTGAAACATCGTTATAGCGAACATCCCGGGATCCATGAAAATTGTTTGGTACAGTTGTCATTCGTTGTAACAGGTACTGCCACATGTTTTGTACACAAAAATCAGGGAACCAAAGGGCATCCTCATTATAGCCGAAGGTTCGGTATGTCGGCGTTTGTTATAGCGACGTTCCACTGTAGTGGGCCCTCAAAGTGTTTGCAACGCATTGACCAATGCGCGGAATTTGTCGATCCTTTCCAGATGTGCATTGTGAATGCCCAACGCACTGCAAACTCTTGAGGGCCCAAATTGAATCACCACGCAAAGACAAAGTAATGGGCGTAAATGCTGAAAAAGCTGCTCAACCTCTTAAGTGAGCACACTGCAAATTTCAGAACAAAGGTGAGGGCTGTGATGTTCCAGTCCTAGCAGGACCTTTTTTCAAAGCCAACATTCCCATCCTGGCAGAGCCTCTGAGAAAGTCTAGGAGCCAAACACCAGATGGCAGCTCTCCGTGGCTTACACAATGCAAAGCCTTCAGTGTTCTCTAAATGGCAGACAGCAAGTCTCGGTTTTAGCATTTTAACATTGATGCGTTTGATTACTGCAGTGCTGTGGTAGATAATGGCACGGGTGCTTGGAAATGTTTAGAGGGTGACATTAATCAAATGATGGTAAAGGATGAGATTGAACTCTGACAACAGCAGAATTTTTCCCATCAACATTGTACATGTACCAGCATAGGGAAATTGCCCAATTCTTCAGAGTTAGGGTACCACAATATGGCCTGTCCTGTCCTAAGATTTGTAAAGTGCGGGCGCTTTTCCTCAGTAGATTCCTTCCTGCCTACAACTACATGTACACACTTATCAGAATGGCAAATTAATGCCCAGTGCTTCAGCATTACAGCCCTGCATTGCAGGCCGTCCTGTCCCAATATTGGTAAAGTAAGGGCGCTATTGCTAAGCACTACATGTACATCTGCACGTACACTGATCAGCATAGGCAAATGGCTAGTGCTTTAGCATTACAGCACTGCATTGTAGACCCAAAATCTGCCCTGGACCCAAAATCGGTCAAGAGAGGGGGCTGTTCCTCCTCACCTATGAGCATGGGGTAGCCGGTGGAGTGCTTCAGCACATAGTCCTGCAGGATACGCTGGCAGGCAGAGTCCTCCACTTCAAAGGCGGCGTAGATGGACACTGCACGGAGACAAGTAGATTCATATGGACTTACAAGACCTCCCTCATTTCCCATTGAGTGACACAGCTTATTCTTTTGGATACTTTAACTTGATATCTGTTGCATTTCCTCCTTAGTTGCATTTCCTCCCATTGAATAACCTGGTATTTACATGTACTTGCTTTTCTTCGGTTATGGAGAATGAAATGACCAACTTACGAGCTGCCATCTGGTCTGGTGCCCGGAGGTACTGCCACAGAACTTGCACACTGTCCTTATCCAGCAGTTTGGGGTATCTGTCCAAGAACAAAAAGAAAACTCCACTGATGTTCCTCGCTGATGGTGACATCATGATCAATGGCATTGGCTATGGCTACGGCAGTCTCTAGAGGCAAAGGCATTGCCTTCCTGCACAGAAGCAGCATCCCCCTTAGACGTGGCAATAGCCTAAGCCTTAGCCTTTGGCTGTGGCTACAGCATTGCGAGTCGCTTGTTGCAACATGTCCTCCAGCACAGAAGCACAATGTCCGCCCTAGCCACAGCCTCTGCTGTAGAAAGAGCCTTAGCCCTTCGGCAAAGTGGCCACAGAACAACCTTCTAGTGGGAGACTTCCCCAGGCTGCATCGGAATCTTTGCTGGTGGAATTGAAGGGGCTCAGTCCTCGCAATGCTACAGTACATCTACCGGACGTGGGTGATGCATTTCTTTGGGGAAACATCCTGACAGAAAATGAACTGTTCAAAGAACTGGGGGCCCGAGTTCAACTCACCTCTCCTTCAGAATGAGCAGAAGCAAGTCATTGGCCCGGTTTGTGGCAATATCCGGAGTCAGCCTGATCGAGGACAAATAAGACACAAAAAGACTAAATGTATATACATGTATTATATAGACTTTTAAAAGAATTTTTGGTTTAAGGGAGGTAATTCCAAAACTGAAAGACTTGCGACAATTTCTACATTGTTGTTTTTCCTTTTTTTTAGCAGTATACATGTAGTTACAGGAAAGCGTTTGGGAAAGGTCCTGATAAGATCAAAATGTTGGTCCCCCTAAACCTTTGAGATTGGCATATCTTCCATCATTTAAGTCAATAAACAACTTGCAACCTATTTATGTTGCTTTTCAGAAAAGAAAGAAATTACAAGTCAGAAGGCCCCTAACAAGGGACTTATGGCTGTGGGATGTTAGATATTCGAAGCATGCTTGTTTTCTTTTTTTCTTTGTTTTTTTTTTGGGGGGAGGGACAAATCAGGAGTCAACAGTAGCAGTGAGGTTGATACGGACGACTGATAGAAGCAAGACTACTCACGACGTGGTGATGACCTCATCTCGAGAGCGACGTATCAATCTAATGGGGCCCGGATACCTGGGAAAATCACAAGAGGTTTGAGCCATCAGACTAGTTCAGCGAGTTCACCAAGGCTCGCGTTCTGTTGAAGCAATGGGCTCTGTGCCTTGGGAGAAGTACATTGTATTGCCACTTGCCAATGAAGCTGGTCAATGTCAAGTGGTGTACTGCAATTTGTATGACGGTGGGTGGCATGGTCGATCGGAGATATTTCAGGAGGAGAGTTTGCAGTGATACCAAAGTCATGTCTTTGGAGTGTGGGCCTGGGAAGAGCCAGTGACAATTTTATTTATTTTTTTCCATCATGCATCGAGCAAAGAACTGGGCCCTCAGTGCTTTTACGTCGAGAGGGGCAAACCCCCATTCAATTACATTCTCCTCGACGCAAACATCATGATTCAATGTTTCGGAAAGTGATGACTTACAAATGTATATGGTGTCACCGCATCCAGTCGCCTTCCAAGATGGAGTGTGGCTCTAAAACAAGCTGGTAACTCAACAATTTGGGCAGTGGTGATTTACATGGTGTCTACGCAAACTTTCTTCTTGTGCTTCCACCTTGCAAACCCTATTGTGATATTTGATTATTATTGCATGACATTTCAGTTTCATTACGCGAGGCCGGTTTGGTATGAATGGACCGCACTGCTACATGTATGTGGGACCGTTTGGGCTGTGGTGGCAGGATGCTACTCACTTGCGGAGATGCTCTGCCACATTCAGGTCCATGTACGTGCGTATAGAGTGGACGACTAAGCTACCTGCAACACAATAAAGCAAAGAACATTTGGATTTGTTGGCCAGGTTTCCTCACTGTCCCTTACTCCTACATCTTTTCGTTGGCTGCAGTCATTTGAAATGATTTAAAGCCTTTTGCTCAACAAGTATACAAGTTCAAAGCCTCTTCATAACCCCTCCATAGTCCTGTCAAATGTCCTTTTAGAGTGACCTATTAAAATATACTGGCATTTTAATAGCATATAAATTGTGATATGAGACTGCAGACACTTACTCATGAACTCGGGCATCTTGGGAATAGCAAGTGGCACTAGATCATCGAAGGTTGCATCCAATATCTGTACGAAAAAAAGAAGGGTTAAAATAGAAAACGATGAAGTCGTCCTTTGAGATTTGAAGGTTTTCATGGTGAGAGAAGTGGAATAAGTGATAGATTTGTGGCAACACCATGCAATGTCTCTTTTGTGAGTGTGTGTGGTTCTGAAGAGAAACGAAAGAACTCAACATTATTTTCGACAGTATACCGTTCATCTTCAGGAGACTGCTGGATGCCAACTACGGTACATGTACGTAGGAGTGAGGCTTATGTAGATGTAGTGGAGAGAAGGATCCTGATGTGGAGATTAGCTCAGTGAAGGGTGAAGGCGGGAACACTGCATGGTGCTACTGCAAACCTATCACTTTTTACATAAAGTCGCCATTCTTTGGTGCTTGTTACTTTTTCTTAATGAAGTTTTCAAGTGAGCAGCATCTTTCCTCAAGCATTAGGGGAAAAATGGCCTTCTCATTCTGTATTTGAAAAAAAGCCTCTTAATGCCAAGTCCTCTTTTTTTAAGAGATTTGGACACATCAGGTCAGTAAGGAATATTTTGTTTAATATTTCAATAAAAAAATTGGGATTTTTTTATTTTTATATGCATGATTGTGTAATCCATAATCTTATAGCAGTCTGATTACATGTGGAAATTTATGGGAAAAAGGGTTTTTTGTATCGGATAGAGTTGGAATTTCAAAGTCTTGCATGGGAGATGAGAAAAACGAATTGATACTCACAACTCCTCCTACATCTGGGTATTCCTCGGCAGCGATACTCGCTGTGTAGCCGCCTATCGACCAGGCAAACAGCAGTATGTCCTTTGGCTCGAAGCCAAGTCGGTGGATAGCGTACTGCATGACCACATCCACGGCGTTGGCTTCGTTGGCAGGAAACGGTTTGCCCTGATGAGAGGCACAATTAACCCACACAATTGGGGGATAAGATACTCCCCATATACTACTGACGCTTGATATACACTGTGCAAGTGCTCTACTAAAAGAGATATCCACTCATGAGGTTTGAGGCCTTCCAAAATAGACAATCAACTTTGCTTAAGTGGGGGCACTGTGTTAGTTCAGAAGAACTAAAGTAACAGGTTTGAATATCAAGTGTTTATGATTTGTGTCAGATGGTGTATTTGCACAAATTTATTTCCAAATTCTCAAACTAGAAACGCAATGGACTTTCAACAATCCAGATGAGATAACCCCCATATGCAATTCTCCCAACCTGGGGCAATTAGGGAAACATTCCTTGGAGTTGAGTGAATTTCAAAGCACATGTCTTACCGTGCTTCCGCCAAAGCCGGGATGGTTCCATCCAAGGACTGAGTACCTTGCTGCAAAGAAAACAAATAGAAAACTTAACAGAAAAATGTTGAAAACATTTTAGAAAACATAATAGAAAAATCTAGAAAACAGATGCGCTACCAAGGGAGAGAGAACAACGATTGTCCGACAGGCAGTGCAATATTCCAACCACTATCTTCACCACAATCTGTACATTTGGTAGTGGTCGACCATCTTGATAATTTGACTGCCTGGAGTGGAGGCTAGTCTGTGGTCGAAGGCTGTCAGTACTCGGACACACTGTACACACGCACAGTCGCGCTACCTTCCATTGACAATGCACAACTGCCACAACTGCCCCTTTTTTTAAGTGGATAAACAAACCACACAAACATCCAAATGACACCAGGGGCCAAGAATTCATACAGCCGCTTAAGCATCAAAATGTGCTTAAGCGCAAAACCACACGAGCCACAGCTAAGTAAAGAAGAGTGGAAAACAAGTCAAAAGCAATGGACATCACATCGCAGTGCAGTTTGAAATCCTTGCTTATACGAGGAAGACCTTTTCTGATTTGCAGATTTTCACGCTTAAGCGGCTCTATGAAATTGGGCCCTGGTTTGACACATGGGTTCACACAGTGCATCGTTCTTGATTTATTTCACAGATATATATATGCTGTTCACGATTGTTTAGCGAGTTTTTAAAATGGCACATTCATCAAAATCATGCGGGGGTATGGCGGCCATCAGCACTGGAAATGGGTCCAGCGTTCCCACCCAGAGTCTGTCCACCAGCTTTCCCGATCTGTCGGTCTCCAAACATCTGTGTGTAATTACTACTTTCCCACCCTCCCTCTTTTGTTGTCTACTATTACAAAAAGGTCCCACTGGGATCAATATATCAGGGGAGAAACATTTTCGGCAACCGGATGGGGTTTGGACCGTACATCCTTACCTTCTAAAGGCGTCACCAGGCAGCCGACTTCATAGAATCCAGCATTTCCCTCACAGCACACAACCTATGACAGGACAAGGCACACATTACAGCCATCAGGCACTTATCACAGCCACACTAAACACACAGGATGCCTTTTCAAAAACACACACACAAAATGCTGCAAACTGCATACTGACAAAAACACCAATTGCTTGTGACTGGCGTCTCCAACCCGGCCAAGACTGATTGACTATAGAGTTACCGGCTCTTTTCAGAGCCATACTCCTTCTCTTGAACATGTTTAAGAGTTGATGTACCGGTACATGGTGTCACCGCACGATGGCTCACGATTCAGACTCAGACTCAACCCGGACTCAATCAGGACTAAGGATGAGATGCGACTTGGTCTCGGACCCTAGAATCATTGGGAATACAAGTCCGCCGATTCTCACCTCGACTCCCCATTTCATCAACAGGACACCCACCTAGGCTTCTCCATCCCCCCCCACAAAAAAAACCCAAAATTTGGTGATTACCAGCTTCTTGCCGCGCGTTGTCTCGACGGATCGCCTGTCGATGAAGACCGTGTCCACTTGGTTGCCATCCCTGGCCAGAAGTTTGGCCCGCACTGCCCTGTTCTTCTCAAAGAGTTTGGCACGGCCCTCTACTAGGGCTGGCCCTAGGGGTGAAAATAAAATAAAAATACCAGTCAAGAGTGGTTTGCAGCGGCATCATGTGAGATTATCTCTTTTGTGAGTGTGCGTGGTTCTGAGGAGAGCTGTTGGACTCAGAGCTTTGAAAAAGTGCACAAGGTGTCACCGCAGAGCTTTGACAGTAAGTGAAGAGACGTCCACTCTCATTCACTTACACACAAGAGAGTTGAGCAGCGGGGTGTGGCCGGGATAGATCAGCATCCGCCCCACCGTGTGTATGACGCCGTAGCTCAGGCCCCGGAGCAGCGTCTCGCTCAGCCTTGAGAGGAGGCTACCGGACGCGGCAGAGGCGGGCTGGGGACTGGCTGCCTGGTTCGTAGTGAGGCTAGGCTTAGTCTTGCTCAAGTCACTAGAACACAAAAATGCAACAATAATGGTACAATGAGGATGACTGGGTAAATTTGGGTAGCATCATTACTGCCTTTCAAAACACAGTCACTCTCAGGCAGTGATTAAAGTACATGTACATGTACATGAAAGGCAATTTATTGAAGCTGACACCTGATGACCTTCACAACAGAAACTCTAATGGACTAGTGGTTAAGACGCCGGCACCTGAAAGCAGGAGTTGCGGGTTTGAATCCCCATCCAAGTTGCCTGATTTGGTGTTTTCAAGCAAGCAATCGGGCAAGGCACTGCAAGTATGCAGTGCTCATATACATGTACGTTGAGCAGGGCAGAAACTCTTTGAATTGCATTCAGCACAAAAATCATATTAAACTTATCATGCGACTCCGCACATGCTGCTTTACAGAATCAAAGCCACCTGCACAGTTAGATGGTTCACTGTTAGACTGACCTGCTCACATCGTTCCACTTGAAGTCGACAGGCCAGTGGCTGAACTCAAAGTCATAGAATTGCAACTGTTTCTGCAATGAACGATCCCCCCAAAACGACAACTCTAAACATCATTTGTCAACGTGCAAAGATTGATAGACACACAAAAATACATAGGCCTATATAAAAGCAAAGAAATAAATGGAAAATGCTACTGGGGACTCTGAACATTTTTGAGAAATGGCAAAGAAAGTTTGACCAGGCCTGGGGTGGATTTCACACAGGATTATGATGCATCGTAACTCATCTCGGTCTTGGTGGGTGTCCAGAATTATTACCACCAAATAAAGAAAAAAAAAAGATTCCCTGCAAGGACATCCACAGGCCCAGGGTACGTTTATGCTTCATGCCTTAGACTGGCTAGGGTGATCTGTCCTTGCCTGGACGATAAAAAACAGCTGGCTGTAGTCACACAGCATGGCTGTAGTCACACACGGCCTGGATATGCCCATATGCCCATGCTGTCTATAAATAGTACTGGAGTACTGGGTAGGAGGGTACTTGCCTGTTACTGGTATGGGAACTGTTCATAGAGGTATTTAAAAGGCATAGGAAGTAATTCACCCCCTCTGCCAATTAATACACATAATTAATTATGTGTTAATAATCATAACCCACGGGAAGATTAGGAAGGATGTTTCAAGGTCAAAGGAGACCAAGGGATGGATAACCCATGGTCATTAAGTCAAGCATCTCTTTTCTGTAGGATAGTTTGAGGGCCTTGTGGTGACGTGAATGACTCCATGGAGATTCGAGGGGTCACTGTACCTTGGCTTCTAGCGTGTTGTTGGTTTTGGCATTCTCCAGCAAGGCCAGAAATGTGCAGTATTCCTCGTTGGTGTACCGGCCTAGCCCTGCAGGGTGTTAAGAATGCACACGTTTTCAGATGAACTTCATTTAAGATCAACCCTCACCATTCTTGTGCTCCTCCTCTAAGGGATTTTCTCTGAACTGCCAACTGAGGAAAGGCAAACTAGGTTCATAATGTTGGGCCCTCACAGCATTGTGAGGATTAGGGCTACGTTGGTGCAGTGGAGAGTGCAATGAATCCACCACATGACTGGTGGTCAAGCGATCAAGACGTCTGCACTAGACAGCTGGAGTCAAGGTGCAAATCCCGTCCGAGCTGCCTGCAGTCTTTTCAGCAGGCAATCGGACAAAGCACTGAGCATGCACTGCTTGTTATAGGTCTAGTAGGGCAAAATTGAAGTACCACAGAATCAGACATGAAGCTGTCAACAGTGGAAGGTGCTCACCTCTCATGCACATAGCAAAGGCCAAGGCAGGTACCGCCGCTGCAACCAGCCTGCCAATGCTGAACAGTCCCTCATAGGTGAAGTAATCTGCAAGCGCAAATACAATGCCATGCACATAATTAGTGTCCATCTATACACACGTCAATCACAAAAGGTCAGGAGCCAGACTTATCCGTTCTGATGCACTTAATGAGCCGTGTCCATTGACACAAATTGTATCGCGATTTGGCAATGTGTTTTGGCAATGCACGCTCGCTGTCACACAAACCAAATATTGTAACCAAAAACAAATTAAGGACAAAGGATCCAGCTGGACGGCCTCAACTGAGCGTGCAATTTGTGGTAAAGGCAGCAGGTGCAGTCCACGGTCTGTCCGGTGACCACATTGGTTGTGGGGAAGGACAGCACACTGTCTGCCGGAGTAGCGCGCAGAACCTCGATCGTTACCGCTGATCTGGCAATTCATGCGGCAACTGAAGTCAAAAAAAGGTGTTTGTCATGATACATATTGCTGAAAAGAGTCTTTGTCTACAGTTTTGGCTAAGCGACGTCCAAATTTTGAAACTCCCGTACGCATGCATAGCGGCATTCCGGTGCGAAGGGGTTAACATTAGTCTGTTGAAAATTGGCAGTCAGGGACTTACTCCGTCGGTACAGGTGTGCCAGGATGAAGGGCGAGGTGTAGTAGGACAATGACCAGCAGAACGTGATCTGAAATAGAAATTGCTCAATGTTACGCATCATCACCTACCTACAGTACATTGAATATGTATCCTCTTCGTGCTCTCCGGCACAACAGGCCGTCACACTTTGTCCTCAGAATCCGGGCTGTACCGGATCACATTATGCATGTAATGATAAGGACCGGCCTCTTTCAAAACGTCACTTACAATTTTGAAGACGTTGTTTCCTTGCCGCTCCAACACGTTTGGCTGGTACTCATGTCCCTGTGTATAAACAATCATGTGATAAATTTGTAAAAATATGTATACTAAATAAATACTGTAGTTGACTATTTGGGAAGGTCGCCATCAGGACTGGATAGCTCAGATGGTAAGAGGACTGGTATGCAAAACCAGAGCCTCAGATGTCTCGGGTTTAATTAGTACCAGTCAAAGCAAATTATTTCACTTTGCCATTTTTCAAATTGAAATACAAGTAAAAAAATCCCCCACTTTCCAGTAAAGAAACACCTGATTATTTAATTCCAACAGAGTAAATGAAAACTGGCTGGGAAAAATGGCAAAATCAATTTGTCTGAACTCTGTACGTTTAGAGCACGAAGGCCAACATGACGTAATGAAAATTGGTCAGTCAGAATTGGGGAATGGGAAAATTCAAAATAGTGTTTGCAGAAGAATGCCAGTGTCAGCAAAATAGACACTGCCAAGTGCTATGTACCGTACATCATTACACATGATGTTCACGTGCTGTTTAATGTCCTGTTCTCCTCTCTGCAGCTCACTTCAGCCCTGATAACAGCTGGCTACCAACAAGTACTAGACATACTGCCCAGTACTCGGTAAGGCAAGTCTTTCACTTTCAGTTTCAAATGTTACATTGTATTGTTGTGGTCACTGCAAAAGTGCAATATGAAATTGAAACCGTCAGTTAGTTACTAGTAGTAGTACTAGTAGTACTAGTACTGATGTTAGTTTTACAGCACAAGAATACAAGTACATTGTACTGTTCATTGTACATGCACATTGACATTGCACGATACATTTATGATACTCTGAACGTGTAATTGTGTATGATATTGATAATGATGTACGTGTAAAGTGTAGTGTACATGATTACAATTTACAGTAGGCCTAGTCCGAGTAACTTGTACCCTACAAGTCACCCTTTTTTAATCAAAATTTGACATTTAGTGGGTCGGGTGACTGTAGGGTTCAAGGAAAGAGCCCAAATTTGATATAAAAAAAGGGTGACTTGTCTGGTCCAAGTTACTCGGACTAGCATATGTCGGATGTGGGCCTTTCAAAATTGAAACAGTGGTCAACGCATGATGTTGTCAGCGTTGGTTCGTGCCGCCTAAGGGCTCGCACGAAGGTATTTTTTCAAGCAGAAAATGTTAACAAACTCATAAGCAGAAAGGGGTCTCACCACGACGTCCCTCTGGGCGTGAATTCGGTAGAGTTGCGGTCCAAAAATGCAGCGTCGAATAGTGGCAGCCATCTCTGCTTTTTCACTTTTGGATATTGGAGTAGGGCGCCACCACGTGGCGCTTTGGAAAGTACCCCCTCCTCATCCGTGTCCGCGAAAGGAAGGCCGCTATCGCACCAGTGTGCTAGTTCCCGCTGAATGTAAAATCATGGTAAAATCATCTCCATGGAAAAATGCACATTATACCTAGCCCCATGCAATCAATCGGATAGGGGACTCCTGCTTGAATCTTTAAGAAGTCAGTCTATGTTAGATCTCATCAGCTGTGGTCGGAATAGCCACAGCACTTTCCCTACATTGGTACGTTACTCCAAGCCGTGCGCCCAGTACGTGTTCATTGGCTACTCGTGCGGCTTCTAATGACACACGCGTCTATACGGAGAGCCATTCTCGTATAATTATTGCAGGCTTTGGGGTGCTGCACACTAATTCCGTAGAATAAGTGAAGCTTAATTAAGACAACCTTGGGTTTCACTCTTCAATGTGTAATTTGGAACATATCGGTCTTTAAATACGACCCTCTGTAGAAGTGGAGGGGTCCATCCCAAAAGCCTTGCAGAAATTCGACTTAGCTACACATTTTGGGTTGTTTCGAGGGGGGTTGGGGAAATTTAGCACCAAAAAAATTTGTTTTCAGTAGGGGGCCTATAGCTACAAGAACTGAGAAAGGAATAATAATTATTGGCTTTGAAAGTGTGTGCTGTACAATGGTCAGTGGGAGCTCGATTTCGGCTGTACCCTTGGATAGTAGACTGGCGCCACCTATTGTCAGCTCATGGTCAGTTTGGGGTTGTTGTTTTTCTCAAGAGGGCATGAATTTCACGAGCCTTTTTTTTTTCTTCAATCGTTCTATAGGTCTATGTTTAATGTCCTTCCAGTCTGTAAGGTACGTGGCTTCTTGGATGTTTGTTGCATTCAGTCTACTATTTCATCTCCTGATCATCTTTTGCTATCTTGAAATGAACATGCGACGATCCGTGTGCTTTCCGTTGAACCATCTTCATCAACATTTATTTTGTCATCTTATAACAAGGCAAACGTTTCCTTTAATTACATCAGCTGGGTTATTTATCTTACATGAATTCAATCTTCCAGTAAAGCTCACTATACTAAAATAAAGTTATACTAAAATAAAGATACAAAGATAGGGATTGTCATTTTTTTATTTAATAATTACATCAATACCATTTTTTTCTTTATCATAACATTTTTTATACATGACATTTAATTCGCTTCATTTTTTTCCCCTGGTAAGAAATCAGCCAGTTAGCAAATTGTGCACGCGAACACTGACCTTCTACGAGTGCAGTTAGAATTACTTTGTTTTTCACTTGTTGCAGGGTGGCAGATTCAATCAACTCGCCCGAGTAATATAACCCAGACTTTCATTTTATATTCCGGGAAAGTCGGAGGTCAACACGGAATGGTCCTTTCGCCCTTGTATATAATATTAGGGCGCTCATTTTTGGTGTAATTTTATCGGCAACGAATTTCTCTTGTGACAAAAGTAAGTCGACCCGACAGCGTTACCCCGAAAATCAGTCCGCATGCAGTTGTTATCATGCTACATATCATGGACGACTTCGGGCTCTTCTTTTGATTAATCTCGTTTTGTTTTCCAATGCCACTGGATTACGCGGTGGCTATTTTCTGAATACATGCGTAGTAATGTATCCTTAAGCCGTGCTAAACCCGAAGCCAATATTATGGTTACTAATCATTAATTCCCTCTGGCAACCATTGTTCACACACGTTAATTTTATCCATTTCTTCCCCACATCCTTCCCAGCTTTTCCATTACTATTCACCATGGGGTTTTTGGGGGGGCTCAGTTGTAGGATGCTGTCATACAGTCATCCATCCACAATTCATGACCAATTTAATGACTACTGTCGACATGTCTTTTACCGGGGTATTTTTGTGTGTGTGGATAAACGGAAAAAGTGGAAAGAAGAAAGATCCTCGTCTCTAGATTCACCAACCGGCCAAAGGCCACTCCCCCGGCGTTATCAAGAAAGAGAATCAAGACATTCGTGTACCAAAAATCCAAAACTATAATTTCAGGATCAGGGAGTTTGTAACTGGTGATTCATCTCTGGGTTTATGAATTTTCCCTGATTTTGGTCAAGTATTATTTTGATATAAATAATAATACCAATATAATCAACGATTAAAATACTTAATCTGTACAAAGTACATAATAATATTGTACAGTTTTTCTTGAAACAAAATCCAATTGAAATCGACCACGGTCAAAAATCTCTGGTAATGTTGACAATTGTTATAATTGTCGCAATCATTGCACTGCACTGCACTTTCGCAAAGCTGCATAGAATGATCAGTGCACGTTCTTAGTGGACAAAGATCTCCTCCGCGACGAGGCCCACTCGTTGAGTCTGATGTCAAGTGCCATGCTATTATTTTTTACCACGCACGATTATCTAGTCCCAGGTCCAATAATTCGAACCATTTCCTTGCTCTGTGTTCAAACCGATCTGCCTGGCCGTAGTACACTCACAGGTTAAACGCCGACTAAGCACTGGTTTTACAGCCGAGTTTTCCTGGCGGGTGTCATATGAAAATATCACAGATAATCGTCTCACACACGTTTATACACACGCACACATACGAAGATGCATGAGAGGTTTATCAACACTTTTAAATGAATTTGGAATCATTACGAGAAATCAAAGTACGAACCACAATGCATTATGGCATGATAGCATAATTATACCTCAAAACATCACAGTCTCCACATGGTTAGAATTTCTAATAGAAATATAGCGGTGTATGTATAATTTTTACAAGACTGAAGGGGAAAGAAGAGGGTATGTACACGATAATGACTTTATCTACATGCACGGTCCATAAAAATCAGCCTGGTTGCTTGTATAATCCTGCTGTTTGCGTTGGCGTGGGAGTTTTTTTACCCCTCAGGCTCGCCTAAAATAAAACTACTTCGAACACGTACTTGATGACAGTCTCCGGTTCCATCTTGCACTCGCACACAGGGGGCACATAGAATAACAGTAAGCAGCTGCAGTGACTCTATGGTTTGTTTGTCTTTGCGTCATCCGACTGAATGAACTTTCTCACAAGACGGGTACTCAGCTTTATAACAATATTATTATTATCAAAAGTTTTACGCAGGGCCTACACTCTCTCAGGAGTCACGTCGGGACGTACGGGTGCACCGCACTGTAAATCAAGACCTGGCAATGATAACTTCGCTAACAGTATGGCCGTTTTCGAAGGCTTAGGCTCGTGCTTAGGCTTCGGTCATAATATTCACCTTACTCGTTATAATATCACAGGCATCTCAAAACAAGCGTTTGGCCCCAGTTTCTTGAGGAATACCCTGTACGTCAAGCCAACAACCCTTCAAATTCGGAAGAAGAAAAAAAAACACAACCTGGATTTTCCGGTTTGGTAAGACGGAGACGAAGCCTGAGCACGAGCCTAAGCCTTCATTTCGAAAGCGGCCATATGACCAACGCTAGTCCCAAATACCAACTGGTTACAATGGTAAAGGGGGAGTCGGTTCTGCCCAGACCAGGCCAAGAGCCGGTCAACCGGTTCTCGCCTAACACTTTTTGCCCCATTGGTCTTACGGCGTGATACCTAAAGCAGAAGCCCCATTTGTTTCCGCACGGATTCGGATCTCGGTCAGAGGCGCTGATTGGCCCCCTCCCCTGGTCCCCTCCTCCCCCCCTCCCCATTCCAGCAAGCGGCAGCTGGGTATAGGGAACCAGCCGACGCACCGATCGCAGAATCCCCTTTTATCCGTGTATGAACAAACACCGACACGACAGCTGTGGTGTGAGCGGCAAAGGGAGGACGGTGCCAGGCTGTTTCGGGTGCCATGCACAATCGGCGCGTGAGAGAGCCGCGGGTTGGGGGTCGGATGACCAACGATGCGGGCACCTGTCAACAATTAAAAGGCCCCCGCGTTGACAAAGTGGTGCCATTATCACTGGTAACGCGCGCTCGTTAACAACGCAAAACCTCTTTTGAACCTCGGTCTACCTAGGGAGGAAGGGTATAGATTACAGTAATATAATTATATCGGTTTTTTATAGGCGACCAGAAAGGGGCTCATGGGAACTAAGTTGCCTCGGGGTCAGGCCTAGTGGGAGTGGAGCTTTCTGGAGTCAATTTGACCCGGGTCGAGATCAGCACGATTTCAATTCGGAGCTGGTTTTCCCACCTTCACTCCTCGCTGTTTGTTTTAGGCTAATTCATACTTCTGATGGGCGTAACGTGGTCAACTTGTGTCTGTGGGTTTTATTTGACCCACTTCCGGATCGAAACTGACCCCGGAACCTAGATGAGCAAGGATGGGGGATGCTCGGATCAACCACAGTAGACGCCACAGTTCATAAGGCATCGACGTGCACATCGTGGGTCAGTCGTTTCAGTTTATCTGAAGGATGTTCCCTGACTTAGGATGTTCCCTGCAGGAGATTTCAGCCAGCAAGGAGTGTGCAACATTTTCGTTTGGGTTACGTCAAGCATCTATGTCTTTGACATTATCAAATTTGCTAGAGATACACAATCCCCCATAAAAAAAACCAACAGCCAGCAATGTCTGAACGTCAGCACGAAGCCGAAAGTTGCACGACTGGCGTCTAGCAACCGCCTCTCTGCGTCACTCCGGGCGCGGACAATGCTCCACACTATTTGTTTCCCCCGTTTGCCCTGCACTACATATCCGTGCCCGGCCTATACACTCATCCTTCTCCTTGAATGATTAATGAAGTTGCCCTGCGTCCTCAATTTATTTTTCCGAGTATCGGTACTTTGGACCCTTTTTAGATCGACCGCATCGATACGTACTTTGAGTCGAAGGTGATTTTTTTCAGGTGTTTTTTTCCCTTGCGTCTTTTGGCTTGCTAACAGTTAAAGAAAGGATCACTTGTATTGTTTAACTTGATTTCGACCATCGCGTACTCTCCAAGATAGTAACGAGTTCTTGCAAGGAGGTTGAAGGTAGACTGAAAAATACCTTGGACAATGAATCATTGGAGGGAAATCGTTTGCTGGAACACTTGGCTGGGTGGGTGGCTTCCTAGACATGTGTGGAGATTGTGAGTGATTTTTGTTTTACCACAATCCAAGAATTTGGGCTTGGACTCGTGGCGGATAATATTGTTCAAGGCAATTTACTCTTGATTTTTCGGAGAAAATATGTTTTCTTTCTTTTTTAAGGGGGCGGAATTACTTGGTCTTGGTATTAAAATAATGTATCATTTCATAAACGAAAAAGTTATCCCAAAACCAAAATGTCTTCAATGAAGATCAGGTGATAATAAATAGGTTTGAAAATATCGACCTGTTCAGAAATGATTATGTTCTAAACACTGATTCGTGCAGTAAATTGCTCGTTGTAAAGAAATTCCATTTGAATTTCATACCAGAGGAAAGTCCTATAGTTCTACTGAATATAATACATATAATACATGTATTAGTCTACATTGAAATAAATTTAGGTTGAATAGGAGTTCAACGAATAGCTGTTTTTGCTTTAAAACAATTCGGTAATGGAGTCTACATGAGTGCCAAATAAACAATGTGTTACCGAAAGGGATATCTTGGATAGTGTTGGTCCAAAAGTTGGTAGGATATTGCCCAATATCTCTGAATTATATTGTAGGCCGTTTAGAATGCCTTCTGCTATCAAGAGAGCAGGATTGTTCTTGTACAAGTTCCGTGGGCTTCCAAACAGAATGCTCTGACATCTAAGGCCTCTTGTCAAAAAGATCATCGGTTGGGTATAAGATGATGTGACCCGTCCGATGTCGTTTCCACCAGATAGCCATCGTGTATTTTTCACCCCAGAGTCCAGTACAATCGGCTTTCTACCGGGGGAAATGTTATCGGTCGGATGAATTCAACCGGCACTCAACCGATGATCTTTTTGACAAGAGACCTAATGAGAGACGTGCAAGTATACAGTATTAGCCCTGTTAGTCTAACTGTGAATACCAACAAATAGCATCTGAGCAGGCCGCTGTACAAAAGATCGTCAAACACCTCAACGCTCGAGCTCGACCACAGACTTTAGCGGGGACCGTGGTTTTCTGGGGTAGCACTATCTGGGCTCCAGCCGGGTAGGTCATGAATAATTCAACATTATGACGTATATGAACAACTTGGAAAGTACTATCTAGCCTCCAGCCGGGTAGGTCATGAATAATTCAACATTATGACGTATATGAACAACTTGGAAAGTACTATCTGGCCTCCAGCCGGGTAGGTCATGAATAATTCAACATTATGACTTATATGAACAACTTGGAAAGTACTATCTGGCCTCCAGCCGGGTAGGTCATGAATAATTCAACATTATGACGTATACGAATAATGAAAATGTACTGCACAATGTACAGTGTACATGTACATATTCAGATATTCACTTCACTTCTACGTCACTTTGTTGAATTATTCATGACCTACCCGGCTGGAGCTCAGATCGTGCTTCCCGGTTTTCTGACCCACTGCCTCAGTTGGTGCTTCGGCCGCCCTTGGTTACCGTGTAAAAAGCTTGTACCTTGACTGTCCCCTTCATCACTGCACCCGAAACCTTCAGAACCTGTGCACTTTCAACAACTGGTCTGTCATTACAGTGCTGTCCACTACGGTAAATGCTGAGAGCTATCAATGTGTAAAAACTGTGCTGAAAGGTAGTTCTTGTGGCCACTGTATTTCAAAAAGATACTTTATTTGGATTGTTAAATGACACACACAAGCACAAAGTCAATGCTAGTTTCAGAAACGCAACGTTGTGCATAATATGCTCAGACAATTCCCAAAAGAAGGATTACGAGATCTTTTTTTTTTTGCACAAGACAATATAAACAATACTTTACCGGGGACAAATATACATAATGAAATCTTAGAAAACGATAATAAATGAAAATATATTCTTTTGTGTCATTATGATATATGTAACACCGAACAAAATTAAGTTTTAATTTTTAGTCAGCGCGCTAAGTCGCCGTTTGCGTTGGTTCCCGCGCGCCATACTGCCTGTTGGGTGATGGGAGCCAGCGACTCGGTCTCGGGCTTCGTCTCCGTCGGACTTGAAAATCAAGGTTGCGGTTTGTCGCCGAATTTGGAGGTTCGCACAGAGTCCTCACCAAGAAACTGGGGTCAAAACGCTTGTTTCTAGATATGGCTGTGACATTATAACGGGTAGGAGAAATCAATTGTAACCGAAGCCTAAGCCCGAGCCTAAGCCTTCATGTCGTCAACGACCATAGTTCAGTATCTGCACACAACTCATTTACCTAGTCTACGGCCGCACTGCGATTAGACGCACGCATCAAATAAATCAATTCTGTTCCTTTCAATGCGATCACATTTCACTCCGCCTTCACCTCATACACTTGCACATTGCAAACATCAGTATCACACACAGCCATCAATATACTTGAATGTTGGTGTGCAATTAAATATGTACATATAAGATTTGAAGGTTTGCATGGTGGAAATACTAAGTAGGAGGTTTGCGGTGACACCGTGTGCAACGTGTCTTCGGAGAAGGAGTGTGGCTCTGAAAAGAGCCACAAGAGCGCTACACAGTTTTAAGAGATGATGTACATGAAGTGATGTGATGGTGAACATGGTGCACTCTTATGAAAAGGAGTATGGCTCTGATAAGAGCCACACTGCTTCTCTTAAAGAGATGACGTACACGGTGTCACCTCAACCCCCCCTACTTGCTAAATATGTACAAGCGGCTTGGGGACAGGGGCTAGGCAAACAAACCAAAACAGCCACTCTGCATACATCTCACACTCAAATGCAATGGGAACTGAAGATTGGAACATTCGAGTGAGAAATCACGCGGACACCGTGCGCCCTTGGGCGGTGACTTGAAGAGTCGCCGGGCAATGAGAAGACTTGACGCCGTTCGTTCGCCGCACGCGGTACGGTCATTTCCCCCGGGCCCCGGAGAGGGAGCGGGGGGGGGGGTTCGGCGGCGCGTGACGTGCATCGGCCGCCGGCGACCGTCGTCAGCGACCCACGCACGCAACAACGCGCCGCACGCGAGTGGCCGCGATTATTTTTCGGGTGTAGGAAAGACGCGGGATCGGACAGGGAGTTGATCAAAACGACGGCATAGCGTTGTTGCCAATGTGCAATGAGCAAAACCTACTACGACTACAATGCTGCCGGTTTTTTGTTCACCCCCACCGCTTTCAGACTTGGCAATTGCAATCTCACCCTATGGGGTCGTTCAGACACCGTACTAAAAGTGGTCTATCTTCGGTTTAAACTGAAAAGGCTATAGTTGTGTCTGAACGGTCTACGAGGACCGTTTTGGGTACTACAAAGGTCTATCTCAGACCACCGAGGAGGGGTGGACTAGACTACGAAGACCGGTCTACGTAGACCGGTCTACGTAGACCGGTCTACAAACCTTCACGTGTCTGAACGGTCTATCTCATAACCACATCCGGTTTAGGCAGACGAACGGGCACATTACATAACCGGTGATTTATGTCACTGCCCAAACCGCACGAAAAACAAGGAGGCGATGTGCATTCCATTGATGTTACGTGCACTCTTGCTAGCCGGAAGGGAAGTTGGGATTCAGGGTCAAGCAACGTGTGTGACCTCTTAGTACCAGAGATAGACTGTTTTCAGTTGAACTCAGTGAGTATGAACGCAAGGGGTTTGCAGTGAAATGTTTACCTCCCGCTGAGACCGCAAATGATAGACCTTTTTCGGTCTCCGTAGTACGGTGTCTGAACATAGCCTATAGCTCCGTCTGCCGCCTCTCTCGTTTTACCGTAACCGAATCGCGCCAGTCCTCGTCGAGGGATAACCACCAGCAAGGCCGCCTCTAATTGGCGACTTTACAATAACAGACGGGATGGAAAATATCAGGAGAAAGTTCAGTCTCGTCTTTCTTTCCGCTCCGTCTTCTCCACTCGCTGAAAAAAGGGGACTGTTCTCCGTGTCGTGCACGGTCGTCTGGGACCTATACGGTGGCCCGTGATTGGATCTTGCAGGCCGTGGCGACGACCGTGGCCCTCCGTCACCCGCGACCACGCAGACGGCTGCGAGTGGCGGACACCCGAGACGACAGGGCATTTAAGGGACACCGTAGAATAGCTCAGCCTCGACCGGCCGGCGCACACCTGTAGATCTGGCTCCTGGCGCATTGGATTAGGGGGCGGGGGGGCACGAGTGTATTTCTTACAGCGCCGATCTTTCGTTTTGGTCGCGCGTTCCTCGAGAATTGGCTACCAACTCGAGAAGACGCGAGCACGGGATGATGTCGTAATTACTGAGAGAGAGAGAGATAGAGGTGGAGGGAGAGGTGGAGAGAGAGGAGGGTATGGGTGGAGAGAGAGGTGGAGAGAGAGGTGGAGGGAGAGGAGGGTATGGGTGGAGAGAGAGGTGGAGAGAGAGGTGGAGAGAGAGGTGGAGAGAGAGGTGGAGAGAGTAAGAGGTGGAGAGAGTAAGAGGTGGAGAGAGTAAGAGGTGGAGAGAGAGGTGGAGAGAGAGAGAGAGGTGAAGGGAGAGAAGGGTATGGGGGGAGAGAGAGGTGGAGAGAGAGGTGGAGAGAGAGGTGGAGACAGTAAGAGGTGGAGAGAGTAAGCGGTGAAGAGAGAGGTGGAGAGAGTAAGAGGTGGAGAGAGTAAGAGGTGGAGAGAGTAAGAGGTGGAGAGAGTAAGAGGTGGAGAGAGTAAGAGGTGGAGAGAGAGGTGGAGAGAGTAAGAGGTGGAGAGAGAGGTGGAGAGAGTAAGAGGTGGAGAGAGAGGTGGAGAGAGTAAGAGGTGGAGAGAATAAGAGGTGGAGAGAGAGGTGGAGAGAGTAAGAGGTGGAGAGAGAGGTGGAGAGAGTAAGAGGTGAAGAGAGAGGTGGAGAGAGTAAGAGGTGGAGAGAGTAAGAGGTGGAGAGAGAGGTGGAGAGAGTAAGATGTGGAGAGAGAGGTGGAGAGAGTAAGAGGTGAAGAGAGAGGTGGAGAGAGTAAGAAGTGGAGAGAGAGGTGGAGAGAGTAAGAGGTGAAGAGAGAGGTGGAGGGAGTAAGAGGTGGAGAGAGAGGTGGAGAGAGTAAGAGGTGGAGAGAGAGGTGGAGAGAGTAAGAGGTGGAGAGATGGAGCAATGGATGAAGAGAGTTGGAGAGGTACGTAGAGAGAGTGGTGGAGAGAGGTGGAGAGAGAGAGGTGGAGAGAGATGGAGGTGGAGAAACAGAGGTGGAGAGACAGAGAAAAACATTGAAAAATGCCGATATTTTTTTGTTCGTCTGCATGTCATCGAAACTGGGCGACAATCTGTGCACGAGAGCATTGTACAAGAGGTTTTTTTGGGGAGGTTATTTGCCGAAGGCATTGTAAGTATTTTTTCCACGGACATGGTTTTGCCGAAGCCAAACATTCCCGCCGGCATGGGGAAAGTAATTTCGCGATATGCTGATACCAACGCTACCACCACGATACATAAGTAGGCTTTCGGATCGAAAGAGAAAATGACAACAAAAAATCAATGAAAGAAAATGCATGCACGGGTTTTGGTTTTGGGAGGCCATTGGTTTTCTAGCGTTCGGGAAAAGCGAAGTGCGCAATGGAACGCGAGTCTAACGTTACCGAAAGGCGAGGGGTTGGGTGGTGGGAGGGGGGGGGTGGGTGAAGCTGTAGGCTTATTTCCAGTCGCAGTATTGCCCGGCCGTGTTGGCCTTGACGTGACCGCGCCGTCGGCCGGCGAGGCGATTTCCTAAGTTATACCAGCAGTCTCTAATCACAACTATAGCCACAACCCGCACCACACTCAGAACAGTAATTGGTACATACAATCAGATATGATTGGTCATAGGACTGACTGGTAGCTAGTTTGAATTCATCTATACTGGGAAGCGCAGTAAATAAAAGGCCAGGTGAACATAAAATATTCATCCATATTCGACTTGTCCTTGGGAGGAAGGCTGCTTTTACTCGAGCCTTGTCTTTTGTCAGCGCAGTATTCAGGTTGGAACTCATCGGGAGAAGGAGAGGGAGAGGGAGAGGGAGAGGGAGATGGAGAGGGAGGGAGAGAGGGAGAGGGAGGAGGGAGAGGGAGAGGGAGGAGGGAGATGGAGGAGGGAGAGGGAGAGGGAGAGGGAGAGGGAGAGGGAGAGGGAGAGGGAGGAGGGAGAGGGAGAGGGAGGAGGGAGAGGGAGAGGGGGAGGGAGAGGGAGAGGGAGAGGGAGAGGGAGAGGGAGAGGGAGAGGGAGAGGGAGAGGGAGGGGACAGTGGAGGGGAGGGGATGGAAGTGGAGTGGAGTGGAGTGGAGGAAAGGGGAGGGGAGGGGAAGGGAGGGGAGGAGAGGGGAGGAGAGGAGAGGGGAGGAGATGAGAGGGGGCAGAGCAGAGGGGAGGAGATGATGGGGAGGAGACTAGAGGAGAGGGGAGGAGATGAGAGGGGAGGGGAGGAGAGGGGAGGAGATGAGAGGGGAGGAGAGGAGAGGGGAGGAGATGGGAAGGGAGGAGAGGAGAGGGGGAGAGGGGAGGGGAGGAGAGGAGAGAGGGGAGAGGGGAGGGGAGGGGAGAAGAGGAGAGAAGAGGGGAGGGGAGGGGAGCTCGGAGGGAGATGAGAAGATGTTGGCCAACATATCGGTATCAAGCCATTCTTCGTCGACACTGCAACCCCAATTAACCCCTTGAATATTTCAACGTCTACCCGGGGCTGGGCAGCTGTGCCGTGCATGGTTGACACTGGAGAAGCAGTGATTGGTTTTTGGTGGGTTTGTGCGGGTTACTTGGTTGATTGTGAGTGTACGGTAGGTGTGGGGTGCTGCTCCCTCCATCCATCCTAATGCGAACTACGGTGCCATGAATTAGGAATGTGCAGGAAGGAAACGGGACTTGTGATTGGTGTCGTTACCGCTATTAGGACAGGAGAGTGGGTTTAGTTTCGTACTCCGTTCACGTCGAAGCGAGAGAAGGACGACATCTGATTTCGCACAAGCACTGGGTCATTTAAGCCACGTCCGTACTTGACTTTTTTTGGGGGGGGGGAACTAACCGAGCAAATGGGTAACTTGACCATTTAAAGTCCATGCAATGCGGGCAGTCCATGGAAGTTTTCCTGACTGGTAACCTACCCGACTCGAATGGGTAAGTTAGCCGACTGACTTCTGCCCGGTTAAAATTTGACCAGGTCTGTTTAACCGAGTCGAAAGGTCCAGCGCGGACACGACGTCTCATGCGTTTGTATTTAGTCGGTTAGGTTTTACCCGTCGATAATCCAAGTGCGCACGCCGGTAAGATTTACCCATTGGTTACCCATGTTCTCGATACAAAAAAAATCCAGTGCGAACACGGCTTTAGAAAGATTCACACACCTCCGCGACCGGGTAGAGTTCACGTGTACATGCAGGCGAGCTATAATAAGCCAAGCAGGCTGTCGAACCTTGCCGGGAGGCTGGAGCTCGCTGGAGGGCGCCATTAGTGAGGGCCGTCGCCAAGGGTAAAGGCCGACCCAGATATTTACGCCGGGAGGCCTGCGAGAGTTGCTGGCCCCGCGATCCTTTGCCACGGTCCGGGTGTGGTCGTCTGTAGCACCGAACGTGCGCGCGCTCGTTCGCATTTGAAAAAAAAAATGGCACAAGCGCAGTTGTCAACAAGACAAGACAAACGCACGCCTCAAGTTCTGACGGCTAGCTATTTAGCCGACAGGCAATCGCTCCCGTAACCATCTTCAAGAGGAAACCCACCGTCACTCGAAGGGGGATAAGATCCTTTACTTATTACCGGACTTACTGAGACACCATCAGGAAAACAAACTGTTCTTCGTGCGATGTAAGCGCTTCTAATGTTGCACCTAATTATAGTACAATTTTGCTTGCCTCCAAGTTTGGCAACGAAACAAACTTCACTGAATAATGCACCGCCGGCGGGAACACTGAAATCGGATGTTTTCATCGGCGCCCATGGGACGAGGAGATGACTCTGTCTCCGTATGCGTAATCGAGCATAACAAGTGCCCCGACAAAAAAAGAAGAAGAGAAAGGGTTATTCCTCCTCGACTGATCTCGTTCTGTCTTCCCGCCAGGCAGACGATTAGAGTTGGAAGACAAACCCGATCTGATTGTCACAAACACAGTACGCCATCACTCCCCCATACCCCAACCCGCGGTATGGACACTCAACGTTGCATTACCACCGAGCCCTCCCAAACTATCAGCGTGTTTCTACTGACGAAAGGTTGCCGGGTGTCTCCGTGCGTCTTCGGGTGTTTCTGGGTGGAGTGTCCAGTAGAAACACAACCGGGCGTCGAATTTTCCGAACGTCATCCGGCAACCAAACGTTCACCAACAACCACCTATTGAGGTGGATCTTGCCGGATGTCTTCGGGTCACACTCGCAGTAGAAACACACGCGGTTGCTGGTTGCCGGGTGTACCGGAAATGCAACAGAAGTAGTGAATTCCTTGCTTTGACCTGCGGCGTGACCCGATTCATTCCGCACGTCCGGTCTACCCTCGACGAAGGTCGATTGTGGGCGACACCCGCCTTTTCCGTACTGAGTAGAAACAGGCGTTTGTCGGTGATCCGGATCACCGACACACGGCATCCCTACGCACGAGCCAAAGTGCAGCTCTAGATCCCTTGCGAACCACAGTTTCATATCCTTTTTTTTTTGGTATCATCTTCTTCAGTCCGACGCGCGCTGAGTATTCCACAGACCTACCTAAATGGGTCACGCCCCATCAGGTGCCTGAATAATAGATTTCTCAATTTGAACCGTGTCATTTCAATGCCCTTCTGTATCAAGAGCAGGGCTAATTGCTTTTGCTGTCTGAAGCAATTCGACGATAATGTTGCTGGTATAGGCATAAGTTGACATTTGTTTGATTGAAAAGGGTTACACATTTGAAAAAAAACAAAATGGACGTGTGGCAATGTGGAAACAGACTTCTCATACCAACGATTAAACTGACATCATCACACAACATAAGCCGTACGACACAGCGATGACATTATTTTGTACAGAAAGTGTGTTAATGGTGGTATCTCGAGTGTGATGGTAATTTTAGCAGTGCATGGACGTCCTATGAATCCTTCATCAGTGCGGAGAAAGCAGAGACGATGCCCAAATTCTGCAAAGAGGGCGAGAGAGAGAGAAGGGGGAAAGAAGGAGAGAGAGGGGAGAGAGAGGAGAGAGGGAGAGAGAAAGAGTGAAAGAGAGAGAAAGATAGAGAAAGAGAGAGGGGGAGAGGGAGTGGGGGAGAGGGGAGAGAAAAAGGGAGAGAGAGGGAAGAGAAAGATGGAGAAAGAAAGGGTGAAAGTGAGAGACAGATAGACAGAAAGGGAGATAGAGAAAGAGAGAGGGAGAGAGAGAAAGAGGAGGAGAGGAAGAGAGAAAGAGAGAGGGGGAGAGGGGGCAGAGAGAGGGAGGGAGAGAGAAAGGGGAGATAGTGGGAGAGGGGGTGGGGCCGGAGAGAGGGGAGGGGAGAAGGGGAAAGAAAAAGGCAGAGAGTTGGGGAGAGGGAGGGGGAGAGGGACAGAGAGAAAGGGAGGGAGGGAAGGAGAGAGAGAGAGAGAGGGAGAGAGACGGGGGGAGAGACAAAATCGACCCGTGCTCTTTAATAAGCGACTGAATTTGGCAGTTGACTATCAGGTGACATCTTGGATGGGATTGTGCGGCTCCCCGTCACGCATTGCAGACGCGGCATAACGACCGGAACGAACGCTCGTGACTATTCTGGCCGCGACATCGTACCGGCGAACGCCTCCCACCCACCCTTGTCGGCCAGTCATTTTTTCAGGGAACGAGGCGTTGCTGGAGGACAAAAAATGCCGCCAGAACGCAGATTACGCGACGACATTAACACCGCACGTAGTCGGCGCCGTGCGCTTCCCTTATTTTTTAAATATTTTTTATGATGCTATCATTTTATTGTATTACGCGAAACGGCAGCTGCTGCAAAGCACAAGATACGACGGCGTCTATAAAAGCTACTTCATAGTCAGGGCTGCTGCAATGCACGAGCGAGAATGCCCTCATTCCGGCCGAAAACGAGCGGGCGTCGGAAGAAGCCGCTATTATAGTTTACGCGCGGTGACGGGATCGCTCCCATCATTAGCGTGCTTGAGGCACGCGCCATTCGTGACGCCGACCGTGCTGGTAGAATGGCAAACCATTATGCGCTGGGTTTCAGGATTGCCACAGGTTCTTTGCACCGGACACTGCATCAGAGTGTGAAACGAGAGCTTGGCTGCATGCAGCGGCCAGCTAACGACTTCCGCAAGCTCGTGTCGTACTACCCATCAGAAAGAAGAAGAAGAAGAAGTAATGTTGTCAACCGTTTACCGACTCAAATAGCCACAAATGTAAACTTGGAAATAGGGTTTGGCAGTTGGCACCAGCCAGGGGTAGGGGTTTTGAGCAACACAATCAGAGAGGCAATGGAAAAGGCAGGGAGTGGCTAAAATCCAAAAATGGTGCAAGCTTCTCATTGGCTAAAATTACCCAAAAGTGCGTATCACAGATAAGGTGGGCCTGGCGTTTCGATCCTAGCAGGACCTTTCTCTTTGGCAGAATCACGAGCTTGGTATGACACACGAGCTGTCTGCCTATGAGACAGGTCCGGCTACGGATCGAAACGTCAAGTCCCTCCTAATGTTCGATCAGGACAAGAACAGACGGGAAGGGGAGAGCTATGGTGACGCGGACGACAGGCAAAGGATAGAGAGGATAGCTGGTGGGGTTGGATCCCAAGGAAAGGGCAGGGAGTAGGGTTGGGACTGGTTACTCGAGGGGGAATCTCAGGGGTGGGGGGGAATCAAGGAGAAAAAAGTTGGGGAGTGAAAACGAAAGTAGGATTATAAGTAAACGTGCTTTTTAGAAAGGTCAGATTAATTTCAAACCTTCAGGCCCATCATAAGCGTCGGTGTAATTTTAAACCGTTCAAAATCGCTTACCAATAATTAGTGTTGATCAATTAGAATTATTGGTATTTTGAAAAATTATTTGAATTTGGCTTTCCGGTTTGTTTGTTTTTTAAATCTACCTCGGAGAAGAGTGGGCCAAAAACAAAGTCGGACGAATATCGGTCGCCCCAACAACACTGGACACACTCAAATTACTGTTTGCAGCAGCACAGTTTGAACGGCGGGGTTGTTGTCGACCGACAACGCCGCTCGTTGATACTGTTATAGGGGGGTCGGACAAAATGTCGGTCAGACATTGCCGGCCATTTGATTTGTGGCAGTCGAGAGGGCTCTCGAGGGTTTAAAACCCGGAACAAGCCTCCCGGAGCGTGCCGCCACGGTGCTAAAGGGGACCGCGAGACTTCACTCAGGGGGAGGGGGAGGGAGGGAGGGGGAGGGCCAGGGAGGGAGGGCCAGGGAGAGAGGGCCAGGGAGAGAGGGCCAGGGAGGGAGGGAGGGCCAGGGAGGGAGGAGGGAGGGAAGGCCGGGGAGGGAGGGCCAGGGAGGGAGGGCCAGGGAGGGAGGGCCAGGGGGGAGGGCCAGGGAGGGAGGGCCAGGGAGGGAGGGCCAGGGAGGGAGGGCCAGGGAGGGAGGGCCAGGGAGAGAGGGCCAGGGAGGGAGGGCCAGGGAGGGAGGGCCAGGGAGGGAGGGCCAGGGAGGGAGGGCCAGGGAGGGAGGGCCAGGGAGGGAGGGCCAGGGAGGGAGGGAGGGGGGAGGGCCAGGGAGGGAGGGCCAGGGAGGGAGGGCCAGGGAGGGAGGGAGGGAGGGAGGGGCAGGGAGGGAGGGAGGAATAGGAGGATGCGGACTGTGAAACGCTCTATTACCGCAGCACGAGTTCACGAGAGCACTCCACGAAATCGCGCGCGGAGAAGGGTTCGGCTCAGTGTGCGGCACTCGAAGGCGGTTCTGCCCCCCGTCAACACGCCAAGAGGGCGTGCAATGGCACTCGAACCGGTCGAGCATCGCGGGCCTTTTAGCGACCGACATCTGACCCCGTCAACAACAACAAAAAAGTACACGATTGCAAGTGCAGTATATTTTCATATACATTGCGCACTGGCTCTTTCATAATTGGAAATGGACACGCGCGTATCTAAATTTTTGTGTATGGCAAAAACTACTTGACTATTTGGGAATTAAGACAGCGCAAAAAGGGTTGATAGTTCAGATGGTATCGAGTGCTGGTACGTAACACCAGAGGTCTTGGGTTTGAATCTCGGCCAGAAAAAAGTTTTCGTTGCCATTTCTTATTTTCAATTTATTTGAACTTGAATTTGATTAAAAAGGTCAAATATTTGGACTGTAGATGGCCAGACGTTTCCATTCTAGCAGTGCCTTTCTCAAAGGCAGATTTTTTTTTTACTTGGGGATGTGGTTGGAATGTTCGCTTGGCACGAATCCGGGAGAGGTGACCTTGTCGCTGACTCGCGCTAACGAACTGGTTGTTTTGTTGCAAGAAACCAGCGCACGGATGGGCCTAGCGGATCCACGTGGACCTGGTATATAGGAGCCATTGATGCGAGTGTCATGCCGATCGGAGGATCTTCGTATGAAGTCCAGGACTGAGTTAAGGACATGCACAAAAGCGAGCAGGGCAATAATCCTGCCTTTTGGGTTGATGAAAGAGTCGCATAGACTGTGTCTGTTTGACAAACTTGCAGCGCATTATAAGGCTGCTAATTGGCCGCTTCGCTTCACAACCGACGACTGTTTCATTAAAGCACTCTCCATCTCCCGCTCTCTGTGCGCACCAGCGAACAGCACTCCGACGTCACCTCCGCCAGCCACGTTCCAACTCTCTGTCTCCTCTGTCTCTCTCTTCTCTCTCTCTCTCACTCTCTACTCCACACCGCTCACACATTGTCAATCTCTCTCGTCCTCTCTCCATAGGGCCTAGAGAGAGAGAGGGGAGCGTCACCCTTGCAGACAACCATAGCCGTACAGGCTGAGCTGACAGGCTGATGACAGACAAGCACGAGGTGCGGCGGGGGTGTGGCGGGCGGGGGGTTTGGGGACGAAAAGCAACCGATCGATGAGGCCAGCCAAGCCTCACTTGACTCGACTCGACTCGACTCTCCCCGATCGAAACCTCTTTACCTCTCCGCTAAACCCCGGGGCCAATATCCCCCCCCCCACGCCGCCGCCCACCCATCCCCGCCCTCTCGACCTCGACAGAAGAAAAAGCGGGCCAATATAGCACCACGAACACACCCCCGGTCACATCGCTCCATAACTACACAGTGCCTTCACAGCGGAACGACCTCATGTACATGTACGATTGACCTAACCAGCAACCAACCTCCCCTCCCCCTCAAACCAACCCCCCGGAATCGGGCAGCCATTCCCAATGTCGCGCCGAACCAAATTAAAGTGGGGAAATAATGTGTCTGTAGTTACGGCTCGATGCCTGGGAATACTATACAGTATAACTACGCTGGAAGCGACGCAAAACGACCTGAGAGTCGTCTCGGTGAATTTTGTCCGCTAGCCACGCGGCTTGGTTCGAAGGGCGTCGATTTCAATTCAGTGGGAACGACCGCACCTATTACGCTCTCCCCTACACCGGTCTATATTCGGGTCGGGGGCAACGCCGGGAGATCGTCGGGAAGGGGCGGCTGCTGTGGTTCGTGACAAGTTCAGCCTTTATGAGATTTCGGATTGAGGAGTGTCTAGACTATACCCAGCACGATTTCAGGCAGAAACCTAATTGGTAAACACGGATATACATTGCACTAGACGCACAAGCAGGGTACCAGTTGTGTGTAATTCTCCGCCTAAATGTATCCGGCAGTCAGCCCTGCGTCCGTTGGGACGTACAGCTAAATGCACTGAAGCAATTCCAAAAACAAACAAGAAATGGGTAAGAAAAATTAATGTGACCGGGCGGGAAATTGCACTCGTGACGTCTGGCTTCACGTGCCGGGACCGGGACCGGGACCAAGTGCTCTTACCCCCCGAGCTATCCAGCCCCTAGACGGCGTGGCCTTCCCAACTAGTCTGATACCGTCATTCACCAATTTTAGGCAGGGTGAACACACCTAAAGTGCCGAAACTCGCCTCTCAATTGCCCTCGTGGGGCAGTCAACATCTAACCAAGCGGTTTGAGTTGCTCGCAAAACTGTTGGATTGCGGTGGTCAAAATCCACGACAGACTCCCATCATTGTAAGGCCGAGTCAATTCGAATAATCGACTACTCGAATATTCGGCCTTCAATTCGGTCGAATATCCGAATATTCGATTATTCGGCACAGACTCCCATCATCGCTGATCAAACCAGACCAGTGGTCGATTTCAGCAAGCTCATCGTACGCGTATAACTAACGATCAATCGCGAGGCAACGGGAGATGCAGAGAAACCATACGACCTTTAGAAAACCTACGATGGATTGTCAATCGTAGGCTGAGTTACGATGCGTCGTAAGGCTTTGTGAAATCCAGCCCAGCTGCTAGGGCACTACACAGCACTTCCTTTTAGGGGCCCAACGTTTTTGAGATGCCCCATTAGCGTTTAGGTTCGAGAGAGAGAAGTGGTTGAGGTGTCGAATTGTGCCCGTGAGACCAACGTACAAGATATCCAGCAAGAAGAACATGTCTGGCTTCACACCCCCGATGCAGTGTCAAATGTCTGCCCTATTCCAATTCCAGTTTAGTAATATGATGTTTTATACTCTCTCTGTCTCTCTCTGTCTCTCTCCCTGTCGAGTTTGGAGCAGAAAATAGGCGCCCATCAATATCGGGAGTATCGAGTTCAGACATCAGGGCTGGCGGAATTGGGACGGACAGGCAAAACCGCCACAAGGTCGAACAAAATGAGAAGAGATATCGACAGGGAATGTTTTCAAGAGAACGTGTCATCTCAGAACCCTCCATGTTTGGTTGATGCAGTAAGCATTTCCAACCCCACATTCTTTGTTTTGATTTTTTTTTTTTTTATCAAATGCAAACTTGCTGACAAATTTTGGACGGGTTCTCGTCGATATAATCATTCTCTGGGTCGGGAGGAATGTGATTCGAGATGGGTTTTTCCCATTCCCGGAGTGTACGGTAGTCGATGCAGCGCCGAATTGCTTTCGAAACCGCCGATCGCTAGAGGGCGGGATTCGAACTCGTGACTTCTTAAATTTCCTGATACACTTCTTACCCATTTTAATAGCCGCAGGTCTATATTGTAAAGGGTCACTGTATAAAGGGAAAACCTGGCTTTCTGAAACCTGTGTTGCCGTTGGTGGCGCTGTTCCGCAATGTAGCAGCGGATGGCTGCGTTGGCGTTGCGTCTTTAGCGGCTACAACCAAGAATGGATACGGTTATCACTGAACGGAAATCCTCTGTGACGAATATGAGTGAAGCGAGAGTGACGCAGGGTTGATTGGGTGCACAGCATCATGCCAAAAACGGACACAATCGGAACAAGAATTCAACACTTAGTTTAAGACCGCCGAAAGCACCATTTGGTGACTTTTTGGGGCGGTCTGGAGGATTGTGGGAGTTACATAGGGTACCACTATACAAAAAAAACACCATAAACATCCTACAGACGGAAAATGTCTATTCAAATGCTATGTTACGTAGAGCCTTTTACGTGCCATCAGTTTTGTCTACGGTTTAAGGCCGCTACACCGCGGCGCCGCCCCATGCTATGTCTTGCCACGGTTTTCCCAAAATGGCGGCCCCCATGGACTTACGCTCGGAGGCTCATTGTGTTCCCTCTTACGGGTTAGCTGTGGTTCTTTGCGAAACTCTGGATCAGGCTCGGGCTCAGGCTTCCGTCGGGTTTTTTTGCCCCGTTCTGTACATTTAGTATCCACCTTGATACTGTGGTCAAAAGCCTGTACCTTCAGTACATAGTATCCACCTTGATACCGTGATCAAAAGCCTGTACCTTCAGTACATAGTATGCACCTTGATACTGTGGTCAAAAGCCTGTACCTTCAGTACATAGTATGCACCTTGATACTGTGGTCAAAAGCCTGTACCTTCAGTACATAGTATGCACATTGACACCGTGATCAAAAGCCTGTACCTTCAGTACATAGTATGCAACTTGATACCGTGATCAGAAGTCTCTACCTTCAGTACATAGTATGCACCTTGATACCGTGATCAAAAGCCTGTACCTTCAGTACATAGTATGCACCTTGATACCGTGATCAAGTCTCTACCTTCAGTACATAGTATGCACCTTGATACCGTGATCAAAAGCCTGTACCTTCAGTACATAGTATGCACCTTGACACCGTGATCAAAAGCCTGTACCTTCAGTACATAGTATGCACCTTGATACCGTGGTCAAAAGCCTGTACCTTCAGTACAAGGTATGCACCTTGATACCGTGGTCAAAAGCCTGTACCTTCAGTACAAGGTATGAACCTTGATACCGTGATCAAAAGCCTGTACCTTCAGTACATAGTATGCACCTTGATACCGTGATCAAAAGTCTCTACCTTCAGTACATAGTATGCACCTTGATACCGTGGTCAAAAGCCTGTACCTTCAGTACAAGGTATGCACCTTGATACCGTGATCAAAAGCCTGTACCTTCAGTACAAGGTATGCACCTTGATACCGTGATCAAAAGCCTGTACCTTCAGTACATAGTATGCACCTTGATACCGTGGTCAAAAGCCTGTACCTTCAGTACAAGGTATGCACCTTGATACCGTGATCAAAAGCCTGTACCTTCAGTACATAGTATGCACATTGACACCGTGATCAAAAGCCTGTACCTTCAGTACATAGTATGCATATTGACACCGTGGTCAAAAGCCTGTACCTTCAGTACATAGTATGCATATTGACACCGTGGTCAAAAGCCTGTACCTTCAGTACATAGTATGCACCTTGATACCGTGATCAAAAACCTGTACCTTGATGCCTGTCATATTTCCATTGTTTGGAGAAATTAATGAAACCGACGCCCAAGAACGACACCCCAAAAAGAATGTGTTGAATCGGGTGTTCTGGTAAAAAAAACACCCGTGATAAGTATCACATGTGTTAGGAATGGAATCCGAAGCCCGAGCCCTAGCCCCTAGCCCTCTCCCCATTTAACGTGCGTGTGGTTGACTTTTTGTTTTAGCCACTGCGACCGGACGGGGTGATGCTGGAGGGAGCCGACTGCTCCCGGCGCACGGGCAGCCGCGAGATGTTGGTGGAGTGCGAGCGGGCCAGGCTGGAGCGTAGCGAGCTGCGCAGGACGTGCGAGCTGGACACCAGCGGGTACCAGTAGCGCCGGCCCGACTTGCTCCCGTGGGCGCCGCCGCCCCCGCCGCCACCGGCGCCGCCGGCCCCGCCGGCCCCGCTGCTCCGGTAGGCGCCGCCGCGCGGCTGGCCGCGGCGGGCCGGCCGGCACGAGTCGGGGATCTGGCGCACGTACTTGCGGAAGTTGGCGTTGAACACGATGTAGATGAGCGTGTTGAACATGCTGTTGCTCATGGCCAGCGCCTCCACCACGTAGTAGGCGTTCTCCATGGTGCCGTAGAGGGCGGGCGAGCGGCCGGCGTCGACGGCGAAGTCGCGCGCCACGGCGAAGGCCTGGAAGGGCGCCCAGCACAGGGCGAAGAGCGCCACCACCAGGATGAGCATGCGCATGGTCTTGCGCTTGGACGACTCGGCGGCCAGCTCCTGCTGGGCGGTGACGTGGCCGCCGGGCACCTCGCGGAGCCACAGCTTCTTGGCGATGATGACGTAGACCACGGACATGATGGCCAGCGGCAGGAGGAAGCCGGCCACGGCCAGGAAGAGGGTGTGCGCCCGCATCAGGCTGAAGTTGCGCCAGTACTCGCCGCAGCGGAGGGCCGGCCGCCCCCACTCGTCGGCCATGCCGTGCACGGTGCTGACCACGGCCGTGGGCACCACCACCGCCATGGAGACCAGCCAGATGCAGACCAGCACCGCGCCGGCCGTGCACTTGGTCATGCGAGGCTTCAGCGGGTGCATGATGATCACATACCTGCACAAAAGAGGAGCGGATCAGAACACCATAATGGAGTCACTGCACCAAGTCCACCTATAACTAAGGCCGTGTCCGAATCTATTGGCTGCGGCTAGAAGTAACACGCATCCCTACGGGAACTGGCTGCAGCCGCTTGTTGGCGACTTCCATAGGCTCTTGCGTACTTTCAAGCCTTAGCCCATAGATTCGGACGCAGCCTAATACAAACTGCACCAATTCCAAACTAGGGGGAATTTCATAGAGCTGCTTAAGCCACACAAAATATGCCGAAGCGCAAAAAGGGATTCGTAGAATCAAATAGCACACCAAAACTTCACTTTTGATTCATGCATAAGTAAAGAATAGTGGAATACAAGTAAGAAACAATTGAGATTGAATCCTAATGTGGCTTGTAATCCCGTTTACACGAGGAAGGCTTTTCATGCTAAACAGATGTTCACGCTTGTGAAATTGACTGAAAAGACAAAAATTGAAAATCTTAAAGGTCTACAGAAATAGGATTTGAAAAAGAGCTAAAAACTCTCCTTAAGTAATGTTCACAATGTAATCAATACAGGATTGATTTTTAATGTTTTTGTTAGCGCCTAATTTCGCCCCAAAACATTATTTGGAAAAAGTCCACGTTCGCCCCGCCCCCAAAAATTTCCCCTGTGAGCATGTGACGTCACATACGGACCAAAAGCAGCCGAGCGAGACGATCGAAATGCCGAGACGATAAAGGGCGCTACTGCGCACGTGACAGTGCGGTATATTTACGGCTGATAGACAATAGAGACAATGCAGCGCCAATTCAAAGTGCACGACCTCAAGGCTGACCACAAATTATGTATGTGACGTATAGTACGTTCGTCTCCAAAGTGGGGGGCGCAATTTTCGGACCAAAAAATAGCGTTTTGGGGGCTAAATTAATCATTTTTGGTTTCAATAAGGATAGACACGTTGGGTTTTATAACAATACCGATTTATTTAACCCCAAGTTCATTTTGATTTCTGTATACCTTTAAAATAGTCGCCACAATAGCAATCAGGGCCTCGCAGATAAGAGTTGAAGGTTTGCATGGTGGAAGTATATACCAAGTGGAATTGAGGTTTGCGGTGACACCATGTAACGCTTCTCTTTTGAGACGGACTGTGGCTCTGAGAAGAGCTGAAAACTCAACACTTCGGGCACTGTGTACTCTGCCCGTCGTCAGGAGACTTCTGGATTGCCAACTGTCATCGGTGCTCACTACTGGAAACGTTTAAGTCACCGACTCCCTGCAGAGTCACACTCTGTCTCAGAAGAGATGCGTTATATTATAGGTGGCGTCGCTTCAAACCTCCCATTAGGGCTCCCCGGGAAACAAACAGGGCGGAACGGTTCGGAGGACGAAGCGATTACCATCAGTGCATCTAATCGTTAAAAGGGATAAACAGTGTTGCACACCGCTTAACGACTTACTTCAATGACCGAAATCTAAATATAAAAAAAAAGATAGGAGGCGCTGATGTTTCCATCCCAGTAGAGCCCACACCTCATGGCAAACGGAGCAGAACAGAACAGAGCACGCTGTGGTTACCATAAAAGCGTCGAACCGTTACCGTTTGAATAACAAAATTACACGCTGCAGGCTGACTGCTTGCCGACAAAAATGACCTAAAATTTACAAGTCTCCAAAGGAAAAGGGAAGACAATTCGGGGCTGACATTTCCCATCCTAGCAGGATCCCATATATCTTGGGAACCAGAAACAGAGCACGTGATGCGTTCAGTTGGCAGAAGTGATGCAAAACGTGCTTTCAACTGCGGACTGAAAGGGAGGGTGCGCCTTTAGCAAAGTGCCCAATTTCCGGACATTCCAAATTCCAGACAGGACTCTCTCATCACGCATTCCGTGAAAATTGTAGCGCTCGAAAATCTGCCGATCGCTTCGTTGCGTCTTTATATAGGCCCTATTATACGTTGCGTCTCAGAAAGCATGGAAGTTTCGCAGAGGGCGTATATGTGACCCGGCACACCGACATGAGGAATATCCAACTAAAACATTTATCGAGTAAACGACGCCTGAAGCTTAAGTATCTTCACAATTCGATTAAAAACAAAAATTAAAAAAAATGTATTTTCGGGTAATTTAAGTATTAGAGGATATTATATTTTGATATCATTTAAAAGCTAATGGTATACTCTTTCATTTCATTGGAAAATCTCAAAATCTCAAAAGTGGCGGTTATTCCTCATTATGCTGTGCCGGGTCTCATATATAGCATACCATTAAATGAGCCCAACTCGCATAGCTCGCATGATATTTGTATGGACCGGGATTTCGATCCTAGCATCACAGAGCAGGGGAGAGGAGTAGCTGCTACAAGGTGATTCATTCGGGGTGGCGCCGATCTGAATGGCTTTAATCGTCCGAAATCTCACAGGATAGTAGAGAGGGCTTGACATTCCGATCTATTGTCCAAACCACGACCGGCATCACACCGCGGCGTGCACGGGCGGCACTCACTCTAAGAGGCGGCAATCAGGTCGCGCTGCGAATTGCACGGAGAGCTCGATTGATTATTAAAAAGTCCACCGACCTTACGGAGGCCCGAAAGTGCCATGCATTATTTTATATATAAAAAAAGAAGACAATCGGCGGCGACGAATGCACTCACCATAGATCACAATAAAAAACAAAACCGCAATAAAAGGAAATACGACCCACGATAATCTGACGGCAGCTGTTTAGCACAGATTGCAGTGACAGGGTGCACTGGCGATGGAGGTAGCGCACTTTCAAATGAGCCGACTCAATTTCCGCGGACGAAACGCGGAGAAATGTTTGATTTTGGTGTGTGCGGGGAAACGGTGCTACTACAAACCAACGTCTGGAAACTTCCAATGACAGTCGTGGCGCACAGCTCGTGGCTCATCGGAAACTCGTCTCGGGCGGTTTAGAGGGATCTCGCGCAAAGTAAGCCCTTTAGAGATCACGCAAACAACTTGCCTATTAAATGGAAGTACGATTGCGGGTCAACGGTTCGCTTGTTGCGCTAACTATTACCGATTTGGATCACATTGTTCTTCTCAGAGCAACACACACTAAAGAAAAGAAAAATGAGATTCTTCATACGTTGAGGCACTGCAACCTATACTTGACTTGCTATCTTCGGTATAGCCGATAGATCGCATCGCTTATATGCATGAGGTCGCTGCTATGATATTGTATAGGCCTACTCCTGTTACACACGGCCAACCCTAACCGGCATTGAAACCACAATATTAACACACATGGTTTTTCCTGTGGGAGGATAAGGGTCGTACATGTACACCACGACATGCCACAGTGTGGTTTTTGTGGTGTCCTGTGGTATGTGAGCCTACACCCCTGTGGGCACTGTGGTAATTTGCGGTATACAGTGTGTGTCCTGCGCGGAAGGTGCAAAGCGTTGCAGTTTTTGAAACCTATAAATAAACATAGGCCTATTGCTCCAATCGTTGTAAATAAATATGAAACAACATTCACGTGAAACCGCAGCGCTGCATGCAAGCATGGCGCATGCATGTGACATGCGACATGGCGCATGCATGCTCGTTATAACCAGAGTGTGGTAATGTGCGTGCTCATTATAAACGAATTTTCGACTGTACACCTAACCGACCAAGGGGTGGATTTCACAAAGCCTTACACTGCACCGTAACTCAACCTACTATAGATAACCCATCGTAAGTTGTGATAGGCTGTATGGTTTCTGTGCATCGCTCATCGTCTTGCGATTGATCGTAAGTTACGATGAGTTTGGTGAAATGGACCCAAGCCCTATTTGTAGTGGCAGCCATGACTATTACGGGTGTTGGGATGTCCCATACGAACATCACACGCACTAATGTTGTATACAGCCATCTGGTGTCAGCACATCAACGTGCGTTGATCTTAAGTAGGCCTTTCTCTGGTAGCATTTTGCGAACTGTGGTACATGGGCAATTCCACCAAACTCATCGTGACTTACGATCAATCGCAAGACGATGAGCGATGCACAAAACCATGCGGCCAATTTCAATTTAAGAGGGGTTTAACATTCATCGTAAGTTGAGTTACGATGTATCGTAAGGCTTTGAGAAATCCACCTCAGGCCCATTACTGTAATACATAGATAGAGAGTCTTCACTTGTTCGTCCGCCTTGCAGGCTTGGTGTGCCTGGTGTTTATAGTATACGTAGGCCCTAGTGTATGACATGATACCCATAGCGCCCTCGTGCAACCCACGATACGAGATATATAAGACGACCGACATATGACGCTCAACCACCGTCGTTGAGCCATGCTGGTCCCCCGTAAATTGTGTGGGGACTATACAAGGACGTGTTTTGTAAACCAGCGTAGGTTAGGCTTAGGGAGTTACGGTTAGGGTTATGGTTACGGTTAGAGTTAGAGTTCGGGTTGGGTTAGCGTTACTGATAGAGTTAGGATTGGGATTAGGGTTAGGTTCAGGATTAGGGTTGTTAGGGTTGGGATTGGGATAAGGGTTAGAGTTGTTTCGTGCTTGTACCTATAACTACCTGAGAAATGAATGAATGAATGAATGAATGAATGGGGAGGCCTCAGCAAAACCTGGCTTCGTGCATGCGCACTTATAGCTTAGCCACGGTGGTTAAGCGTCATACGTCGTGACGCATATATGCCTCCACGATACCATAGAGCGCTTGCAGTGTAAGCACCGCAGAGTTCGGGCGTCGCGTCACTCTTTGAACACAGAGAGTGGCGGTATTGTATCAACACCGTCTCGTGGAGTTGGACTCTTTTGAATATGAAATACATGTAAGTATAGGGCGCAGGGGATTCTGTGCACATTATCCGATTAACGGGGAGCATGCAGTGTACACACATTTGAGACTATGGACTTCGGTGGGGGAAGATATGACGGCAGTGTCTGTGCGGTCGATAAATCCGCAAGCAGAAGGACTAATGTCAGCCTAAAATACACCAACGCCTTTGTATGAACAGCTGGAATCAATATCCAAACAACTTTACACACGGCAGCCTAGTGCAGGCGGCACAAAACGCATAAAAAATATTCCGCAATGATTTAGTGATACACTCACAGCTTTGGGGAGCGCGCTTAGACGAAGCACAAACAAATGGAGCGAGTTTGGCAGCTGTTGAAAAAAACACAGTGGTTCTTGCTTTGTGCATTAACATGATAGGGAGAAATGTGGTCGGCAATCAATGGGTTTACATTATTATCTCGTTAAAATCCACTGCAAAATGCTGCAAGCTGAATTCTGCCACTTGCCTGGATGATTACGATGTGCGTTAACGGCGGCATGGCACCAATGCCCGGCGCCTTTGGGAAAGGTCCTGCTAGGATCGAAACGCCAGGGCCTCTAACTTTTGAAATTGCGCCAAGATGGCAGAAAAACGTGGAAAAACAATGTGCAGAACAACATCATGATCACTGCCCGTTTTCTTTGACGAGGCACGAGCACGGCATCGTCCCCGAGTTCTCGGGTCAAGTGCTGGGAGTGTGCAAACGCTGGGGTCGCTCAAGAACCCTCACCGTGCCTAGGTCCGCCGCGTGAGGGGGGCACAAGGTAAACCATTGCGACCGGTATAGGGTGGAGTGGGGGGGGGGACACCAGCAATGCCAGCATGGCGGCACAGCATCATCGTTTGCCTTTACGAGGTGAAAGACACCAATGGACTTCCTTGGCCAACGTGACTTCGGAATACCAGTCAAAACAGTTGAGGATGTTTCCCGGTTGTTGCTGACCTGTTTCTGCGATATGGAGAGCTATCCGAGCTTAGTGCATTGCTGTTGTTTTTCGTTCATTATAACCACATTAGCTCACTGAAACTGGGTCTACACGCTTTGCCCTGCACAATCCCCCACCCCGAAAAAAACCACTCCAAGTAAGAACGGCTGTTGGCCTTGTCGTCATTGAGTTCCCTTAACTGCCCACGGGCCGTGTGCATAAGGAATACCGCATTCTGCATCTGGATATTTCGGGCTATGTAATATTAATAGGTCGAGTTCGGGCGCACGCGTTCTCGAATGTTCGTCGATTGCCAGGATCCGGAGATGTGGGGTGTGATCCTGTTCCGAGTGCAGCGTTCTTGGGTCGTGTTCGTTGAGTTGCGCTGAGAACGAGGTTCGCGTGCGAAGAACAGACCGCCCGAACTTGACCATGGCAGGCATGAATGTGGAATAAATCTCAGTCTGTTCCCTGTGCAACCTTTCTGCCTCGGACGTCGTACGAGTCTTGCCCGGTTCGCCGGTCCGGATCCGTATTGCCGCTCCGGATCCGGATAGCCGGTCCGGATCCGGATTGCTGTACCGGATCCGTTTTGCCGCTCCGGATCCGGATTGCCGGTCCGGATCCGGATGCGGTATGAATTACGCATGGGAACCAGTGTGGTAATCCTGGTCCGGGTCGAGAATCACCCGCCGAGTGTCCGGAGTACAGCACCTTGCTATACGACCTCGGCATTACAGCCCAGGCTCAGTGCATTCAGTTCATTTGAAGTTCATTACATTGACAGGCCCATACATTGTGAGCCGAGTCGCCACTGAATTGTCCGCAGTGCTGGTCAATGTCATCAATGCAGTGCCAACTCAACTACCGGCAATGGGTTGTAATCAATTAGATCCCAAAAAGGGTATATAAGACGCGAGCGGCACGAGTGGCGGTAGGCTAATTGTTAGCGATACATCAGTTACTGCGTACGGGGGCTATTTTGCAGCAGTTGGCGCTTCATCACTGCCAGGCAGCGCTGCCTCACAGATTCGTGGGAGATGGAGAGAGGGGAGTGAGGGAAGAGGAGAGAGATACAGATGGAGAGACAGAGAGGGATAGAGAAAGGAAAGAGAAGGAGAGAGGGAAGAGAAGAGAGATACAGATGGAGAGACAGAGAGGGATTGAGAAAGGAAAGAGAAGGAGAGAGGGAAGAGAAGAGAGATACAGATGGAGCGACAGAGAGGGATAGAGAAAGGAAAGAGAAGGAGAGAGGGGAGAGAGGGAAGAGAAGGAGAGACACAGATGGAGAGACAGAGACGGATAGAGTAGGGATAGAGAAAGGAGAGAGAAGACGAGAGGGAGAGAGGGAAGAGAGGGAGAGAGGGAATAGAAGAGAGACAAATTGGGATATAGAGAGGAGAGGAGCGAGAGGAAAGAGAAAAGAGAGGGGGAGCGAGACAGATGGATGGACAGAGAGGGATAGAGAGAGGAGATAAAGGAGACAAAATGAGAGGGGGAAGGGAGAAGAAAAAAAGAGAGAGAGAGAGAGAGGGGTTTTTGCTTTTGCTTTATTCAGTTTGGAATTCGGGTTATCTCCGGCCCGATCCATCTGATACCTTTTGCACATCGGGAATACCCGGCCCGCCGCCAACCGAGTCACGCTTAAAAAGCAATCATTACTCACTCTCAGGACGAGATCTCTACAACATCTCAAACGATGCGATCGTTAAAATGTGAAAGGCGGTAAACCACGGCAGCTCTCCGTCCGGGGAGGGAGGCAAATGAGGGAGATCTAATTCCGTTTTTAATTATTTCGTGGGTCCATTTCGGGAGGTTTTTGGGGGGTTGTGTTGTCTTCCTATTTCTCCCGGGGTGTTTTCTTTAATGTTGTGCTGATCATCTGATAGGTCGATAAGATAACCATCGGCTGAATGCCGCGTGCATGTGGAGGAGTGTGCGAACGAAATCAGCGACTCTCGGCTTGGAATTGAGAGAGGGGAGCGGTGTGCTGTACGTTTCGAACCCTTGATTCGGTTAATCGTCAGAGTATTGGCGCTGCATGCGTGCTGTTCAATCTCGTTAAGACTAACTCCGTTGACGACTATAACCAGGCTGTTCACTGGCCTTGCTGCAAATGAAGTGTACGTGTCCGTCAATGTATACGAAGCACTGTTTTGATTAACCGGTGGGTGCAGGATAATAGGGGGGGGTTGCAAGATGATTTGATAAGGTGCCGGAAACTGGCACCGATCACTCTGTCCCTAACCCCAACCCAAATCAGTGATCTCGCTGGACGTATAGGTATACTGCAAGCCTCATTGTCCTAACCCCAGGGGCCAATTTCATAGAGCCGCTTAAGCGCCAAAATAAGCCTTAAGCGCAAAAACTCATGAGCCACAGGATCCCCTTGCCAACCCTAACCTCGCTTTTGATTCACGCTAAGTAAAGAAGAGTGGAATACAAGCCAAAAGCAATGGACGACACATTGCAGGGCAGCTTGTAATCATGCTTACACCTGGGGCCAATTTCATAGAGCCGTTTGAGCGCCAAAATTTGCTGAAGCATGAAGAAATCTTCCTCAAAAGAATCAGGTTGCCAGCCAAAATTCCACTTGTATTTCACATAAAGCAACCAATAGTAGAATATGAGTCAAGTACAACAAGCATCAAGTGAAATATGGTTGGCAATCTCGTTTAAACCAGGGGAGAAATTTCGTGCTTAGCAGATTTTAAAGCTGAAGCGGCTCTATGAAATTGGGCCCTGTGCACAAGCGACAACCGACGCCAGTAAAGACACCGTGTTGAATAGCGCTCCCACTCGGCCACTGTGCCTCGCATGACCAGGAACGAGGAGGTAGCAGACCCCTGGGAACAAGACTTATTAGGTGCGCTCGAACAGCTATACCCCGGGGTGCGATATATATTTTTTTTCGTACCACATTATTCGCTATGGGCCCATATGTTTGTGCACAAAGTATGAAGAATTGAGTCCTTGATCACTCAGATTGTTCATGTACGTTGTATTCGCTGTGCGGAAAGCCTTTATTGGCTGTGCAGAAAGCCTATCCATATCTTTAACTTCAGCTGGTATAGCCGCCTCCTCTCCCCCACCCCGTAAATTGTTTGTGCACAAATATATGGGCCCATAGCGAATATGTGACCCGGCACATCGACTTGAGGAATATCCCACCAAAACACTTTTTGAGTAAACAACGCCTGAAGTCAAAATATCTTCTCAATTCGAAAAAAAAAAATCATTTTTTTTTTTTTTGTATTTTCGGAAAGTTAATGTATTGGAGGATATTATGTCCAAAGGATTTTTCCGAACTCCGTCTCTAAATGTTGAAAAAACGAGGATTTCGGGGGAGTGTTTGTGTACTGTTTTTATGAAAATATAAAGTTCCTGCCTTTTTGAATGGCCGCTTTCGAGGGGTTAGACTGGTGCTGCTATATTGTGTCTGGTACCAAATGACCGAGCGAAGTCCCCATGTACTATTTACAACAAAGTTCATACGGAAAGCTAATGGTATACTCTTTCACATCATTAGAAAATCTCAAAATCTCAAAAGTGGGGGTTATTTCTCATTATGCTGTGCCGGGTCACATATGTGGTACGGGAAACAAATCAGCCCCCGGGTAGACCCATCGAATGACCCCCCAGAGAGGCCGTGTCCTCACGCCGGGTAAAGCTATAGAAGGTTAATGGCGTCAGAGCAGAAACGGGGCTGACCGGGTTACACCCAAAGAGGCTAATTGAACGAAAACGTTACATCAAGGGCAGGGGTAGGGGGATTGGTGTTAAAATGGTGTACCTAGAGAATGATGTTCTTTGTTCATTGATCAATGGTGCTCTAAAGTTTAATTGTCAACTTTTGAAGTGAAAAAACAAACTTTCAGAAAGGGCCTGCTAGGATCGAAACGTCAGGCCCACTCAATTTTAAGATTTTTTTGCATTTTGGTAATTTTAGTCAGTAAGCAGTTTGCAACATTTTTGTATATATAAAAACAGTTATTTTTTGTAACCTTTGCTTTAAGTTTTAACTTTGGTATATGATGTGAATATTGCTTGCGTTGATTTGTCAATAGAAGGCTTTGGGGAAGGAAAGTCACGATCTCGGTGAAAATAAAGGGTGCACAATAACAAACCACGCACAGTCCAGTTTGCTCAACTCACCGACAAAAAAAACCCAACTCAGTGATCTAATAACGACCTTGTACAAAATTGTACGGAAGCTGATCACTTCAACACAACATGCACGAAGGCACAAGAACACGCAGCGCACGAACACCACCCCCCCCAATAGAAACGCAATTTAACCGGCATCTGATAAGCAAGCGTTACAGGGGGGCAAGACACATCGACTCCCGTGTCCCACGAAGGCCCCCAGAGGAAATAAAAAACAAGCTCCAACGACCGGACAAATGATGCCCGCTCCCTCCCGACCCGACCACTGGCAAACAGATGGGACGATACGCACACGGCGTTCTGTATTTTGTTTGTTCTTATCGCCGGACACGAACGCAAAACAAAACGCGCACAAAAGAACCGTTATCGCTGCGCAACTGTACGCGCTATCGTGCAAGGTCCACAGCTACCGCACCGCACCTTTTTTTTGTTATCAAGGAGAGATATTAATCTGAAAACCTTAAATAATACTGGAAGGTTGCAAACACACTTCACTGACCATCTCACACTGGCGTTAATTACACGTCGAGTGAGGGCAAATCATCGTTGAAGTGCATTGGCCTCCACGTCAAATCGAATTGTATTTACCAGTGACCGCCCACGGAAATCGTTATAACTCACAGGACTGACATTTACCGTCCAGGCAGGACCTTTCATTCCCGAAAGGGCAGACCGACAAGGGCATTCGACGTCGTCGCTCTGCCTCCGGGGAAGGTCCTGCCAATTTCAAACCTTAAATGAAAAGGCCATCTGAACAATACGGGAGAATGACAAATGTATGGATGTTGCTTTTCGTTCATACATCCTCGAGGGTCGAACATCGTGCACCCTCGCAGGACCCCCGTCCAAGACAAGGTGTTATACTCATGCATTTCAGGATTTTCACGGTGAAAGTTGCAAGTGAAGGACAGTTCTTTTGTTGTTGTTGTTGTTGCTGTTGTTGTTGTTGTTGTTGTTGTTGTTGTTTCTGCTGTATTTATTGTTATTGTTGTTGTTGCTGTTGTTATTGTTGTTGTTCCTGATGCTTCTGCTGTATTTCTTGTTGTTGTTGTTGTTGTTTTTGTTGTTGTTGTTGCTGCTGCTGCTGTTGTTGTTGTTGGTATTGTTATTGTTGTTGTTATTGTTGTTGTAGCTGTTGTTTTTGCTGCTGCTGCTGCTGCTGTTTTTGCTGTTGTTGCTGTTGATGCCGTTGATGCTGTTGATGCTGTTGCTGTGGTTGTTGTGGTTGTTGTGGTTGTTGTGGTTGTTGTGGTTGCTGTGGCTGTTGTGGTTGTTGTGGTTGTTGTGGTTATTGCGGTTGCTGTGGTTGTTGTGGTTGTTGTGGTTGTTGCGGTTGTTGTGGTTGTTGTGGTTGTTTTGGTTGTTGCGGTTGCTGTGGTTGTTGTGGTTGTGGTGGTTGTTGTGGTTGTTGTGGTTGTTGTGGTTGTTGTGGTTGTTGTGGTTGTTGTGGTTGTTGTGGTTGTTGTGGTTGTTGTGGTTGTTGTGGTTGATGTGGTTGCTGTGGTTGCTGTGGTTGCTGTGGTTGTTGTGGCTGTTGTGGTTGTTGTGGTTGTTGTGGTTGTTGTGGTTGTTGTGGTTGTTGTGGTTGTTTGACGTTACCTGTCTATGGCGATAGCCAGTAGAGAGTTGGTGGAGACGTAGAGGGAGGTGAACTTCAGGTAGTTGGTGAGCACGCACATGCCAGTGCCGAAGGGCCAGTGCTGGTGCAGGTGCTGGTAGAAGCTGAGCGGCGCGCACACCACGGCCACCAGGAAGTCGGACAGGGCCAGGTTGCCAATCAGCAGGTTGGTGGTGGTGCGCATGCGCCGGAACCGGTAGATGACGTAGCAGAGGAGCAGGTTGCCCACGCCGCAGACGCCCATCATGAGGGCGTAGCTGAGGCAGAGCAGGGCCTTGGCGGCCGGGTGGATGTGCGGGAAGGCCACCACCGGGGCGGGCGCGTACTCGCCGCCGTAGTCGTACGGGTCGAAGGGCTGGCCCGGGTAGGCGCCCGGCCGGAGCGGGTAGTGCGGGTAGGCGCCGTCCTCCCCGGGCGCGGCGGGCCAGGACGCCCCGCCGGTCATGTTGCCCCCGTAGCCCGGCCCCGTGCCATTATAACCCAGGCCCTGGCTCAGCGGCTCCGGGAGATCCAGCACCATCTTCAAGTCCCGCTTCTATGTCGAAGAAATCTAAGCAGCAGCAACAACAACAACAACAATGCAGTTCCTACACCAGTAGGAGAGAGAGAGAGAGAAATCCTCCGCAAGTGACTGTACAAATGAGTGCGCCTCTCTTTTTAAAGGCAGCAAGCCGGCTGATCACGTGGCTTCATCCCTTCTCTTTTCGAGGTCATTATCTCCCCCGCAGCCGGCCGTTCGGTTGAGGGCAGCGCACGCGAAGGAAATGGATGACGGGAGTCAGCGGAGACGCCACGGAGACACGCCCGGGAGTGGGGGGGAAGGGGGATGGGACGGAGGAGGGGGCGGGAGGGAGGCAGAGACCTCGCAAGCAGGTGTCGATGCGGATAATACTCTGCCAGACCCGGCCGTCCGTGAGGGCGTGAAGACGGGCGGGGGGGGGGGCTTTTTGGGGGGGATGAGAAGGGGAAAGTCGTTCGTTCTCTCGGCCAGCGCTTCTCTCGCACCAGGCACGCCGGTCTACCCGGGCCTGTATATACAGACAGCGGCGTTATATCTTGCGACCAGGCGGCACCGATGTCAGATTGCTAGGTCGCCATCCCTTCCCGTCCCTTTCTATGGATTCCAGGGACGCGAATTGTTCTCCAAATAGATTTGTCTTTTTCAAACAGGCGATCGGTTGAGGTGTTGTTTTTGTCTGCCAAGTCGTAACGACTAGTTGTTTGAGTCTGTCTTTCTCTCTCTCTCTCGCCTTGGGGTTGACGGCGTTTCAAGTCTAGCACATGAACAGATAGCCCGGTGGCTGCGGAGAAACGTGGGATGAAATATCGCACCGCCGATGCCACTCGGAAGTCGACCCTGCTCGCTGTCTCGTTCAGAGGTCTACTCCCCCAACAACAACAAAACAGCAAGGGTACACACGAGACGGGGACGCAGTAGAAGAAGAAGGAGAAGGAGGAGGAGGAAGCAAACCAGGCCGATTTATCTGAGAAGTCGGGTCACACCCGAAAGAGGTCGCTCACAGGTTCACAGACGACAGTAATGGAGGGTGGATAAATTGTGGCTTTCCCTCCTCGTGAGGCCGGTGGCAAGATGCGGCGAGCTCGTGGTGCCGGGTCGACGGGGCGCTGCCCGCTCTTGTCCTTTGCGTGCGTGGCTGGCTCGGCGGTGATCCCGCTGGCTATACGGCGTCCGTGCGGCGTTGCGCTACGAGGGCCGTCGTCACGCGCTCTCGACCGACTGAGCCGGTGCGCGTGGCAGACAGGTCGGGTGGCGCGCGCACACAATGCGCAGTGCGCGTGCGCGAGGTGGCCACGCTGTCCACGTGTCGACGGCGCGGTCCGCCAATGAACGAGTCGGCTGTCTACTCTCGCTTCCTGCAACAGTGGGAGAAAAGAGAGAAGACCACGTGAATGGGCTGTACATGCGCAGCTCTGAGGAGGAGATGGGGAAGGAGGAGGGGGAGGAGATGGGGAAGGAGGAGATGGGGGAAAGAAGGAGGGGGGAAGGAGGAGGGGGAGGAGGAGATGGGGAGGAGGAGATGGGGAATGAGGAAGGGGAGGAGATGGGAAAGGAGGAGGGGGAGGAGGAGATGGGGAAGGAGGAGGGGGGAGGAGATGGGGAAGGAGGAGATGGGGGGAAAGGAGGAGGGGGGAAGGAGGAGGGGGAGGAGGACATGGGGAATGAGGAGGAGGAGGAGATGGGAAAGGAGGAGGGGGAGGAGGAGATGGGGAAGGAGGAGATGGGGAGGAGGAGAGGGAGGAGGAGATGGGGAAGGAGGAGGGGAGGAGGAGATGGGGAAGGGGGAGATGGGGGAAGGAGGAGGGGGAGGAGGAGATGGGGAATGAGGAGGAGGAGGAGATGGGAAAGGAGGAGGGGGAGGAGGAGATGGGGAAGAAAGAGGGGGAGGAGGAGATGGGGAAGGAGGAGATGGGGGAGGAGGAGAGGGAGGAGGAAATGGGGAAGGAGGAGGGGAGGAGTAGATGGGGAAGGAGGAGATGGGGGAAGGAGGATGGGGAGGAGGAAATGGGGAAGGAGGAGGGGAGGAGGAGATGGGGAAGGGGGAGGAGGAGATGGGGAACGAGGAGGGGGGAGGAGATGGGGAAGGAGGAGGGGAAGGAGGAGATGGGGAAGGAGGAGGGGGAGGAGGAGATGGGGAAGGAGGAGGGGGAGGAGATGGGGAAGGAGGAGGGGGAGGAGATGGGGAAGGAGGAGGGGAAGGAGATGGGGAAGGAGGAGGGGAGGAGGAGATGGAGAAGGCGGAGGGGGAGGAGGAGATGGGGAAGGAGGAGGGGGAGGAGGAGATGGAGAAGGAGGAGGGGGAGGAGGAGATGGGGAAGGAGGAAGAGGAGAAGGAAGAAGAAGAGGAGGAGGAGGGGAAGAGGTTTTTTTTTATCTGGGTGTGATTTCGGTGGTATAAGACAGACGGAGACAGAGACAGAAACAGAGACGAAGACACCGACAGAGACGGAGACAGAGGCGGCGAAAGAAACGTGACAGAGACGGAGATGGACACAGAAGCAGAGACAGAGAGACAAGGGCACAGAGACAGACGAGAGGGACGAGGAGGAGGACGAGGAGGACGAGAAGGACGAGGGGGAGAGGAGGAGGAGGAGAAGGAGAAAAGCTTCATTATGGCCAGGAAGGCTATCCTCGTTGACCCTCGTTTCACGGTGCCCGGAGTCGGCCAGTAAGTGCTCTCCCAGACCAAATGGGCCGTGCACGGAGCGACGCTGCGTGAGCGCACTTCCCCGACAGGCCACTAGCCAGAGGGAAGGGCGCCCCCTGTCCAATGCATGCCACAGGCTCCTCTCGTCCGAGAGGGATCGTTGTGATACAGGCGGGGAACGGGGAACACGATTCCCGCTTCAGAAAGTGTAGGGAACATCACTATCATTTGTCCCCAACCCATACACTTGTTGAGATCACAGGTCTGCCAGGAAAACAATTCTATACCTACTCAGGAAAAACCGGTCATGTATAGTAAAAGATAGTAAAACATTTCAAAACATTTTCGTCCGTCTGTAAAATGGGTATAGTGGAAAAACGTTAGCGTGGTAAGGTGATCTGCGTGATAGGGTCGAGATGCAGCTCGGCGATACCTTGAAGTGTGTTTTAGGCGATTGTGAGGCGGTGTCCGAAACGGCTAGGGCTATTGTCTTCGCATCTCCGTGTATTTCCAATAGACCCTTCTTACTGACGTCACGTTGCTACTAGAAACAGCGAGATCCACCATCTTGGAGTACACACATACGCTTTCGCTTGCACGTTTGTGTTCGTTTAACGTTACGTTAGTCGTCATGGCGAATTCGAATGCTGCACGGTCGGCTTATTACAGTTCTCTCGACATTCTCGGCTTTATTGCTGAAATAGATACGTACACAATTAACCCGCGACAACCATTTCGTCCATCTTTTTAGCGAAAGTGTTCGAGTTGCGTCACCTTCTCTTGTCAGTACAGCGGGTAGACGATAAAAATATTTCTTATCACGATCCCCCCTGCTTCCACACCCAAGGACAGCGCAAAAGTTAATCATCTTTCAACAAAACAAGTCCCCCAATCCATGATACAACCACGGAGGAATAAAAAGAGATTCCTCCATGGCACAACTAGTAATAATATAGTAAAAAGCAGTAGTAGTAGTAGAACAACTACGACGAGTTCAAAACTTGCCGCCGTGCATGTGGAGTTGTTGGTATGCACAGCTGACTTAGTAACGGCGGTGATGACGTGCTCATGTGAGTAATCTAAGATGGCCGATGAACAAAACCGTGACGTCATGGAAGACGGGTCTATACGGAGACGCGAACCTGGATTGCGAGGGGAGTCCCAGAATCACACCGACCCATCGAGATGCGCCACATGCGACGTTGGTGTTTGCGGGAGTTTTTTAAACCCCTCATACAGCACAGTCGTGCTGAGAAAAAAATAAGTGAAAAATACCCCCGGGATCGAACCACGAACCTACACGTTGGCAGTCGAGCGTCTTTCACACAAGGACACTTGTGTTACGGATATCTTAACGCGTTAAAAAAAAAGTAAAAACAAGAGCTGTTTTTGAAAGACCGAAAAAACTAAGAAAAAAAATGAATAGGAAAACAAAACAAAACGAAGACAAGAGCCGTTTCGGAAGACCGAAACAGATGGACAAAAACGGGGAGAAAAAACCAAAATGTATTGAAAAAAACGAAAACAAAAGCTGTTTCGGAAGACCAAACAGCTAAAAATAAATAGAAAAAACAAGCACGAAACACTTAAAAAATCAAAGTTTGCGAGAAACAAAGTTATGCGGTGTCAGACCAAGCTTTCAGATCCCCGGGACCTCCAGGGTCGTCCCGTGTGCACGGATCAATTAGAGCTCTTAAGGCCTCGGTACCGGTCCACCGCACGTCCTTCCCTGCCCATCCATATAGGCCCGTTGACCCAAGCGCCATGTGAGGGAGGAAACACAGCGGCCCCTAGACCTTGGCCGCCGAGTCGACCAAAGGCATGTGTTCCTGTACGAAGACGCGAACCTGGATTACGCGGACAGTCCCAGCGTCACAGCGACCCATCTAGATGCGCCACATGCCACGTTGGTGTTTGCGGGAGTTTTTTAAACACCTTATACCGCACTATCGTGCTGAGAAAAAAATAAATGAAAAATACCCCTGGGATCGAACCACGAACCTACACGTTGGCAGGCGAGCGTCTTTCACACAAGGCCACATGTGTAACGCAACAGTTACAGACAACTTATACATGTTAGCGAACCCGATTAAAATTACGAGGCATGGCCGTTGGCGGCGGGATTTTGGATTTCGTCGCGAGTAAAGGATGCAGCATACTAAAATACTTCCGTAAGCCATAACTATTAAGGGTGGCGCAGTACAATGGCATGCATGTACAACATTGTTCAAGTGAAAATGTTAGTGAGGTTTGACGTGAAAATCATGTCATGTAAGTTAAATTTTACCTTCAATATTGTCGATTCTAAACTCAAGCAAAGTTTCAACCTGAAGCAACATGTACAATACGATAACTCTTCCCAGTTAAAATAATACAGCTTTAATGTCAAGTGACGCATTACACTGACACATTATTATTGAAGACCACCCGAAGCTGATGATCATTGATCAAACGGTACAAATTCGGATATCATATAGATTGAGGGAAGCAGCAAATCGAATGGTTGACAAAAATCGTGTTCTAAACCGCAAGGGGAAAACCACAACTTTACATCCATGTTACGTGGCAGCTGATAAAGTGACAGTAACGAGTTCTTTCCAAGCAGGTACCTTTAAATTCATGTCACGTGAATTGTGCTCAAAGTAACAATTTCTTATGAAATAATTATAATGACCTCATAATTATTTGGACTCTTAGTTATTATTTCCAACATAATGAAGATGAAAAAATTAATACGATTTCTATTCACTTCTCCTTTCTTAACCAAAGTTCAGAACCCTCAGTTATTCATGAGCGCAATACAGTTGTCAAAAAAGTGTATACCTATGGCTTCTTTAAAGCAACGTAACTTGACACCTGCTGATCGACGTCATTATTTCCAATTACTGCCAGGACCGTCTGTGTACGGTCTTCTAAGAATCAGGACCCAATTTCATAGAGCCGCTTAAGCGTGAAAATCTGCTAAGCAGGAAATGTCTTCCCTGTGTAAGCAGGATTACAAACCGCACCGCGATGTGATGTCAATTGCTTTTGACTTTTATTCCACTCTTCTTTACTTTACTAAGAAGGAAACAAAAGTCAAAGTTTGGGTTGGCAAGGTGATCCTACGAACCCTGACTTAATGTGCTTCAGCAGATTTTGGCGCTTAGGCGGTTCTATGCCCCCGGTAAATACCCCCGGGATCGAACCACGAACCTACACGTTGGCAGTCGAGAGTCTTTCACACAAGGACACTTGAGTTACGGATATCTTACACGTTAAAAAAAAGTAAAACAGGCTATTTACAAAAAAAGCAAACAAGAGCTGTTTTTGAAAGACCGAAAAAACTAAGAAAAAAAATGAATAGGAAAACAAAACAGAACGAAAACAAGAGCCGTTTCGGAAGACCGAAACAGATGGACAAAAAAGGGGAGAAAAAAACAAAATGTATTGAAAAAAACGAAAACAAAAGCTGTTTAGGAAGACCAAACAGCTAAAAATAAATAGAAAAAACAAGCATGAAACACGTAAAAAATCAAAGTTTGCGAGAAAAAAAGTTATGCGGTGTCAGACCAAGCTTTCAGATCCCCGGGACCTCCAGGGTCGTCCCGTGTGCACGGATCTATTAGAGCTCTTAAGGCCTCGGTACCGGTCCACCGCACGTCCTTCCCTGCCCATCCATATAGGCCCGTTGACCCAAGCGCCATGTGAGGGAGGAAACACAGCGGCCCCTAGACCTTGGCCGCCGAGTCGACCAAAGGCATGTGTTCCTGTACGAAGACGCGAACCTGGATTACGCGGACAGTCCCAGCGTCACAGCGACCCATCTAGATGCGCCACATGCCACGTTGGTGTTTGCGGGAGTTTTTTAAACACCTTATACCGCACTATCGTGCTGAGAAAAAAATAAATGAAAAATACCCCTGGGATCGAACCACGAACCTACACGTTGGCAGGCGAGCGTCTTTCACACAAGGCCACGTGTGTTACGCAACAGTTACAGACATCTTATACATGTTAGCGAACCCGATTAAAATTACGAGGCATGGCCGTTGGCGGCGGGATTTTGGATTTCGTCGCGAGTAAAGGATGCAGCATACTAAAATACTTCCGTAAGCCATAACTATTAAGGGTGGCGCAGTACAATGGCATGCATGTACAACATTGTTCAAGTGAAAATGTTAGTGAGGTTTGACGTGAAAATCATGTCATGTAAGTTAAATTTTACCTTCAATATTGTCGATTCTAAACTCAAGCAAAGTTTCAACCTGAAGCAACATGTACAATACGATAACTCTTCCCAGTTAAAATAATACAGCTTTAATGTCAAGTGACGCATTACACTGACACATTATTATTGAAGACCACCCGAAGCTGATGATCATTGATCAAACGGTACAAATTCGGATATCATATAGATTGAGGGAAGCAGCAAATTGAATGGTTGACAAAAATCGTGTTCTAAACCGCAAGGGGAAAACCACAACTTTACATCCATGTTACGTGGCAGCTGATAAAGTGACAGTAACGAGTTCTTTCCAAGCAGGTACCTTTAAATTCATGTCACGTGAATTGTGCTCAAAGTAACAATTTCTTATGAAATAATTATAATGACCTCATAATTATTTGGACTCTTAGTTATTATTTCCAACATAATGAAGATGAAAAAATTAATACGATTTCTATTCACTTCTCCTTTCTTAACCAAAGTTCAGAACCCTCAGTTATTCATGAGCGCAATACAGTTGTCAAAAAAGTGTATACCTATGGCTTCTTTAAAGCAACGTAACTTGACACCTGCTGATCGACGTCATTATTTCCAATTACTGCCAGGACCGTCTGTGTACGGTCTTCTAAGAATCAGGACCCAATTTAATAGAGCGGCTTAAGCTTGAAAATCTGCTAAGCAGGAAATGTCTTCCCTGTGTAAGCAGGATTACAAACCGCACCGCGATGTGATGTCAATTGCTTTTGACTTGTATTCCACTCTTCTTTACTAAGAAGGAAACGAAAGTCAAAGTTTGTGTTGGCAAGGTGATCCTACGAACCCTGACTTAATGTGCTTCAGCAGATTTTGGCGCTTAGGCGGTTCTATGCCCCCGGTAAATACCCCCGGGATCGAACCACGAACCTACACGTTGGCAGTCGAGAGTCTTTCACACAAGGACACTTGTGTTACGGATATCTTACACGTTAAAAAAAGTAAAACAGGCTATTTACAAAAAAAGCAAACAAGAGCTGTTTTTGAAAGACCGAAAAAACTAAGAAAAAAAATGAATAGGAAAACAAAACAGAACGAAGACAAGAGCCGTTTCGGAAGACCGAAACAGATGGACAAAAAAGGGGAGAAAAAAACAAAATGTATTGAAAAAAACGAAAACAAAAGCTGTTTAGGAAGACCAAACAGCTAAAAATAAATAGAAAATACAAGCATGAAACACGTAAAAAATCAAAGTTTGCGAGAAAAAAAGTTATGCGGTGTCAGACCAAGCTTTCAGATCCCCGGGACCTCCAGGGTCGTCCCGTGTGCACGGATCTATTAGAGCTCTTAAGGCCTCGGTACCGGTCCACCGCACGTCCTTCCCTGCCCATCCATATAGGCCCGTTGACCCAAGCGCCATGTGAGGGAGGAAACACAGCGGCCCCTAGACCTTGGCCGCCGAGTCGACCAAAGGCATGTGTTCCTGTACGAAGACGCGAACCTGGATTACGCGGACAGTCCCAGCGTCACAGCGACCCATCTAGATGCGCCACATGCCACGTTGGTGTTTGCGGGAGTTTTTTAAACACCTTATACCGCACTATCGTGCTGAGAAAAAAATAAATGAAAAATACCCCTGGGATCGAACCACGAACCTACACGTTGGCAGGCGAGCGTCTTTCACACAAGGCCACATGTGTAACGCAACAGTTACAGACAACTTATACATGTTAGCGAACCCGATTAAAATTACGAGGCATGGCCGTTGGCGGCGGGATTTTGGATTTCGTCGCGAGTAAAGGATGCAGCATACTAAAATACTTCCGTAAGCCATAACTATTAAGGGTGGCGCAGTACAATGGCATGCATGTACAACATTGTTCAAGTGAAAATGTTAGTGAGGTTTGACGTGAAAATCATGTCATGTAAGTTAAATTTTACCTTCAATATTGTCGATTCTAAACTCAAGCAAAGTTTCAACCTGAAGCAACATGTACAATACGATAACTCTTCCCAGTTAAAATAATACAGCTTTAATGTCAAGTGACGCATTACACTGACACATTATTATTGAAGACCACCCGAAGCTGATGATCATTGATCAAACGGTACAAATTCGGATATCATATAGATTGAGGGAAGCAGCAAATCGAATGGTTGACAAAAATCGTGTTCTAAACCGCAAGGGGAAAACCACAACTTTACATCCATGTTACGTGGCAGCTGATAAAGTGACAGTAACGAGTTCTTTCCAAGCAGGTACCTTTAAATTCATGTCACGTGAATTGTGCTCAAAGTAACAATTTCTTATGAAATAATTATAATGACCTCATAATTATTTGGACTCTTAGTTATTATTTCCAACATAATGAAGATGAAAAAATTAATACGATTTCTATTCACTTCTCCTTTCTTAACCAAAGTTCAGAACCCTCAGTTATTCATGAGCGCAATACAGTTGTCAAAAAAGTGTATACCTATGGCTTCTTTAAAGCAACGTAACTTGACACCTGCTGATCGACGTCATTATTTCCAATTACTGCCAGGACCGTCTGTGTACGGTCTTCTAAGAATCAGGACCCAATTTCATAGAGCCGCTTAAGCGTGAAAATCTGCTAAGCAGGAAATGTCTTCCCTGTGTAAGCAGGATTACAAACCGCACCGCGATGTGATGTCAATTGCTTTTGACTTTTATTCCACTCTTCTTTACTTTACTAAGAAGGAAACAAAAGTCAAAGTTTGGGTTGGCAAGGTGATCCTACGAACCCTGACTTAATGTGCTTCAGCAGATTTTGGCGCTTAGGCGGTTCTATGCCCCCGGTAAATACCCCCGGGATCGAACCACGAACCTACACGTTGGCAGTCGAGAGTCTTTCACACAAGGACACTTGAGTTACGGATATCTTACACGTTAAAAAAAAGTAAAACAGGCTATTTACAAAAAAAGCAAACAAGAGCTGTTTTTGAAAGACCGAAAAAACTAAGAAAAAAAATGAATAGGAAAACAAAACAGAACGAAAACAAGAGCCGTTTCGGAAGACCGAAACAGATGGACAAAAAAGGGGAGAAAAAAACAAAATGTATTGAAAAAAACGAAAACAAAAGCTGTTTAGGAAGACCAAACAGCTAAAAATAAATAGAAAAAACAAGCATGAAACACGTAAAAAATCAAAGTTTGCGAGAAAAAAAGTTATGCGGTGTCAGACCAAGCTTTCAGATCCCCGGGACCTCCAGGGTCGTCCCGTGTGCACGGATCTATTAGAGCTCTTAAGGCCTCGGTACCGGTCCACCGCACGTCCTTCCCTGCCCATCCATATAGGCCCGTTGACCCAAGCGCCATGTGAGGGAGGAAACACAGCGGCCCCTAGACCTTGGCCGCCGAGTCGACCAAAGGCATGTGTTCCTGTACGAAGACGCGAACCTGGATTACGCGGACAGTCCCAGCGTCACAGCGACCCATCTAGATGCGCCACATGCCACGTTGGTGTTTGCGGGAGTTTTTTAAACACCTTATACCGCACTATCGTGCTGAGAAAAAAATAAATGAAAAATACCCCTGGGATCGAACCACGAACCTACACGTTGGCAGGCGAGCGTCTTTCACACAAGGCCACGTGTGTTACGCAACAGTTACAGACATCTTATACATGTTAGCGAACCCGATTAAAATTACGAGGCATGGCCGTTGGCGGCGGGATTTTGGATTTCGTCGCGAGTAAAGGATGCAGCATACTAAAATACTTCCGTAAGCCATAACTATTAAGGGTGGCGCAGTACAATGGCATGCATGTACAACATTGTTCAAGTGAAAATGTTAGTGAGGTTTGACGTGAAAATCATGTCATGTAAGTTAAATTTTACCTTCAATATTGTCGATTCTAAACTCAAGCAAAGTTTCAACCTGAAGCAACATGTACAATACGATAACTCTTCCCAGTTAAAATAATACAGCTTTAATGTCAAGTGACGCATTACACTGACACATTATTATTGAAGACCACCCGAAGCTGATGATCATTGATCAAACGGTACAAATTCGGATATCATATAGATTGAGGGAAGCAGCAAATTGAATGGTTGACAAAAATCGTGTTCTAAACCGCAAGGGGAAAACCACAACTTTACATCCATGTTACGTGGCAGCTGATAAAGTGACAGTAACGAGTTCTTTCCAAGCAGGTACCTTTAAATTCATGTCACGTGAATTGTGCTCAAAGTAACAATTTCTTATGAAATAATTATAATGACCTCATAATTATTTGGACTCTTAGTTATTATTTCCAACATAATGAAGATGAAAAAATTAATACGATTTCTATTCACTTCTCCTTTCTTAACCAAAGTTCAGAACCCTCAGTTATTCATGAGCGCAATACAGTTGTCAAAAAAGTGTACACCTATGGCTTCTTTAAAGCAACGTAACTTGACACCTGCTGATCGACGTCATTATTTCCAATTACTGCCAGGACCGTCTGTGTACGGTCTTCTAAGAATCAGGACCCAATTTAATAGAGCGGCTTAAGCTTGAAAATCTGCTAAGCAGGAAATGTCTTCCCTGTGTAAGCAGGATTACAAACCGCACCGCGATGTGATGTCAATTGCTTTTGACTTGTATTCCACTCTTCTTTACTAAGAAGGAAACGAAAGTCAAAGTTTGGGTTGGCAAGGTGATCCTACGAACCCTGACTTTATGTGCTTCAGCAGATTTTGGCGCTTAGGCGGTTCTATGCCCCCGGTAAATACCCCCGGGATCGAACCACGAACCTACACGTTGGCAGTCGAGCGTCTTTCACGCAAGGACACTTGTGTTACGGATATCTTACACGTTAAAAAAAAAGTAAAACAGGGTATTTACAAAAAACGCAAACAAGAGCTGTTTTTGAAAGACCGAAAAAACTAAGAAAAAAAATGAATAGGAAAGGAAAACAAAACAGAACGAAGACAAGAGCCGTTTCGAAAGACCGAAACAGATGGACAGAAAAGGGGAGAAAACAACAAAATGTATTGAAAAAAACGAAAACAAAAGCTGTTTCGGAAGACCAAACAGCTAAAAATAAATAGAAAAAACAAGCACGAAACACTTAAAAAATCAAAGTTTGCGAGAAAAAAAGTTATGCGGTGTCAGACCAAGCTTTCAGATCCCCGGGACCTCCAGGGTCGTCCCGTGTGCACGGATCTATTAGAGCTCTTAAGGCCTCGGTACCGGTCCACCGCACGTCCTTCCCTGCCCATCCATATAGGCCCGTTGACCCAAGCGCCATGTGAGGGAGGAAACACAGCGGCCCCTAGACCTTGGCCGCCGAGTCGACCAAACGCATGTGTTCCTGTACGAAGACGCGAACCTGGATTACGCGGACAGTCCCAGCGTCACAGCGACCCATCTAGATGCGCCACATGCCACGTTGGTGTTTGCGGGAGTTTTTTAAACACCTTATACCGCACTATCGTGCTGAGAAAAAAATAAATGAAAAATACCCCTGGGATCGAACCACGAACCTACACGTTGGCAGGCGAGCGTCTTTCACACAAGGCCACGTGTGTTACGCAACAGTTACAGACATCTTATACATATTAGCGAACCCGATTAAAATTACGAGGCATGGCCGTTGGCGGCGGGATTTTGGATTTCGTCGCGAGTAAAGGATGCAGCACACTAAAATACTTCCGTAAGCCATAACTATTAAGGGTGGCGCAGTACAATGGCATGCATGTACAACATTGTTCAAGTGAAAATGTTAGTGAGGTTTGACGTGAAAATCATGTCATGTAAGTTAAATTTTACCTTCAATATTGTCGATTCTAAACTCAAGCAAAGTTTCAACCTGAAGCAACATGTACAATACGATAACTCTTCCCAGTTAAAATAATACAGCTTTAAAGGGTGGCGCAGTACAATGGCATGCATGTACAACATTGTTCAAGTGAAAATGTTAGTGAGGTTTGACGTGAAAATCATGTCATGTAAGTTAAATTTTACCTTCAATATTGTCGATTCTAAACTCAAGCAAAGTTTCAACCTGAAGCAACATGTACAATACGATAACTCTTCCCAGTTAAAATAATACAGCTTTAATGTCAAGTGACGCATTACACTGACACATTATTATTGAAGACCACCCGAAGCTGATGATCATTGATCAAACGGTACAAATTCGGATATCATATAGATTGAGGGAAGCAGCAAATTGAATGGTTGACAAAAATCGTGTTCTAAACCGCAAGGGGAAAACCACAACTTTACATCCATGTTACGTGGCAGCTGATAAAGTGACAGTAACGAGTTCTTTCCAAGCAGGTACCTTTAAATTCATGTCACGTGAATTGTGCTCAAAGTAACAATTTCTTATGAAATAATTATAATGACCTCATAATTATTTGGACTCTTAGTTATTATTTCCAACATAATGAAGATGAAAAAATTAATACGATTTCTATTCACTTCTCCTTTCTTAACCAAAGTTCAGAACCCTCAGTTATTCATGAGCGCAATACAGTTGTCAAAAAAGTGTATACCTATGGCTTCTTTAAAGCAACGTAACTTGACACCTGCTGATCGACGTCATTATTTCCAATTACTGCCAGGACCGTCTGTGTACGGTCTTCTAAGAATCAGGACCCAATTTAATAGAGCGGCTTAAGCTTGAAAATCTGCTAAGCAGGAAATGTCTTCCCTGTGTAAGCAGGATTACAAACCGCACCGCGATGTGATGTCAATTGCTTTTGACTTGTATTCCACTCTTCTTTACTAAGAAGGAAACGAAAGTCAAAGTTTGTGTTGGCAAGGTGATCCTACGAACCCTGACTTAATGTGCTTCAGCAGATTTTGGCGCTTAGGCGGTTCTATGCCCCCGGTAAATACCCCCGGGATCGAACCACGAACCTACACGTTGGCAGTCGAGAGTCTTTCACACAAGGACACTTGTGTTACGGATATCTTACACGTTAAAAAAAAGTAAAACAGGCTATTTACAAAAAAAGCAAACAAGAGCTGTTTTTGAAAGACCGAAAAAACTAAGAAAAAAAATGAATAGGAAAACAAAACAGAACGAAGACAAGAGCCGTTTCGGAAGACCGAAACAGATGGACAAAAAAGGGGAGAAAAAAACAAAATGTATTGAAAAAAACGAAAACAAAAGCTGTTTAGGAAGACCAAACAGCTAAAAATAAATAGAAAATACAAGCATGAAACACGTAAAAAATCAAAGTTTGCGAGAAAAAAAGTTATGCGGTGTCAGACCAAGCTTTCAGATCCCCGGGACCTCCAGGGTCGTCCCGTGTGCACGGATCTATTAGAGCTCTTAAGGCCTCGGTACCGGTCCACCGCACGTCCTTCCCTGCCCATCCATATAGGCCCGTTGACCCAAGCGCCATGTGAGGGAGGAAACACAGCGGCCCCTAGACCTTGGCCGCCGAGTCGACCAAAGGCATGTGTTCCTGTACGAAGACGCGAACCTGGATTACGCGGACAGTCCCAGCGTCACAGCGACCCATCTAGATGCGCCACATGCCACGTTGGTGTTTGCGGGAGTTTTTTAAACACCTTATACCGCACTATCGTGCTGAGAAAAAAATAAATGAAAAATACCCCTGGGATCGAACCACGAACCTACACGTTGGCAGGCGAGCGTCTTTCACACAAGGCCACGTGTGTTACGCAACAGTTACAGACATCTTATACATATTAGCGAACCCGATTAAAATTACGAGGCATGGCCGTTGGCGGCGGGATTTTGGATTTCGTCGCGAGTAAAGGATGCAGCACACTAAAATACTTCCGTAAGCCATAACTATTAAGGGTGGCGCAGTACAATGGCATGCATGTACAACATTGTTCAAGTGAAAATGTTAGTGAGGTTTGACGTGAAAATCATGTCATGTAAGTTAAATTTTACCTTCAATATTGTCGATTCTAAACTCAAGCAAAGTTTCAACCTGAAGCAACATGTACAATACGATAACTCTTCCCAGTTAAAATAATACAGCTTTAATGTCAAGTGACGCATTACACTGACACATTATTATTGAAGACCACCCGAAGCTGATGATCATTGATCAAACGGTACAAATTCGGATATCATATAGATTGAGGGAAGCAGCAAATTGAATGGTTGACAAAAATCGTGTTCTAAACCGCAAGGGGAAAACCACAACTTTACATCCATGTTACGTGGCAGCTGATAAAGTGACAGTAACGAGTTCTTTCCAAGCAGGTACCTTTAAATTCATGTCACGTGAATTGTGCTCAAAGTAACAATTTCTTATGAAATAATTATAATGACCTCATAATTATTTGGACTCTTAGTTATTATTTCCAACATAATGAAGATGAAAAAATTAATACGATTTCTATTCACTTCTCCTTTCTTAACCAAAGTTCAGAACCCTCAGTTATTCATGAGCGCAATACAGTTGTCAAAAAAGTGTATACCTATGGCTTCTTTAAAGCAACGTAACTTGACACCTGCTGATCGACGTCATTATTTCCAATTACTGCCAGGACCGTCTGTGTACGGTCTTCTAAGAATCAGGACCCAATTTAATAGAGCGGCTTAAGCTTGAAAATCTGCTAAGCAGGAAATGTCTTCCCTGTGTAAGCAGGATTACAAACCGCACCGCGATGTGATGTCAATTGCTTTTGACTTGTATTCCACTCTTCTTTACTAAGAAGGAAACGAAAGTCAAAGTTTGTGTTGGCAAGGTGATCCTACGAACCCTGACTTAATGTGCTTCAGCAGATTTTGGCGCTTAGGCGGTTCTATGCCCCCGGTAAATACCCCCGGGATCGAACCACGAACCTACACGTTGGCAGTCGAGAGTCTTTCACACAAGGACACTTGTGTTACGGATATCTTACAAGTTAAAAAAAAGTAAAACAGGCTATTTACAAAAAAAGCAAACAAGAGCTGTTTTTGAAAGACCGAAAAAACTAAGAAAAAAAATGAATAGGAAAACAAAACAGAACGAAGACAAGAGCCGTTTCGGAAGACCGAAACAGATGGACAAAAAAGGGGAGAAAAAAACAAAATGTATTGAAAAAAACGAAAACAAAAGCTGTTTAGGAAGACCAAACAGCTAAAAATAAATAGAAAATACAAGCATGAAACACGTAAAAAATCAAAGTTTGCGAGAAAAAAAGTTATGCGGTGTCAGACCAAGCTTTCAGATCCCCGGGACCTCCAGGGTCGTCCCGTGTGCACGGATCTATTAGAGCTCTTAAGGCCTCGGTACCGGTCCACCGCACGTCCTTCCCTGCCCATCCATATAGGCCCGTTGACCCAAGCGCCATGTGAGGGAGGAAACACAGCGGCCCCTAGACCTTGGCCGCCGAGTCGACCAAACGCATGTGTTCCTGTACGAAGACGCGAACCTGGATTACGCGGACAGTCCCAGCGTCACAGCGACCCATCTAGATGCGCCACATGCCACGTTGGTGTTTGCGGGAGTTTTTTAAACACCTTATACCGCACTATCGTGCTGAGAAAAAAATAAATGAAAAATACCCCTGGGATCGAACCACGAACCTACACGTTGGCAGGCGAGCGTCTTTCACACAAGGCCACGTGTGTTACGCAACAGTTACAGACATCTTATACATATTAGCGAACCCGATTAAAATTACGAGGCATGGCCGTTGGCGGCGGGATTTTGGATTTCGTCGCGAGTAAAGGATGCAGCACACTAAAATACTTCCGTAAGCCATAACTATTAAGGGTGGCGCAGTACAATGGCATGCATGTACAACATTGTTCAAGTGAAAATGTTAGTGAGGTTTGACGTGAAAATCATGTCATGTAAGTTAAATTTTACCTTCAATATTGTCGATTCTAAACTCAAGCAAAGTTTCAACCTGAAGCAACATGTACAATACGATAACTCTTCCCAGTTAAAATAATACAGCTTTAATGTCAAGTGACGCATTACACTGACACATTATTATTGAAGACCACCCGAAGCTGATGATCATTGATCAAACGGTACAAATTCGGATATCATATAGATTGAGGGAAGCAGCAAATTGAATGGTTGACAAAAATCGTGTTCTAAACCGCAAGGGGAAAACCACAACTTTACATCCATGTTACGTGGCAGCTGATAAAGTGACAGTAACGAGTTCTTTCCAAGCAGGTACCTTTAAATTCATGTCACGTGAATTGTGCTCAAAGTAACAATTTCTTATGAAATAATTATAATGACCTCATAATTATTTGGACTCTTAGTTATTATTTCCAACATAATGAAGATGAAAAAATTAATACGATTTCTATTCACTTCTCCTTTCTTAACCAAAGTTCAGAACCCTCAGTTATTCATGAGCGCAATACAGTTGTCAAAAAAGTGTATACCTATGGCTTCTTTAAAGCAACGTAACTTGACACCTGCTGATCGACGTCATTATTTCCAATTACTGCCAGGACCGTCTGTGTACGGTCTTCTAAGAATCAGGACCCAATTTCATAGAGCCGCTTACGCTTGAAAATCTGCTAAGCAGGAAATGTCTTCCTTGTGTAAGCAGGATTACAAACCGCACCGCGATGTGATGTCAATTGCTTTTGACTTGTATTCCACTCTTCTTTACTAAGAAGGAAACGAAAGTCAAAGTTTGGGTTGGCAAGGTGATCCTACGAACCCTGACTTAATGTGCTTCAGCAGATTTTGGCGCTTAGGCGGTTCTATGCCCCCGGTAAATACCCCCGGGATCGAACCACGAACCTACACGTTGGCAGTCGAGAGTCTTTCACACAAGGACACTTGTGTTACGGATATCTTACACGTAAAAAAAAAGTAAAACAGGCTATTTACAAAAAAGCAAACAAGAGCTGTTTTTGAAAGACCGAAAAAACTAAGAAAAAAAATGAATAGGAAAACAAAACAGAACGAAAACGAGAGCCGTTTCGGAAGACCGAAACAGATGGACAGAAAAGGGGAGAAAACAACAAAATGTATTGAAAAAAACGAAAACAAAAGCTGTTTAGGAAGACCAAACAGCTAAAAATAAATAGAAAAAACAAGCATGAAACACGTAAAAAATCAAAGTTTGCGAGAAAAAAAGTTATGCGGTGTCAGACCAAGCTTTCAGATCCCCGGGACCTCCAGGGTCGTCCCGTGTGCACGGATCTATTAGAGCTCTTAAGGCCTCGGTACCGGTCCACCGCACGTCCTTCCCTGCCCATCCATATAGGCCCGTTGACCCAAGCGCCATGTGAGGGAGGAAACACAGCGGCCCCTAGACCTTGGCCGCCGAGTCGACCAAACGCATGTGTTCCTGTACGAAGACGCGAACCTGGATTACGCGGACAGTCCCAGCGTCACAGCGACCCATCTAGATGCGCCACATGCCACGTTGGTGTTTGCGGGAGTTTTTTAAACACCTTATACCGCACTATCGTGCTGAGAAAAAAATAAATGAAAAATACCCCTGGGATCGAACCACGAACCTACACGTTGGCAGGCGAGCGTCTTTCACACAAGGCCACGTGTGTTACGCAACAGTTACAGACATCTTATACATGTTAGCGAACCCGATTAAAATTACGAGGCATGGCCGTTGGCGGCGGGATTTTGGATTTCGTCGCGAGTAAAGGATGCAGCATACTAAAATACTTCCGTAAGCCATAACTATTAAGGGTGGCGCAGTACAATGGCATGCATGTACAACATTGTTCAAGTGAAAATGTTAGTGAGGTTTGACGTGAAAATCATGTCATGTAAGTTAAATTTTACCTTCAATATTGTCGATTCTAAACTCAAGCAAAGTTTCAACCTGAAGCAACATGTACAATACGATAACTCTTCCCAGTTAAAATAATACAGCTTTAATGTCAAGTGACGCATTACACTGACACATTATTATTGAAGACCACCCGAAGCTGATGATCATTGATCAAACGGTACAAATTCGGATATCATATAGATTGAGGGAAGCAGCAAATTGAATGGTTGACAAAAATCGTGTTCTAAACCGCAAGGGGAAAACCACAACTTTACATCCATGTTACGTGGCAGCTGATAAAGTGACAGTAACGAGTTCTTTCCAAGCAGGTACCTTTAAATTCATGTCACGTGAATTGTGCTCAAAGTAACAATTTCTTATGAAATAATTATAATGACCTCATAATTATTTGGACTCTTAGTTATTATTTCCAACATAATGAAGATGAAAAAATTAATACGATTTCTATTCACTTCTCCTTTCTTAACCAAAGTTCAGAACCCTCAGTTATTCATGAGCGCAATACAGTTGTCAAAAAAGTGTATACCTATGGCTTCTTTAAAGCAACGTAACTTGACACCTGCTGATCGACGTCATTATTTCCAATTACTGCCAGGACCGTCTGTGTACGGTCTTCTAAGAATCAGGACCCAATTTCATAGAGCCGCTTAAGCTTGAAAATCTGCTAAGCAGGAAATGTCTTCCCTGTGTAAGCAGGATTACAAACCGCACCGCGATGTGATGTCAATTGCTTTTGACTTGTATTCCACTCTTCTTTACTAAGAAGGAAACGAAAGTCAAAGTTTGGGTTGGCAAGGTGATCCTACGAACCCTGACTTTATGTGCTTCAGCAGATTTTGGCGCTTAGGCGGTTCTATGCCCCCGGTAAATACCCCCGGGATCGAACCACGAACCTACACGTTGGCAGTCGAGAGTCTTTCACGCAAGGACACTTGTGTTACGGTTATCTTACACGTTAAAAAAAAAGTAAAACAGGGTATTTACAAAAAACGCAAACAAGAGCTGTTTTTGAAAGACCGAAAAAACTAAGAAAAAAAATGAATAGGAAAGGAAAACAAAACAGAACGAAGACAAGAGCCGTTTCGAAAGACCGAAACAGATGGACAGAAAAGGGGAGAAAAAAACAAAATGTATTGAAAAAAACGAAAACAAAAGCTGTTTCGGAAGACCAAACAGCTAAAAATAAATAGAAAAAACAAGCACGAAACACTTAAAAAATCAAAGTTTGCGAGAAAAAAAGTTATGCGGTGTCAGACCAAGCTTTCAGATCCCCGGGACGTCCAGGGTCGTCCCGTGTGCACGGATCTATTAGAGCTCTTAAGGCCTCGGTACCGGTCCACCGCACGTCCTTCCCTGCCCATCCATATAGGCCCGTTGACCCAAGCGCCATGTGAGGGAGGAAACACAGCGGCCCCTAGACCTTGGCCGCCGAGTCGACCAAACGCATGTGTTCCTGTACGAAGACGCGAACCTGGATTACGCGGACAGTCCCAGCGTCACAGCGACCCATCTAGATGCGCCACATGCCACGTTGGTGTTTGCGGGAGTTTTTTAAACACCTTATACCGCACTATCGTGCTGAGAAAAAAATAAATGAAAAATACCCCTGGGATCGAACCACGAACCTACACGTTGGCAGGCGAGCGTCTTTCACACAAGGCCACGTGTGTTACGCAACAGTTACAGACATCTTATACATGTTAGCGAACCCGATTAAAATTACGAGGCATGGCCGTTGGCGGCGGGATTTTGGATTTCGTCGCGAGTAAAGGATGCAGCATACTAAAATACTTCCGTAAGCCATAACTATTAAGGGTGGCGCAGTACAATGGCATGCATGTACAACATTGTTCAAGTGAAAATGTTAGTGAGGTTTGACGTGAAAATCATGTCATGTAAGTTAAATTTTACCTTCAATATTGTCGATTCTAAACTCAAGCAAAGTTTCAACCTGAAGCAACATGTACAATACGATAACTCTTCCCAGTTAAAATAATACAGCTTTAATGTCAAGTGACGCATTACACTGACACATTATTATTGAAGACCACCCAAAGCTGATGATCATTGATCAAACGGTACAAATTCGGATATCATATAGATTGAGGGAAGCAGCAAATTGAATGGTTGACAAAAATCGTGTTCTAAACCGCAAGGGGAAAACCACAACTTTACATCCATGTTACGTGGCAGCTGATAAAGTGACAGTAACGAGTTCTTTCCAAGCAGGTACCTTTAAATTCATGTCACGTGAATTGTGCTCAAAGTAACAATTTCTTATGAAATAATTATAATGACCTCATAATTATTTGGACTCTTAGTTATTATTTCCAACATAATGAAGATGAAAAAATTAATACGATTTCTATTCACTTCTCCTTTCTTAACCAAAGTTCAGAACCCTCAGTTATTCATGAGCGCAATACAGTTGTCAAAAAAGTGTATACCTATGGCTTCTTTAAAGCAACGTAACTTGACACCTGCTGATCGACGTCATTATTTCCAATTACTGCCAGGACCGTCTGTGTACGGTCTTCTAAGAATCAGGACCCAATTTAATAGAGCGGCTTAAGCTTGAAAATCTGCTAAGCAGGAAATGTCTTCCCTGTGTAAGCAGGATTACAACCGCACCGCGATGTGATGTCAATTGCTTTTGACTTGTATTCCACTCTTCTTTACTAAGAAGGAAACGAAAGTCAAAGTTTGGGTTGGCAAGGTGATCCTACGAACCCTGACTTAATGTGCTTCAGCAGATTTTGGCGCTTAGGCGGTTCTATGCCCCCGGTAAATACCCCCGGGATCGAACCACGAACCTACACGTTGGCAGTCGAGAGTCTTTCACACAAGGACACTTGTGTTACGGATATCTTACACGTAAAAAAAAAGTAAAACAGGCTATTTACAAAAAAGCAAACAAGAGCTGTTTTTGAAAGACCGAAAAAACTAAGAAAAAAAATGAATAGGAAAACGAAACAGAACGAAAACGAGAGCCGTTTCGGAAGACCGAAACAGATGGACAAAAAAGGGGAGAAAAAAACAAAATGTATTGAAAAAAACGAAAACAAAAGCTGTTTAGGAAGACCAAACAGCTAAAAATAAATAGAAAAAACAAGCATGAAACACGTAAAAAATCAAAGTTTGCGAGAAAAAAAGTTATGCGGTGTCAGACCAAGCTTTCAGATCCCCGGGACCTCCAGGGTCGTCCCGTGTGCACGGATCTATTAGAGCTCTTAAGGCCTCGGTACCGGTCCACCGCACGTCCTTCCCTGCCCATCCATATAGGCCCGTTGACCCAAGCGCCATGTGAGGGAGGAAACACAGCGGCCCCTAGACCTTGGCCGCCGAGTCGACCAAACGCATGTGTTCCTGTACGAAGACGCGAACCTGGATTACGCGGACAGTCCCAGCGTCACAGCGACCCATCTAGATGCGCCACATGCCACGTTGGTGTTTGCGGGAGTTTTTTAAACACCTTATACCGCACTATCGTGCTGAGAAAAAAATAAATGAAAAATACCCCTGGGATCGAACCACGAACCTACACGTTGGCAGGCGAGCGTCTTTCACACAAGGCCACGTGTGTTACGCAACAGTTACAGACATCTTAAACATGTTAACGAACCCGATTAAAATTACGAGGCATGGCCGTTGGCGGCGGGATTTTGGATTTCGTCGCGAGTAAAGGATGCAGCATACTAAAATACTTCCGTAAGCCATAACTATTAAGGGTGGCGCAGTACAATGGCATGCATGTACAACATTGTTCAAGTGAAAATGTTAGTGAGGTTTGACGTGAAAATCATGTCATGTAAGTTAAATTTTACCTTCAATATTGTCGATTCTAAACTCAAGCAAAGTTTCAACCTGAAGCAACATGTACAATACGATAACTCTTCCCAGTTAAAATAATACAGCTTTAATGTCAAGTGACGCATTACACTGACACATTATTATTGAAGACCACCCGAAGCTGATGATCATTGATCAAACGGTACAAATTCGGATATCATATAGATTGAGGGAAGCAGCAAATTGAATGGTTGACAAAAATCGTGTTCTAAACCGCAAGGGGAAAACCACAACTTTACATCCATGTTACGTGGCAGCTGATAAAGTGACAGTAACGAGTTCTTTCCAAGCAGGTACCTTTAAATTCATGTCACGTGAATTGTGCTCAAAGTAACAATTTCTTATGAAATAATTATAATGACCTCATAATTATTTGGACTCTTAGTTATTATTTCCAACATAATGAAGATGAAAAAATTAATACGATTTCTATTCACTTCTCCTTTCTTAACCAAAGTTCAGAACCCTCAGTTATTCATGAGCGCAATACAGTTGTCAAAAAAGTGTATACCTATGGCTTCTTTAAAGCAACGTAACTTGACACCTGCTGATCGACGTCATTATTTCCAATTACTGCCAGGACCGTCTGTGTACGGTCTTCTAAGAATCAGGACCCAATTTAATAGAGCGGCTTAAGCTTGAAAATCTGCTAAGCAGGAAATGTCTTCCCTGTGTAAGCAGGATTACAACCGCACCGCGATGTGATGTCAATTGCTTTTGACTTGTATTCCACTCTTCTTTACTAAGAAGGAAACGAAAGTCAAAGTTTGGGTTGGCAAGGTGATCCTACGAACCCTGACTTAATGTGCTTCAGCAGATTTTGGCGCTTAGGCGGTTCTATGCCCCCGGTAAATACCCCCGGGATCGAACCACGAACCTACACGTTGGCAGTCGAGAGTCTTTCACACAAGGACACTTGTGTTACGGATATCTTACACGTAAAAAAAAAGTAAAACAGGCTATTTACAAAAAAGCAAACAAGAGCTGTTTTTGAAAGACCGAAAAAACTAAGAAAAAAAATGAATAGGAAAACGAAACAGAACGAAAACGAGAGCCGTTTCGGAAGACCGAAACAGATGGACAAAAAAGGGGAGAAAAAAACAAAATGTATTGAAAAAAACGAAAACAAAAGCTGTTTAGGAAGACCAAACAGCTAAAAATAAATAGAAAAAACAAGCATGAAACACGTAAAAAATCAAAGTTTGCGAGAAAAAAAGTTATGCGGTGTCAGACCAAGCTTTCAGATCCCCGGGACCTCCAGGGTCGTCCCGTGTGCACGGATCTATTAGAGCTCTTAAGGCCTCGGTACCGGTCCACCGCACGTCCTTCCCTGCCCATCCATATAGGCCCGTTGACCCAAGCGCCATGTGAGGGAGGAAACACAGCGGCCCCTAGACCTTGGCCGCCGAGTCGACCAAACGCATGTGTTCCTGTACGAAGACGCGAACCTGGATTACGCGGACAGTCCCAGCGTCACAGCGACCCATCTAGATGCGCCACATGCCACGTTGGTGTTTGCGGGAGTTTTTTAAACACCTTATACCGCACTATCGTGCTGAGAAAAAAATAAATGAAAAATACCCCTGGGATCGAACCACGAACCTACACGTTGGCAGGCGAGCGTCTTTCACACAAGGCCACGTGTGTTACGCAACAGTTACAGACATCTTATACATGTTAGCGAACCCGATTAAAATTACGAGGCATGGCCGTTGGCGGCGGGATTTTGGATTTCGTCGCGAGTAAAGGATGCAGCATACTAAAATACTTCCGTAAGCCATAACTATTAAGGGTGGCGCAGTACAATGGCATGCATGTACAACATTGTTCAAGTGAAAATGTTAGTGAGGTTTGACGTGAAAATCATGTCATGTAAGTTAAATTTTACCTTCAATATTGTCGATTCTAAACTCAAGCAAAGTTTCAACCTGAAGCAACATGTACAATACGATAACTCTTCCCAGTTAAAATAATACAGCTTTAATGTCAAGTGACGCATTACACTGACACATTATTATTGAAGACCACCCGAAGCTGATGATCATTGATCAAACGGTACAAATTCGGATATCATATAGATTGAGGGAAGCAGCAAATTGAATGGTTGACAAAAATCGTGTTCTAAACCGCAAGGGGAAAACCACAACTTTACATCCATGTTACGTGGCAGCTGATAAAGTGACAGTAACGAGTTCTTTCCAAGCAGGTACCTTTAAATTCATGTCACGTGAATTGTGCTCAAAGTAACAATTTCTTATGAAATAATTATAATGACCTCATAATTATTTGGACTCTTAGTTATTATTTCCAACATAATGAAGATGAAAAAATTAATACGATTTCTATTCACTTCTCCTTTCTTAACCAAAGTTCAGAACCCTCAGTTATTCATGAGCGCAATACAGTTGTCAAAAAAGTGTATACCTATGGCTTCTTTAAAGCAACGTAACTTGACACCTGCTGATCGACGTCATTATTTCCAATTACTGCCAGGACCGTCTGTGGACGGTCTTCTAAGAATCAGGACCCAATTTCATAGAGCCGCTTAAGCTTGAAAATCTGCTAAGCAGGAAATGTCTTCCCTGTGTAAGCAGGATTACAAACCGCACCGCGATGTGATGTCAATTGCTTTTGACTTGTATTCCACTCTTCTTTACTAAGAAGGAAACGAAAGTCAAAGTTTGGGTTGGCAAGGTGATCCTACGAACCCTGACTTTATGTGCTTCAGCAGATTTTGGCGCTTAGGCGGTTCTATGCCCCCGGTAAATACCCCCGGGATCGAACCACGAACCTACACGTTGGCAGTCGAGAGTCTTTCACGCAAGGACACTTGTGTTACGGTTATCTTACACGTTAAAAAAAAAGTAAAACAGGGTATTTACAAAAAACGCAAACAAGAGCTGTTTTTGAAAGACCGAAAAAACTAAGAAAAAAAATGAATAGGGAAACAAAACAGAACGAAGACAAGAGCCGTTTCGGAAGACCGAAACAGATGGACAAAAAAGGGGAGAAAAAAACAAAATGTATTGAAAAAAACGAAAACAAAAGCTGTTTAGGAAGACCAAACAGCTAAAAATAAATAGAAAAAACAAGCATGAAACACGTAAAAAATCAAAGTTTGCGAGAAAAAAAGTTATGCGGTGTCAGACCAAGCTTTCAGATCCCCGGGACCTCCAGGGTCGTCCCGTGTGCACGGATCTATTAGAGCTCTTAAGGCCTCGGTACCGGTCCACCGCACGTCCTTCCCTGCCCATCCATATAGGCCCGTTGACCCAAGCGCCATGTAAGGGAGGAAACACAGCGGCCCCTAGACCTTGGCCGCCGAGTCGACCAAACGCATGTGTTCCTGTACGAAGACGCGAACCTGGATTACGCGGACAGTCCCAGCGTCACAGCGACCCATCTAGATGCGCCACATGCCACGTTGGTGTTTGCGGGAGTTTTTTAAACACCTTATACCGCACTATCGTGCTGAGAAAAAAATAAATGAAAAATACCCCTGGGATCGAACCACGAACCTACACGTTGGCAGGCGAGCGTCTTTCACACAAGGCCACGTGTGTTACGCAACAGTTACAGACATCTTAAACATGTTAACGAACCCGATTAAAATTACGAGGCATGGCCGTTGGCGGCGGGATTTTGGATTTCGTCGCGAGTAAAGGATGCAGCATACTAAAATACTTCCGTAAGCCATAACTATTAAGGGTGGCGCAGTACAATGGCATGCATGTACAACATTGTTCAAGTGAAAATGTTAGTGAGGTTTGACGTGAAAATCATGTCATGTAAGTTAAATTTTACCTTCAATATTGTCGATTCTAAACTCAAGCAAAGTTTCAACCTGAAGCAACATGTACAATACGATAACTCTTCCCAGTTAAAATAATACAGCTTTAATGTCAAGTGACGCATTACACTGACACATTATTATTGAAGACCACCCGAAGCTGATGATCATTGATCAAACGGTACAAATTCGGATATCATATAGATTGAGGGAAGCAGCAAATTGAATGGTTGACAAAAATCGTGTTCTAAACCGCAAGGGGAAAACCACAACTTTACATCCATGTTACGTGGCAGCTGATAAAGTGACAGTAACGAGTTCTTTCCAAGCAGGTACCTTTAAATTCATGTCACGTGAATTGTGCTCAAAGTAACAATTTCTTATGAAATAATTATAATGACCTCATAATTATTTGGACTCTTAGTTATTATTTCCAACATAATGAAGATGAAAAAATTAATACGATTTCTATTCACTTCTCCTTTCTTAACCAAAGTTCAGAACCCTCAGTTATTCATGAGCGCAATACAGTTGTCAAAAAAGTGTATACCTATGGCTTCTTTAAAGCAACGTAACTTGACACCTGCTGATCGACGTCATTATTTCCAATTACTGCCAGGACCGTCTGTGTACGGTCTTCTAAGAATCAGGACCCAATTTAATAGAGCGGCTTAAGCTTGAAAATCTGCTAAGCAGGAAATGTCTTCCCTGTGTAAGCAGGATTACAACCGCACCGCGATGTGATGTCAATTGCTTTTGACTTGTATTCCACTCTTCTTTACTAAGAAGGAAACGAAAGTCAAAGTTTGGGTTGGCAAGGTGATCCTACGAACCCTGACTTTATGTGCTTCAGCAGATTTTGGCGCTTAGGCGGTTCTATGCCCCCGGTAAATACCCCCGGGATCGAACCACGAACCTACACGTTGGCAGTCGAGAGTCTTTCACGCAAGGACACTTGTGTTACGGTTATCTTACACGTTAAAAAAAAAGTAAAACAGGGTATTTACAAAAAACGCAAACAAGAGCTGTTTTTGAAAGACCGAAAAAACTAAGAAAAAAAATGAATAGGAAAACAAAACAGAACGAAGACAAGAGCCGTTTCGGAAGACCGAAACAGATGGACAAAAAAGGGGAGAAAAAAACAAAATGTATTGAAAAAAACGAAAACAAAAGCTGTTTAGGAAGACCAAACAGCTAAAAATAAATAGAAAAAACAAGCATGAAACACGTAAAAAATCAAAGTTTGCGAGAAAAAAAGTTATGCGGTGTCAGACCAAGCTTTCAGATCCCCGGGACCTCCAGGGTCGTCCCGTGTGCACGGATCTATTAGAGCTCTTAAGGCCTCGGTACCGGTCCACCGCACGTCCTTCCCTGCCCATCCATATAGGCCCGTTGACCCAAGCGCCATGTGAGGGAGGAAACACAGCGGCCCCTAGACCTTGGCCGCCGAGTCGACCAAACGCATGTGTTCCTGTACGAAGACGCGAACCTGGATTACGCGGACAGTCCCAGCGTCACAGCGACCCATCTAGATGCGCCACATGCCACGTTGGTGTTTGCGGGAGTTTTTTAAACACCTTATACCGCACTATCGTGCTGAGAAAAAAATAAATGAAAAATACCCCTGGGATCGAACCACGAACCTACACGTTGGCAGGCGAGCGTCTTTCACACAAGGCCACGTGTGTTACGCAACAGTTACAGACATCTTATACATGTTAGCGAACCCGATTAAAATTACGAGGCATGGCCGTTGGCGGCGGGATTTTGGATTTCGTCGCGAGTAAAGGATGCAGCATACTAAAATACTTCCGTAAGCCATAACTATTAAGGGTGGCGCAGTACAATGGCATGCATGTACAACATTGTTCAAGTGAAAATGTTAGTGAGGTTTGACGTGAAAATCATGTCATGTAAGTTAAATTTTACCTTCAATATTGTCGATTCTAAACTCAAGCAAAGTTTCAACCTGAAGCAACATGTACAATACGATAACTCTTCCCAGTTAAAATAATACAGCTTTAATGTCAAGTGACGCATTACACTGACACATTATTACTGAAGACCACCCGAAGCTGATGATCATTGATCAAACGGTACAAATTCGGATATCATATAGATTGAGGGAAGCAGCAAATTAAATGGTTGACAAAAATCGTGTTCTAAACCGCAAGGGGAAAACCACAACTTTACATCCATGTTACGTGGCAGCTGATAAAGTGACAGTAACGAGTTCTTTCCAAGCAGGTACCTTTAAATTCATGTCACGTGAATTGTGCTCAAAGTAACAATTTCTTATGAAATAATTATAATGACCTCATAATTATTTGGACTCTTAGTTATTATTTCCAACATAATGAAGATGAAAAAATTAATAAGATTTCTATTCACTTCTCCTTTCTTAACCAAAGTTCAGAACCCTCAGTTATTCATGAGCGCAATACAGTTGTCAAAAAAGTGTATACCTATGGCTTCTTTAAAGCAACGTAACTTGACACCTGCTGATCGACGTCATTATTTCCAATTACTGCCAGGACCGTCTGTGTACGGTCTTCTAAGAATCAGGACCCAATTTAATAGAGCGGCTTAAGCTTGAAAATCTGCTAAGCAGGAAATGTCTTCCCTGTGTAAGCAGGATTACAAACCGCACCGCGATGTGATGTCAATTGCTTTTGACTTGTATTCCACTCTTCTTTACTAAGAAGGAAACGAAAGTCAAAGTTTGTGTTGGCAAGGTGATCCTACGAACCCTGACTTAATGTGCTTCAGCAGATTTTGGCGCTTAGGCGGTTCTATGCCCCCGGTAAATACCCCCGGGATCGAACCACGAACCTACACGTTGGCAGTCGAGAGTCTTTCACACAAGGACACTTGTGTTACGGATATCTTACACGTTAAAAAAAAAGTAAAACAGGATATTTCCAAAAAAAGCAAACAAGAGCTGTTTTTGAAAGACCGAAAAAACTAAGAAAAAAAATGAATAGGAAAACAAAACAGAACGAAGACAAGAGCCGTTTCGGAAGACCGAAACAGATGGACAAAAAAGGGGAGAAAAAAACAAAATGTATTGAAAAAAATTAAAACAAAAGCTGTTTCGGAAGACCAAACAGCTAAAAATAAATAGAAAAAACAAGCACGAAACACTTAAAAAATCAAAGTTTGCGAGAAAAAAAGTTATGCGGTGTCAGACATACATCTTATACATGTTAGCGAACCCGATTAAAATTACGAGGCATGGCCGTTGGCGGCGGGATTTTGGATTTCGTCGCGAGTAAAGGATGCAGCATACTAAAATACTTCCGTAAGCCATAACTATTAAGGGTGGCGCAGTACAATGGCATGCATGTACAACATTGTTCAAGTGAAAATGTTAGTGAGGTTTGACGTGAAAATCATGTCATGTAAGTTAAATTTTACCTTCAATATTGTCGATTCTAAACTCAAGCAAAGTTTCAACCTGAAGCAACATGTACAATACGATAACTCTTCCCAGTTAAAATAATACAGCTTTAATGTCAAGTGACGCATTACACTGACACATTATTATTGAAGACCACCCGAAGCTGATGATCATTGATCAAACGGTACAAATTCGGAAATCATATAGATTGAGGGAAGCAGCAAATTGAATGGTTGACAAAAATCGTGTTCTAAACCGCAAGGGGAAAACCACAACTTTACATCCATGTTACGTGGCAGCTGATAAAGTGACAGTAACGAGTTCTTTCCAAGCAGGTACCTTTAAATTCATGTCACGTGAATTTTGCTCAAAGTAACAATTTCTTATGAAATAATTATAATGACCTCATAAATATTTGGACTCTTAGTTATTATTTCCAACATAATGAAGATGAAAAAATTAATACGATTTCTATTCACTTCTCCTTTCTTAACCAAAGTTCAGAACCCTCAGTTATTCATGAGCGCAATACAGTTGTCAAAAAAGTGTATACCTATGGCTTCTTTAAAGCAACGTAACTTGACACCTGCTGATCGACGTCATTATTTCCAATTACTGCCAGGACCGTCTGTGTACGGTCTTCTAAGAATCAGGACCCAATTTAATAGAGCGGCTTAAGCTTGAAAATCTGCTAAGCAGGAAATGTCTTCCCTGTGTAAGCAGGATTACAAACCGCACCGCGATGTGATGTCAATTGCTTTTGACTTGTATTCCACTCTTCTTTACTAAGAAGGAAACGAAAGTCAAAGTTTGTGTTGGCAAGGTGATCCTACGAACCCTGACTTAATGTGCTTTAGCAGATTTTGGCGCTGAGGCGGTTATATGCCCCCGGTAAATACCCCTGGGATCGAACCACGAACCTACACGTTGGCAGTCGAGAGTCTTTCACACAAGGACACTTGTGTTACGGATATCTTACACGTTAAAAAAAAGTAAAACAGGCTATTTACAAAAAAAGCAAACAAGAGCTGTTTTTGAAAGACCGAAAAAACTAAGAAAAAAAATGAATAGGAAAACAAAACAGAACGAAGACAAGAGCCGTTTCGGAAGACCGAAACAGATGGACAAAAAAGGGGAGAAAAAAACAAAATGTATTGAAAAAAACGAAAACAAAAGCTGTTTAGGAAGACCAAACAGCTAAAAATAAATAGAAAAAACAAGCATGAAACACGTAAAAAATCAAAGTTTGCGAGAAAAAAAGTTATGCGGTGTCAGACCAAGCTTTCAGATCCCCGGGACCTCCAGGGTCGTCCCGTGTGCACGGATCTATTAGAGCTCTTAAGGCCTCGGTACCGGTCCACCGCACGTCCTTCCCTGCCCATCCATATAGGCCCGTTGACCCAAGCGCCATGTGAGGGAGGAAACACAGCGGCCCCTAGACCTTGGCCGCCGAGTCGACCAAACGCATGTGTTCCTGTACGAAGACGCGAACCTGGATTACGCGGACAGTCCCAGCGTCACAGCGACCCATCTAGATGCGCCACATGCCACGTTGGTGTTTGCGGGAGTTTTTTAAACACCTTATACCGCACTATCGTGCTGAGAAAAAAATAAATGAAAAATACCCCTGGGATCGAACCACGAACCTACACGTTGGCAGGCGAGCGTCTTTCACACAAGGCCACGTGTGTTACGCAACAGTTACAGACATCTTATACATGTTAGCGAACCCGATTAAAATTACGAGGCATGGCCGTTGGCGGCGGGATTTTGGATTTCGTCGCGAGTAAAGGATGCAGCATACTAAAATACTTCCGTAAGCCATAACTATTAAGGGTGGCGCAGTACAATGGCATGCATGTACAACATTGTTCAAGTGAAAATGTTAGTGAGGTTTGACGTGAAAATCATGTCATGTAAGTTAAATTTTACCTTCAATATTGTCGATTCTAAACTCAAGCAAAGTTTCAACCTGAAGCAACATGTACAATACGATAACTCTTCCCAGTTAAAATAATACAGCTTTAATGTCAAGTGACGCATTACACTGACACATTATTATTGAAGACCACCCGAAGCTGATGATCATTGATCAAACGGTACAAATTCGGAAATCATATAGATTGAGGGAAGCAGCAAATTGAATGGTTGACAAAAATCGTGTTCTAAACCGCAAGGGGAAAACCCCAACTTTACATCCATGTTACGTGGCAGCTGATAAAGTGACAGTAACGAGTTCTTTCCAAGCAGGTACCTTTAAATTCATGTCACGTGAATTGTGCTCAAAGTAACAATTTCTTATGAAATAATTATAATGACCTCATAATTATTTGGACTCTTAGTTATTATTTCCAACATAATGAAGATGAAAAAATTAATACGATTTCTATTCACTTCTCCTTTCTTAACCAAAGTTCAGAACCCTCAGTTATTCATGAGCGCAATACAGTTGTCAAAAAAGTGTATACCTATGGCTTCTTTAAAGCAACGTAACTTGACACCTGCTGATCGACGTCATTATTTCCAATTACTGCCAGGACCGTCTGTGTACGGTCTTCTAAGAATCAGGACCCAATTTAATAGAGCGGCTTAAGCTTGAAAATCTGCTAAGCAGGAAATGTCTTCCCTGTGTAAGCAGGATTACAAACCGCACCGCGATGTGATGTCAATTGCTTTTGACTTGTATTCCACTCTTCTTTACTAAGAAGGAAACGAAAGTCAAAGTTTGTGTTGGCAAGGTGATCCTACGAACCCTGACTTAATGTGCTTTAGCAGATTTTGGCGCTGAGGCGGTTCTATGCCCCCGGTAAATACCCCTGGGATCGAACCACGAACCTACACGTTGGCAGTCGAGAGTCTTTCACACAAGGACACTTGTGTTACGGATATCTTACACGTTAAAAAAAAGTAAAACAGGCTATTTACAAAAAAAGCAAACAAGAGCTGTTTTTGAAAGACCGAAAAAACTAAGAAAAAAAATGAATAGGAAAACAAAACAGAACGAAGACAAGAGCCGTTTCGGAAGACCGAAACAGATGGACAAAAAAGGGGAGAAAAAAACAAAATGTATTGAAAAAAACGAAAACAAAAGCTGTTTAGGAAGACCAAACAGCTAAAAATAAATAGAAAAAACAAGCATGAAACACGTAAAAAATCAAAGTTTGCGAGAAAAAAAGTTATGCGGTGTCAGACCAAGCTTTCAGATCCCCGGGACCTCCAGGGTCGTCCCGTGTGCACGGATCTATTAGAGCTCTTAAGGCCTCGGTACCGGTCCACCGCACGTCCTTCCCTGCCCATCCATATAGGCCCGTTGACCCAAGCGCCATGTGAGGGAGGAAACACAGCGGCCCCTAGACCTTGGCCGCCGAGTCGACCAAACGCATGTGTTCCTGTACGAAGACGCGAACCTGGATTACGCGGACAGTCCCAGCGTCACAGCGACCCATCTAGATGCGCCACATGCCACGTTGGTGTTTGCGGGAGTTTTTTAAACACCTTATACCGCACTATCGTGCTGAGAAAAAAATAAATGAAAAATACCCCTGGGATCGAACCACGAACCTACACGTTGGCAGGCGAGCGTCTTTCACACAAGGCCACGTGTGTTACGCAACAGTTACAGACATCTTATACATGTTAGCGAACCCGATTAAAATTACGAGGCATGGCCGTTGGCGGCGGGATTTTGGATTTCGTCGCGAGTAAAGGATGCAGCATACTAAAATACTTCCGTAAGCCATAACTATTAAGGGTGGCGCAGTACAATGGCATGCATGTACAACATTGTTCAAGTGAAAATGTTAGTGAGGTTTGACGTGAAAATCATGTCATGTAAGTTAAATTTTACCTTCAATATTGTCGATTCTAAACTCAAGCAAAGTTTCAACCTGAAGCAACATGTACAATACGATAACTCTTCCCAGTTAAAATAATACAGCTTTAATGTCAAGTGACGCATTACACTGACACATTATTATTGAAGACCACCCGAAGCTGATGATCATTGATCAAACGGTACAAATTCGGAAATCATATAGATTGAGGGAAGCAGCAAATTGAATGGTTGACAAAAATCGTGTTCTAAACCGCAAGGGGAAAACCACAACTTTACATCCATGTTACGTGGCAGCTGATAAAGTGACAGTAACGAGTTCTTTCCAAGCAGGTACCTTTAAATTCATGTCACGTGAATTTTGCTCAAAGTAACAATTTCTTATGAAATAATTATAATGACCTCATAAATATTTGGACTCTTAGTTATTATTTCCAACATAATGAAGATGAAAAAATTAATACGATTTCTATTCACTTCTCCTTTCTTAACCAAAGTTCAGAACCCTCAGTTATTCATGAGCGCAATACAGTTGTCAAAAAAGTGTATACCTATGGCTTCTTTAAAGCAACGTAACTTGACACCTGCTGATCGACGTCATTATTTCCAATTACTGCCAGGACCGTCTGTGTACGGTCTTCTAAGAATCAGGACCCAATTTAATAGAGCGGCTTAAGCTTGAAAATCTGCTAAGCAGGAAATGTCTTCCCTGTGTAAGCAGGATTACAAACCGCACCGCGATGTGATGTCAATTGCTTTTGACTTGTATTCCACTCTTCTTTACTAAGAAGGAAACGAAAGTCAAAGTTTGTGTTGGCAAGGTGATCCTACGAACCCTGACTTAATGTGCTTTAGCAGATTTTGGCGCTGAGGCGGTTCTATGCCCCCGGTAAATACCCCTGGGATCGAACCACGAACCTACACGTTGGCAGTCGAGAGTCTTTCACACAAGGACACTTGTGTTACGGATATCTTACACGTTAAAAAAAAGTAAAACAGGCTATTTACAAAAAAAGCAAACAAGAGCTGTTTTTGAAAGACCGAAAAAACTAAGAAAAAAAATGAATAGGAAAACAAAACAGAACGAAGACAAGAGCCGTTTCGGAAGACCGAAACAGATGGACAAAAAAGGGGAGAAAAAAACAAAATGTATTGAAAAAAACGAAAACAAAAGCTGTTTAGGAAGACCAAACAGCTAAAAATAAATAGAAAAAACAAGCATGAAACACGTAAAAAATCAAAGTTTGCGAGAAAAAAAGTTATGCGGTGTCAGACCAAGCTTTCAGATCCCCGGGACCTCCAGGGTCGTCCCGTGTGCACGGATCTATTAGAGCTCTTAAGGCCTCGGTACCGGTCCACCGCACGTCCTTCCCTGCCCATCCATATAGGCCCGTTGACCCAAGCGCCATGTGAGGGAGGAAACACAGCGGCCCCTAGACCTTGGCCGCCGAGTCGACCAAACGCATGTGTTCCTGTACGAAGACGCGAACCTGGATTACGCGGACAGTCCCAGCGTCACAGCGACCCATCTAGATGCGCCACATGCCACGTTGGTGTTTGCGGGAGTTTTTTAAACACCTTATACCGCACTATCGTGCTGAGAAAAAAATAAATGAAAAATACCCCTGGGATCGAACCACGAACCTACACGTTGGCAGGCGAGCGTCTTTCACACAAGGCCACGTGTGTTACGCAACAGTTACAGACATCTTATACATGTTAGCGAACCCGATTAAAATTACGAGGCATGGCCGTTGGCGGCGGGATTTTGGATTTCGTCGCGAGTAAAGGATGCAGCATACTAAAATACTTCCGTAAGCCATAACTATTAAGGGTGGCGCAGTACAATGGCATGCATGTACAACATTGTTCAAGTGAAAATGTTAGTGAGGTTTGACGTGAAAATCATGTCATGTAAGTTAAATTTTACCTTCAATATTGTCGATTCTAAACTCAAGCAAAGTTTCAACCTGAAGCAACATGTACAATACGATAACTCTTCCCAGTTAAAATAATACAGCTTTAATGTCAAGTGACGCATTACACTGACACATTATTATTGAAGACCACCCGAAGCTGATGATCATTGATCAAACGGTACAAATTCGGATATCATATAGATTGAGGGAAGCAGCAAATTGAATGGTTGACAAAAATCGTGTTCTAAACCGCAAGGGGAAAACCACAACTTTACATCCATGTTACGTGGCAGCTGATAAAGTGACAGTAACGAGTTCTTTCCAAGCAGGTACCTTTAAATTCATGTCACGTGAATTGTGCTCAAAGTAACAATTTCTTATGAAATAATTATAATGACCTCATAATTATTTGGACTCTTAGTTATTATTTCCAACATAATGAAGATGAAAAAATTAATACGATTTCTATTCACTTCTCCTTTCTTAACCAAAGTTCAGAACCCTCAGTTATTCATGAGCGCAATACAGTTGTCAAAAAAGTGTATACCTATGGCTTCTTTAAAGCAACGTAACTTGACACCTGCTGATCGACGTCATTATTTCCAATTACTGCCAGGACCGTCTGTGTACGGTCTTCTAAGAATCAGGACCCAATTTAATAGAGCGGCTTAAGCTTGAAAATCTGCTAAGCAGGAAATGTCTTCCCTGTGTAAGCAGGATTACAAACCGCACCGCGATGTGATGTCAATTGCTTTTGACTTGTATTCCACTCTTCTTTACTAAGAAGGAAACGAAAGTCAAAGTTTGGGTTGGCAAGGTGATCCTACGAACCCTGACTTAATGTGCTTCAGCAGATTTTGGCGCTTAGGCGGTTCTATGCCCCCGGTAAATACCCCCGGGATCGAACCACGAACCTACACGTTGGCAGTCGAGAGTCTTTCACACAAGGACACTTGTGTTACGGATATCTTACACGTTAAAAAAAAAGTAAAACAGGATATTTCCAAAAAAAGCAAACAAGAGCTGTTTTTGAAAGACCGAAAAAACTAAGAAAAAAAATGAATAGGAAAACAAAACAGAACGAAGACAAGAGCCGTTTCGGAAGACCGAAACAGATGGACAAAAAAGGGGAGAAAAAAACAAAATGTATTGAAAAAAATTAAAACAAAAGCTGTTTCGGAAGACCAAACAGCTAAAAATAAATAGAAAAAACAAGCACGAAACACTTAAAAAATCAAAGTTTGCGAGAAAAAAAGTTATGCGGTGTCAGACATACATCTTATACATGTTAGCGAACCCGATTAAAATTACGAGGCATGGCCGTTGGCGGCGGGATTTTGGATTTCGTCGCGAGTAAAGGATGCAGCATACTAAAATACTTCCGTAAGCCATAACTATTAAGGGTGGCGCAGTACAATGGCATGCATGTACAACATTGTTCAAGTGAAAATGTTAGTGAGGTTTGACGTGAAAATCATGTCATGTAAGTTAAATTTTACCTTCAATATTGTCGATTCTAAACTCAAGCAAAGTTTCAACCTGAAGCAACATGTACAATACGATAACTCTTCCCAGTTAAAATAATACAGCTTTAATGTCAAGTGACGCATTACACTGACACATTATTATTGAAGACCACCCGAAGCTGATGATCATTGATCAAACGGTACAAATTCGGATATCATATAGATTGAGGGAAGCAGCAAATTGAATGGTTGACAAAAATCGTGTTCTAAACCGCAAGGGGAAAACCACAACTTTACATCCATGTTACGTGGCAGCTGATAAAGTGACAGTAACGAGTTCTTTCCAAGCAGGTACCTTTAAATTCATGTCACGTGAATTGTGCTCAAAGTAACAATTTCTTATGAAATAATTATAATGACCTCATAATTATTTGGACTCTTAGTTATTATTTCCAACATAATGAAGATGAAAAAATTAATACGATTTCTATTCACTTCTCCTTTCTTAACCAAAGTTCAGAACCCTCAGTTATTCATGAGCGCAATACAGTTGTCAAAAAAGTGTATACCTATGGCTTCTTTAAAGCAACGTAACTTGACACCTGCTGATCGACGTCATTATTTCCAATTACTGCCAGGACCGTCTGTGTACGGTCTTCTAAGAATCAGGACCCAATTTAATAGAGCGGCTTAAGCTTGAAAATCTGCTAAGCAGGAAATGTCTTCCCTGTGTAAGCAGGATTACAAACCGCACCGCGATGTGATGTCAATTGCTTTTGACTTGTATTCCACTCTTCTTTACTAAGAAGGAAACGAAAGTCAAAGTTTGTGTTGGCAAGGTGATCCTACGAACCCTGACTTAATGTGCTTTAGCAGATTTTGGCGCTTAGGCGGTTCTATGCCCCCGGTAAATACCCCCAGGATCGAACCACGAACCTACACGTTGGCAGTCGAGCGTCTTTCACGCAAGGACACTTGTGTTACGGATATCTTACACGTTAAAAAAAAAGTAAAACAGGGTATTTACAAAAAACGCAAACAAGAGCTGTTTTTGAAAGACCGAAAAAACTAAGAAAAAAAATGAATAGGAAAGGAAAACAAAACAGAACGAAGACAAGAGCCGTTTCGAAAGACCGAAACAGATGGACAGAAAAGGGGAGAAAACAACAAAATGTATTGAAAAAAACGAAAACAAAAGCTGTTTCGGAAGACCAAACAGCTAAAAATAAATAGAAAAAACAAGCACGAAACACTTAAAAAATCAAAGTTTGCGAGAAAAAAAGTTATGCGGTGTCAGACCAAGCTTTCAGATCCCCGGGACCTCCAGGGTCGTCCCGTGTGCACGGATCTATTAGAGCTCTTAAGGCCTCGGTACCGGTCCACCGCACGTCCTTCCCTGCCCATCCATATAGGCCCGTTGACCCAAGCGCCATGTGAGGGAGGAAACACAGCGGCCCCTAGACCTTGGCCGCCGAGTCGACCAAACGCATGTGTTCCTGTACGAAGACGCGAACCTGGATTACGCGGACAGTCCCAGCGTCACAGCGACCCATCTAGATGCGCCACATGCCACGTTGGTGTTTGCGGGAGTTTTTTAAACACCTTATACCGCACTATCGTGCTGAGAAAAAAATAAATGAAAAATACCCCTGGGATCGAACCACGAACCTACACGTTGGCAGGCGAGCGTCTTTCACACAAGGCCACGTGTGTTACGCAACAGTTACAGACATCTTATACATGTTAGCGAACCCGATTAAAATTACGAGGCATGGCCGTTGGCGGCGGGATTTTGGATTTCGTCGCGAGTAAAGGATGCAGCATACTAAAATACTTCCGTAAGCCATAACTATTAAGGGTGGCGCAGTACAATGGCATGCATGTACAACATTGTTCAAGTGAAAATGTTAGTGAGGTTTGACGTGAAAATCATGTCATGTAAGTTAAATTTTACCTTCAATATTGTCGATTCTAAACTCAAGCAAAGTTTCAACCTGAAGCAACATGTACAATACGATAACTCTTCCCAGTTAAAATAATACAGCTTTAATGTCAAGTGACGCATTACACTGACACATTATTATTGAAGACCACCCGAAGCTGATGATCATTGATCAAACGGTACAAATTCGGAAATCATATAGATTGAGGGAAGCAGCAAATTGAATGGTTGACAAAAATCGTGTTCTAAACCGCAAGGGGAAAACCACAACTTTACATCCATGTTACGTGGCAGCTGATAAAGTGACAGTAACGAGTTCTTTCCAAGCAGGTACCTTTAAATTCATGTCACGTGAATTGTGCTCAAAGTAACAATTTCTTATGAAATAATTATAATGACCTCATAATTATTTGGACTCTTAGTTATTATTTCCAACATAATGAAGATGAAAAAATTAATACGATTTCTATTCACTTCTCCTTTCTTAACCAAAGTTCAGAACCCTCAGTTATTCATGAGCGCAATACAGTTGTCAAAAAAGTGTATAACTATGGCTTCTTTAAAGCAACGTAACTTGACACCTGCTGATCGACGTCATTATTTCCAATTACTGCCAGGACCGTCTGTGTACGGTCTTCTAAGAATCAGGACCCAATTTAATAGAGCGGCTTAAGCTTGAAAATCTGCTAAGCAGGAAATGTCTTCCCTGTGTAAGCAGGATTACAAACCGCACCGCGATGTGATGTCAATTGCTTTTGACTTGTATTCCACTCTTCTTTACTAAGAAGGAAACGAAAGTCAAAGTTTGTGTTGGCAAGGTGATCCTACGAACCCTGACTTAATGTGCTTTAGCAGATTTTGGCGCTTAGGCGGTTCTATGCCCCCGGTAAATACCCCTGGGATCGAACCACGAACCTACACGTTGGCAGTCGAGAGTCTTTCACACAAGGACACTTGTGTTACGGATATCTTACACGTTAAAAAAAAGTAAAACAGGCTATTTACAAAAAAAGCAAACAAGAGCTGTTTTTGAAAGACCGAAAAAACTAAGAAAAAAAATGAATAGGAAAACAAAACAGAACGAAGACAAGAGCCGTTTCGGAAGACCGAAACAGATGGACAAAAAAGGGGAGAAAAAAACAAAATGTATTGAAAAAAACGAAAACAAAAGCTGTTTAGGAAGACCAAACAGCTAAAAATAAATAGAAAAAACAAGCATGAAACACGTAAAAAATCAAAGTTTGCGAGAAAAAAAGTTATGCGGTGTCAGACCAAGCTTTCAGATCCCCGGGACCTCCAGGGTCGTCCCGTGTGCACGGATCTATTAGAGCTCTTAAGGCCTCGGTACCGGTCCACCGCACGTCCTTCCCTGCCCATCCATATAGGCCCGTTGACCCAAGCGCCATGTGAGGGAGGAAACACAGCGGCCCCTAGACCTTGGCCGCCGAGTCGACCAAACGCATGTGTTCCTGTACGAAGACGCGAACCTGGATTACGCGGACAGTCCCAGCGTCACAGCGACCCATCTAGATGCGCCACATGCCACGTTGGTGTTTGCGGGAGTTTTTTAAACACCTTATACCGCACTATCGTGCTGAGAAAAAAATAAATGAAAAATACCCCTGGGATCGAACCACGAACCTACACGTTGGCAGGCGAGCGTCTTTCACACAAGGCCACGTGTGTTACGCAACAGTTACAGACATCTTATACATGTTAGCGAACCCGATTAAAATTACGAGGCATGGCCGTTGGCGGCGGGATTTTGGATTTCGTCGCGAGTAAAGGATGCAGCATACTAAAATACTTCCGTAAGCCATAACTATTAAGGGTGGCGCAGTACAATGGCATGCATGTACAACATTGTTCAAGTGAAAATGTTAGTGAGGTTTGACGTGAAAATCATGTCATGTAAGTTAAATTTTACCTTCAATATTGTCGATTCTAAACTCAAGCAAAGTTTCAACCTGAAGCAACATGTACAATACGATAACTCTTCCCAGTTAAAATAATACAGCTTTAATGTCAAGTGACGCATTACACTGACACATTATTATTGAAGACCACCCGAAGCTGATGATCATTGATCAAACGGTACAAATTCGGATATCATATAGATTGAGGGAAGCAGCAAATTGAATGGTTGACAAAAATCGTGTTCTAAACCGCAAGGGGAAAACCACAACTTTACATCCATGTTACGTGGCAGCTGATAAAGTGACAGTAACGAGTTCTTTCCAAGCAGGTACCTTTAAATTCATGTCACGTGAATTGTGCTCAAAGTAACAATTTCTTATGAAATAATTATAATGACCTCATAATTATTTGGACTCTTAGTTATTATTTCCAACATAATGAAGATGAAAAAATTAATACGATTTCTATTCACTTCTCCTTTCTTAACCAAAGTTCAGAACCCTCAGTTATTCATGAGCGCAATACAGTTGTCAAAAAAGTGTATACCTATGGCTTCTTTAAAGCAACGTAACTTGACACCTGCTGATCGACGTCATTATTTCCAATTACTGCCAGGACCGTCTGTGTACGGTCTTCTAAGAATCAGGACCCAATTTAATAGAGCGGCTTAAGCTTGAAAATCTGCTAAGCAGGAAATGTCTTCCCTGTGTAAGCAGGATTACAAACCGCACCGCGATGTGATGTCAATTGCTTTTGACTTGTATTCCACTCTTCTTTACTAAGAAGGAAACGAAAGTCAAAGTTTGGGTTGGCAAGGTGATCCTACGAACCCTGACTTAATGTGCTTCAGCAGATTTTGGCGCTTAGGCGGTTCTATGCCCCCGGTAAATACCCCCGGGATCGAACCACGAACCTACACGTTGGCAGTCGAGAGTCTTTCACACAAGGACACTTGTGTTACGGATATCTTACACGTTAAAAAAAAAGTAAAACAGGATATTTCCAAAAAAAGCAAACAAGAGCTGTTTTTGAAAGACCGAAAAAACTAAGAAAAAAAATGAATAGGAAAACAAAACAGAACGAAGACAAGAGCCGTTTCGGAAGACCGAAACAGATGGACAAAAAAGGGGAGAAAAAAACAAAATGTATTGAAAAAAATTAAAACAAAAGCTGTTTCGGAAGACCAAACAGCTAAAAATAAATAGAAAAAACAAGCACGAAACACTTAAAAAATCAAAGTTTGCGAGAAAAAAAGTTATGCGGTGTCAGACATACATCTTATACATGTTAGCGAACCCGATTAAAATTACGAGGCATGGCCGTTGGCGGCGGGATTTTGGATTTCGTCGCGAGTAAAGGATGCAGCATACTAAAATACTTCCGTAAGCCATAACTATTAAGGGTGGCGCAGTACAATGGCATGCATGTACAACATTGTTCAAGTGAAAATGTTAGTGAGGTTTGACGTGAAAATCATGTCATGTAAGTTAAATTTTACCTTCAATATTGTCGATTCTAAACTCAAGCAAAGTTTCAACCTGAAGCAACATGTACAATACGATAACTCTTCCCAGTTAAAATAATACAGCTTTAATGTCAAGTGACGCATTACACTGACACATTATTATTGAAGACCACCCGAAGCTGATGATCATTGATCAAACGGTACAAATTCGGAAATCATATAGATTGAGGGAAGCAGCAAATTGAATGGTTGACAAAAATCGTGTTCTAAACCGCAAGGGGAAAACCACAACTTTACATCCATGTTACGTGGCAGCTGATAAAGTGACAGTAACGAGTTCTTTCCAAGCAGGTACCTTTAAATTCATGTCACGTGAATTGTGCTCAAAGTAACAATTTCTTATGAAATAATTATAATGACCTCATAATTATTTGGACTCTTAGTTATTATTTCCAACATAATGAAGATGAAAAAATTAATACGATTTCTATTCACTTCTCCTTTCTTAACCAAAGTTCAGAACCCTCAGTTATTCATGAGCGCAATACAGTTGTCAAAAAAGTGTATACCTATGGCTTCTTTAAAGCAACGTAACTTGACACCTGCTGATCGACGTCATTATTTCCAATTACTGCCAGGACCGTCTGTGTACGGTCTTCTAAGAATCAGGACCCAATTTAATAGAGCGGCTTAAGCTTGAAAATCTGCTAAGCAGGAAATGTCTTCCCTGTGTAAGCAGGATTACAAACCGCACCGCGATGTGATGTCAATTGCTTTTGACTTGTATTCCACTCTTCTTTACTAAGAAGGAAACGAAAGTCAAAGTTTGTGTTGGCAAGGTGATCCTACGAACCCTGACTTAATGTGCTTTAGCAGATTTTGGCGCTTAGGCGGTTCTATGCCCCCGGTAAATACCCCTGGGATCGAACCACGAACCTACACGTTGGCAGTCGAGAGTCTTTCACACAAGGACACTTGTGTTACGGATATCTTACACGTTAAAAAAAAGTAAAACAGGCTATTTACAAAAAAAGCAAACAAGAGCTGTTTTTGAAAGACCGAAAAAACTAAGAAAAAAAATGAATAGGAAAACAAAACAGAACGAAGACAAGAGCCGTTTCGGAAGACCGAAACAGATGGACAAAAAAGGGGAGAAAAAAACAAAATGTATTGAAAAAAACGAAAACAAAAGCTGTTTAGGAAGACCAAACAGTTAAAAATAAATAGAAAAAACAAGCATGAAACACGTAAAAAATCAAAGTTTGCGAGAAAAAAAGTTATGCGGTGTCAGACCAAGCTTTCAGATCCCCGGGACCTCCAGGGTCGTCCCGTGTGCACGGATCTATTAGAGCTCTTAAGGCCTCGGTACCGGTCCACCGCACGTCCTTCCCTGCCCATCCATATAGGCCCGTTGACCCAAGCGCCATGTGAGGGAGGAAACACAGCGGCCCCTAGACCTTGGCCGCCGAGTCGACCAAACGCATGTGTTCCTGTACGAAGACGCGAACCTGGATTACGCGGACAGTCCCAGCGTCACAGCGACCCATCTAGATGCGCCACATGCCACGTTGGTGTTTGCGGGAGTTTTTTAAACACCTTATACCGCACTATCGTGCTGAGAAAAAAATAAATGAAAAATACCCCTGGGATCGAACCACGAACCTACACGTTGGCAGGCGAGCGTCTTTCACACAAGGCCACGTGTGTTACGCAACAGTTACAGACATCTTATACATGTTAGCGAACCCGATTAAAATTACGAGGCATGGCCGTTGGCGGCGGGATTTTGGATTTCGTCGCGAGTAAAGGATGCAGCATACTAAAATACTTCCGTAAGCCATAACTATTAAGGGTGGCGCAGTACAATGGCATGCATGTACAACATTGTTCAAGTGAAAATGTTAGTGAGGTTTGACGTGAAAATCATGTCATGTAAGTTAAATTTTACCTTCAATATTGTCGATTCTAAACTCAAGCAAAGTTTCAACCTGAAGCAACATGTACAATACGATAACTCTTCCCAGTTAAAATAATACAGCTTTAATGTCAAGTGACGCATTACACTGACACATTATTATTGAAGACCACCCGAAGCTGATGATCATTGATCAAACGGTACAAATTCGGATATCATATAGATTGAGGGAAGCAGCAAATTGAATGGTTGACAAAAATCGTGTTCTAAACCGCAAGGGGAAAACCACAACTTTACATCCATGTTACGTGGCAGCTGATAAAGTGACAGTAACGAGTTCTTTCCAAGCAGGTACCTTTAAATTCATGTCACGTGAATTGTGCTCAAAGTAACAATTTCTTATGAAATAATTATAATGACCTCATAATTATTTGGACTCTTAGTTATTATTTCCAACATAATGAAGATGAAAAAATTAATACGATTTCTATTCACTTCTCCTTTCTTAACCAAAGTTCAGAACCCTCAGTTATTCATGAGCGCAATACAGTTGTCAAAAAAGTGTATACCTATGGCTTCTTTAAAGCAACGTAACTTGACACCTGCTGATCGACGTCATTATTTCCAATTACTGCCAGGACCGTCTGTGTACGGTCTTCTAAGAATCAGGACCCAATTTAATAGAGCGGCTTAAGCTTGAAAATCTGCTAAGCAGGAAATGTCTTCCCTGTGTAAGCAGGATTACAAACCGCACCGCGATGTGATGTCAATTGCTTTTGACTTGTATTCCACTCTTCTTTACTAAGAAGGAAACGAAAGTCAAAGTTTGGGTTGGCAAGGTGATCCTACGAACCCTGACTTAATGTGCTTCAGCAGATTTTGGCGCTTAGGCGGTTCTATGCCCCCGGTAAATACCCCCGGGATCGAACCACGAACCTACACGTTGGCAGTCGAGAGTCTTTCACACAAGGACACTTGTGTTACGGATATCTTACACGTTAAAAAAAAAGTAAAACAGGATATTTCCAAAAAAAGCAAACAAGAGCTGTTTTTGAAAGACCGAAAAAACTAAGAAAAAAAATGAATAGGAAAACAAAACAGAACGAAGACAAGAGCCGTTTCGGAAGACCGAAACAGATGGACAAAAAAGGGGAGAAAAAAACAAAATGTATTGAAAAAAATTAAAACAAAAGCTGTTTCGGAAGACCAAACAGCTAAAAATAAATAGAAAAAACAAGCACGAAACACTTAAAAAATCAAAGTTTGCGAGAAAAAAAGTTATGCGGTGTCAGACATACATCTTATACATGTTAGCGAACCCGATTAAAATTACGAGGCATGGCCGTTGGCGGCGGGATTTTGGATTTCGTCGCGAGTAAAGGATGCAGCATACTAAAATACTTCCGTAAGCCATAACTATTAAGGGTGGCGCAGTACAATGGCATGCATGTACAACATTGTTCAAGTGAAAATGTTAGTGAGGTTTGACGTGAAAATCATGTCATGTAAGTTAAATTTTACCTTCAATATTGTCGATTCTAAACTCAAGCAAAGTTTCAACCTGAAGCAACATGTACAATACGATAACTCTTCCCAGTTAAAATAATACAGCTTTAATGTCAAGTGACGCATTACACTGACACATTATTATTGAAGACCACCCGAAGCTGATGATCATTGATCAAACGGTACAAATTCGGATATCATATAGATTGAGGGAAGCAGCAAATTGAATGGTTGACAAAAATCGTGTTCTAAACCGCAAGGGGAAAACCACAACTTTACATCCATGTTACGTGGCAGCTGATAAAGTGACAGTAACGAGTTCTTTCCAAGCAGGTACCTTTAAATTCATGTCACGTGAATTGTGCTCAAAGTAACAATTTCTTATGAAATAATTATAATGACCTCATAATTATTTGGACTCTTAGTTATTATTTCCAACATAATGAAGATGAAAAAATTAATACGATTTCTATTCACTTCTCCTTTCTTAACCAAAGTTCAGAACCCTCAGTTATTCATGAGCGCAATACAGTTGTCAAAAAAGTGTATACCTATGGCTTCTTTAAAGCAACGTAACTTGACACCTGCTGATCGACGTCATTATTTCCAATTACTGCCAGGACCGTCTGTGTACGGTCTTCTAAGAATCAGGACCCAATTTAATAGAGCGGCTTAAGCTTGAAAATCTGCTAAGCAGGAAATGTCTTCCCTGTGTAAGCAGGATTACAAACCGCACCGCGATGTGATGTCAATTGCTTTTGACTTGTATTCCACTCTTCTTTACTAAGAAGGAAACGAAAGTCAAAGTTTGTGTTGGCAAGGTGATCCTACGAACCCTGACTTAATGTGCTTTAGCAGATTTTGGCGCTTAGGCGGTTCTATGCCCCCGGTAAATACCCCCAGGATCGAACCACGAACCTACACGTTGGCAGTCGAGCGTCTTTCACGCAAGGACACTTGTGTTACGGATATCTTACACGTTAAAAAAAAAGTAAAACAGGGTATTTACAAAAAACGCAAACAAGAGCTGTTTTTGAAAGACCGAAAAAACTAAGAAAAAAAATGAATAGGAAAGGAAAACAAAACAGAACGAAGACAAGAGCCGTTTCGAAAGACCGAAACAGATGGACAGAAAAGGGGAGAAAACAACAAAATGTATTGAAAAAAACGAAAACAAAAGCTGTTTCGGAAGACCAAACAGCTAAAAATAAATAGAAAAAACAAGCACGAAACACTTAAAAAATCAAAGTTTGCGAGAAAAAAAGTTATGCGGTGTCAGACCAAGCTTTCAGATCCCCGGGACCTCCAGGGTCGTCCCGTGTGCACGGATCTATTAGAGCTCTTAAGGCCTCGGTACCGGTCCACCGCACGTCCTTCCCTGCCCATCCATATAGGCCCGTTGACCCAAGCGCCATGTGAGGGAGGAAACACAGCGGCCCCTAGACCTTGGCCGCCGAGTCGACCAAACGCATGTGTTCCTGTACGAAGACGCGAACCTGGATTACGCGGACAGTCCCAGCGTCACAGCGACCCATCTAGATGCGCCACATGCCACGTTGGTGTTTGCGGGAGTTTTTTAAACACCTTATACCGCACTATCGTGCTGAGAAAAAAATAAATGAAAAATACCCCTGGGATCGAACCACGAACCTACACGTTGGCAGGCGAGCGTCTTTCACACAAGGCCACGTGTGTTACGCAACAGTTACAGACATCTTATACATGTTAGCGAACCCGATTAAAATTACGAGGCATGGCCGTTGGCGGCGGGATTTTGGATTTCGTCGCGAGTAAAGGATGCAGCATACTAAAATACTTCCGTAAGCCATAACTATTAAGGGTGGCGCAGTACAATGGCATGCATGTACAACATTGTTCAAGTGAAAATGTTAGTGAGGTTTGACGTGAAAATCATGTCATGTAAGTTAAATTTTACCTTCAATATTGTCGATTCTAAACTCAAGCAAAGTTTCAACCTGAAGCAACATGTACAATACGATAACTCTTCCCAGTTAAAATAATACAGCTTTAATGTCAAGTGACGCATTACACTGACACATTATTATTGAAGACCACCCGAAGCTGATGATCATTGATCAAACGGTACAAATTCGGAAATCATATAGATTGAGGGAAGCAGCAAATTGAATGGTTGACAAAAATCGTGTTCTAAACCGCAAGGGGAAAACCACAACTTTACATCCATGTTACGTGGCAGCTGATAAAGTGACAGTAACGAGTTCTTTCCAAGCAGGTACCTTTAAATTCATGTCACGTGAATTGTGCTCAAAGTAACAATTTCTTATGAAATAATTATAATGACCTCATAATTATTTGGACTCTTAGTTATTATTTCCAACATAATGAAGATGAAAAAATTAATACGATTTCTATTCACTTCTCCTTTCTTAACCAAAGTTCAGAACCCTCAGTTATTCATGAGCGCAATACAGTTGTCAAAAAAGTGTATACCTATGGCTTCTTTAAAGCAACGTAACTTGACACCTGCTGATCGACGTCATTATTTCCAATTACTGCCAGGACCGTCTGTGTACGGTCTTCTAAGAATCAGGACCCAATTTAATAGAGCGGCTTAAGCTTGAAAATCTGCTAAGCAGGAAATGTCTTCCCTGTGTAAGCAGGATTACAAACCGCACCGCGATGTGATGTCAATTGCTTTTGACTTGTATTCCACTCTTCTTTACTAAGAAGGAAACGAAAGTCAAAGTTTGTGTTGGCAAGGTGATCCTACGAACCCTGACTTAATGTGCTTTAGCAGATTTTGGCGCTTAGGCGGTTCTATGCCCCCGGTAAATACCCCCAGGATCGAACCACGAACCTACACGTTGGCAGTCGAGCGTCTTTCACGCAAGGACACTTGTGTTACGGATATCTTACACGTTAAAAAAAAAGTAAAACAGGGTATTTACAAAAAACGCAAACAAGAGCTGTTTTTGAAAGACCGAAAAAACTAAGAAAAAAAATGAATAGGAAAGGAAAACAAAACAGAACGAAGACAAGAGCCGTTTCGAAAGACCGAAACAGATGGACAGAAAAGGGGAGAAAACAACAAAATGTATTGAAAAAAACGAAAACAAAAGCTGTTTCGGAAGACCAAACAGCTAAAAATAAATAGAAAAAACAAGCACGAAACACTTAAAAAATCAAAGTTTGCGAGAAAAAAAGTTATGCGGTGTCAGACCAAGCTTTCAGATCCCCGGGACCTCCAGGGTCGTCCGGTGTGCACGGATCTATTAGAGCTCTTAAGGCCTCGGTACCGGTCCACCGCACGTCCTTCCCTGCCCATCCATATAGGCCCGTTGACCCAAGCGCCATGTGAGGGAGGAAACACAGCGGCCCCTAGACCTTGGCCGCCGAGTCGACCAAACGCATGTGTTCCTGTACGAAGACGCGAACCTGGATTACGCGGACAGTCCCAGCGTCACAGCGACCCATCTAGATGCGCCACATGCCACGTTGGTGTTTGCGGGAGTTTTTTAAACACCTTATACCGCACTATCGTGCTGAGAAAAAAATAAATGAAAAATACCCCTGGGATCGAACCACGAACCTACACGTTGGCAGGCGAGCGTCTTTCACACAAGGCCACGTGTGTTACGCAACAGTTACAGACATCTTATACATGTTAGCGAACCCGATTAAAATTACGAGGCATGGCCGTTGGCGGCGGGATTTTGGATTTCGTCGCGAGTAAAGGATGCAGCATACTAAAATACTTCCGTAAGCCATAACTATTAAGGGTGGCGCAGTACAATGGCATGCATGTACAACATTGTTCAAGTGAAAATGTTAGTGAGGTTTGACGTGAAAATCATGTCATGTAAGTTAAATTTTACCTTCAATATTGTCGATTCTAAACTCAAGCAAAGTTTCAACCTGAAGCAACATGTACAATACGATAACTCTTCCCAGTTAAAATAATACAGCTTTAATGTCAAGTGACGCATTACACTGACACATTATTATTGAAGACCACCCGAAGCTGATGATCATTGATCAAACGGTACAAATTCGGAAATCATATAGATTGAGGGAAGCAGCAAATTGAATGGTTGACAAAAATCGTGTTCTAAACCGCAAGGGGAAAACCACAACTTTACATCCATGTTACGTGGCAGCTGATAAAGTGACAGTAACGAGTTCTTTCCAAGCAGGTACCTTTAAATTCATGTCACGTGAATTGTGCTCAAAGTAACAATTTCTTATGAAATAATTATAATGACCTCATAATTATTTGGACTCTTAGTTATTATTTCCAACATAATGAAGATGAAAAAATTAATACGATTTCTATTCACTTCTCCTTTCTTAACCAAAGTTCAGAACCCTCAGTTATTCATGAGCGCAATACAGTTGTCAAAAAAGTGTATACCTATGGCTTCTTTAAAGCAACGTAACTTGACACCTGCTGATCGACGTCATTATTTCCAATTACTGCCAGGACCGTCTGTGTACGGTCTTCTAAGAATCAGGACCCAATTTAATAGAGCGGCTTAAGCTTGAAAATCTGCTAAGCAGGAAATGTCTTCCCTGTGTAAGCAGGATTACAAACCGCACCGCGATGTGATGTCAATTGCTTTTGACTTGTATTCCACTCTTCTTTACTAAGAAGGAAACGAAAGTCAAAGTTTGTGTTGGCAAGGTGATCCTACGAACCCTGACTTAATGTGCTTTAGCAGATTTTGGCGCTTAGGCGGTTCTATGCCCCCGGTAAATACCCCCAGGATCGAACCACGAACCTACACGTTGGCAGTCGAGCGTCTTTCACGCAAGGACACTTGTGTTACGGATATCTTACACGTTAAAAAAAAAGTAAAACAGGGTATTTACAAAAAACGCAAACAAGAGCTGTTTTTGAAAGACCGAAAAAACTAAGAAAAAAAATGAATAGGAAAGGAAAACAAAACAGAACGAAGACAAGAGCCGTTTCGAAAGACCGAAACAGATGGACAGAAAAGGGGAGAAAACAACAAAATGTATTGAAAAAAACGAAAACAAAAGCTGTTTCGGAAGACCAAACAGCTAAAAATAAATAGAAAAAACAAGCACGAAACACTTAAAAAATCAAAGTTTGCGAGAAAAAAAGTTATGCGGTGTCAGACCAAGCTTTCAGATCCCCGGGACCTCCAGGGTCGTCCGGTGTGCACGGATCTATTAGAGCTCTTAAGGCCTCGGTACCGGTCCACCGCACGTCCTTCCCTGCCCATCCATATAGGCCCGTTGACCCAAGCGCCATGTGAGGGAGGAAACACAGCGGCCCCTAGACCTTGGCCGCCGAGTCGACCAAACGCATGTGTTCCTGTACGAAGACGCGAACCTGGATTACGCGGACAGTCCCAGCGTCACAGCGACCCATCTAGATGCGCCACATGCCACGTTGGTGTTTGCGGGAGTTTTTTAAACACCTTATACCGCACTATCGTGCTGAGAAAAAAATAAATGAAAAATACCCCTGGGATCGAACCACGAACCTACACGTTGGCAGGCGAGCGTCTTTCACACAAGGCCACGTGTGTTACGCAACAGTTACAGACATCTTATACATGTTAGCGAACCCGATTAAAATTACGAGGCATGGCCGTTGGCGGCGGGATTTTGGATTTCGTCGCGAGTAAAGGATGCAGCATACTAAAATACTTCCGTAAGCCATAACTATTAAGGGTGGCGCAGTACAATGGCATGCATGTACAACATTGTTCAAGTGAAAATGTTAGTGAGGTTTGACGTGAAAATCATGTCATGTAAGTTAAATTTTACCTTCAATATTGTCGATTCTAAACTCAAGCAAAGTTTCAACCTGAAGCAACATGTACAATACGATAACTCTTCCCAGTTAAAATAATACAGCTTTAATGTCAAGTGACGCATTACACTGACACATTATTATTGAAGACCACCCGAAGCTGATGATCATTGATCAAACGGTACAAATTCGGAAATCATATAGATTGAGGGAAGCAGCAAATTGAATGGTTGACAAAAATCGTGTTCTAAACCGCAAGGGGAAAACCACAACTTTACATCCATGTTACGTGGCAGCTGATAAAGTGACAGTAACGAGTTCTTTCCAAGCAGGTACCTTTAAATTCATGTCACGTGAATTGTGCTCAAAGTAACAATTTCTTATGAAATAATTATAATGACCTCATAATTATTTGGACTCTTAGTTATTATTTCCAACATAATGAAGATGAAAAAATTAATACGATTTCTATTCACTTCTCCTTTCTTAACCAAAGTTCAGAACCCTCAGTTATTCATGAGCGCAATACAGTTGTCAAAAAAGTGTATACCTATGGCTTCTTTAAAGCAACGTAACTTGACACCTGCTGATCGACGTCATTATTTCCAATTACTGCCAGGACCGTCTGTGTACGGTCTTCTAAGAATCAGGACCCAATTTAATAGAGCGGCTTAAGCTTGAAAATCTGCTAAGCAGGAAATGTCTTCCCTGTGTAAGCAGGATTACAAACCGCACCGCGATGTGATGTCAATTGCTTTTGACTTGTATTCCACTCTTCTTTACTAAGAAGGAAACGAAAGTCAAAGTTTGTGTTGGCAAGGTGATCCTACGAACCCTGACTTAATGTGCTTTAGCAGATTTTGGCGCTGAGGCGGTTCTATGCCCCCGGTAAATACCCCTGGGATCGAACCACGAACCTACACGTTGGCAGTCGAGAGTCTTTCACACAAGGACACTTGTGTTACGGATATCTTACACGTTAAAAAAAAAGTAAAACAGGCTATTTACAAAAAAAGCAAACAAGAGCTGTTTTTGAAAGACCGAAAAAACTAAGAAAAAAAATGAATAGGAAAACAAAACAGAACGAAGACAAGAGCCGTTTCGGAAGACCGAAACAGATGGACAAAAAAGGGGAGAAAAAAACAAAATGTATTGAAAAAAACGAAAACAAAAGCTGTTTAGGAAGACCAAACAGCTAAAAATAAATAGAAAAAACAAGCATGAAACACGTAAAAAATCAAAGTTTGCGAGAAAAAAAGTTATGCGGTGTCAGACCAAGCTTTCAGATCCCCGGGACCTCCAGGGTCGTCCCGTGTGCACGGATCTATTAGAGCTCTTAAGGCCTCGGTACCGGTCCACCGCACGTCCTTCCCTGCCCATCCATATAGGCCCGTTGACCCAAGCGCCATGTGAGGGAGGAAACACAGCGGCCCCTAGACCTTGGCCGCCGAGTCGACCAAACGCATGTGTTCCTGTACGAAGACGCGAACCTGGATTACGCGGACAGTCCCAGCGTCACAGCGACCCATCTAGATGCGCCACATGCCACGTTGGTGTTTGCGGGAGTTTTTTAAACACCTTATACCGCACTATCGTGCTGAGAAAAAAATAAATGAAAAATACCCCTGGGATCGAACCACGAACCTACACGTTGGCAGGCGAGCGTCTTTCACACAAGGCCACGTGTGTTACGCAACAGTTACAGACATCTTATACATGTTAGCGAACCCGATTAAAATTACGAGGCATGGCCGTTGGCGGCGGGATTTTGGATTTCGTCGCGAGTAAAGGATGCAGCATACTAAAATACTTCCGTAAGCCATAACTATTAAGGGTGGCGCAGTACAATGGCATGCATGTACAACATTGTTCAAGTGAAAATGTTAGTGAGGTTTGACGTGAAAATCATGTCATGTAAGTTAAATTTTACCTTCAATATTGTCGATTCTAAACTCAAGCAAAGTTTCAACCTGAAGCAACATGTACAATACGATAACTCTTCCCAGTTAAAATAATACAGCTTTAATGTCAAGTGACGCATTACACTGACACATTATTATTGAAGACCACCCGAAGCTGATGATCATTGATCAAACGGTACAAATTCGGATATCATATAGATTGAGGGAAGCAGCAAATTGAATGGTTGACAAAAATCGTGTTCTAAACCGCAAGGGGAAAACCACAACTTTACATCCATGTTACGTGGCAGCTGATAAAGTGACAGTAACGAGTTCTTTCCAAGCAGGTACCTTTAAATTCATGTCACGTGAATTGTGCTCAAAGTAACAATTTCTTATGAAATAATTATAATGACCTCATAATTATTTGGACTCTTAGTTATTATTTCCAACATAATGAAGATGAAAAAATTAATACGATTTCTATTCACTTCTCCTTTCTTAACCAAAGTTCAGAACCCTCAGTTATTCATGAGCGCAATACAGTTGTCAAAAAAGTGTATACCTATGGCTTCTTTAAAGCAACGTAACTTGACACCTGCTGATCGACGTCATTATTTCCAATTACTGCCAGGACCGTCTGTGTACGGTCTTCTAAGAATCAGGACCCAATTTAATAGAGCGGCTTAAGCTTGAAAATCTGCTAAGCAGGAAATGTCTTCCCTGTGTAAGCAGGATTACAAACCGCACCGCGATGTGATGTCAATTGCTTTTGACTTGTATTCCACTCTTCTTTACTAAGAAGGAAACGAAAGTCAAAGTTTGTGTTGGCTAGGTGATCCTACGAACCCTGACTTAATGTGCTTTAGCAGATTTTGGCGCTTAGGCGGTTCTATGCCCCCGGTAAATACCCCCAGGATCGAACCACGAACCTACACGTTGGCAGTCGAGCGTCTTTCACGCAAGGACACTTGTGTTACGGATATCTTACACGTTAAAAACAAAGTAAAACAGGGTATTTACAAAAAACGCAAACAAGAGCTGTTTTTGAAAGACCGAAAAAACTAAGAAAAAAAATGAATAGGAAAGGAAAACAAAACAGAACGAAGACAAGAGCCGTTTCGAAAGACCGAAACAGATGGACAGAAAAGGGGAGAAAACAACAAAATGTATTGAAAAAAACGAAAACAAAAGCTGTTTCGGAAGACCAAACAGCTAAAAATAAATAGAAAAAACAAGCACGAAACACTTAAAAAATCAAAGTTTGCGAGAAAAAAAGTTATGCGGTGTCAGACCAAGCTTTCAGATCCCCGGGACCTCCAGGGTCGTCCCGTGTGCACGGATCTATTAGAGCTCTTAAGGCCTCGGTACCGGTCCACCGCACGTCCTTCCCTGCCCATCCATATAGGCCCGTTGACCCAAGCGCCATGTGAGGGAGGAAACACAGCGGCCCCTAGACCTTGGCCGCCGAGTCGACCAAACGCATGTGTTCCTGTACGAAGACGCGAACCTGGATTACGCGGACAGTCCCAGCGTCACAGCGACCCATCTAGATGCGCCACATGCCACGTTGGTGTTTGCGGGAGTTTTTTAAACACCTTATACCGCACTATCGTGCTGAGAATCTTAAATGAAAAATACCCCTGGGATCGAACCACGAACCTACACGTTGGCAGGCGAGCGTCTTTCACACAAGGCCACGTGTGTTACGCAACAGTTACAGACATCTTATACATGTTAGCGAACCCGATTAAAATTACGAGGCATGGCCGTTGGCGGCGGGATTTTGGATTTCGTCGCGAGTAAAGGATGCAGCATACTAAAATACTTCCGTAAGCCATAACTATTAAGGGTGGCGCAGTACAATGGCATGCATGTACAACATTGTTCAAGTGAAAATGTTAGTGAGGTTTGACGTGAAAATCATGTCATGTAAGTTAAATTTTACCTTCAATATTGTCGATTCTAAACTCAAGCAAAGTTTCAACCTGAAGCAACATGTACAATACGATAACTCTTCCCAGTTAAAATAATACAGCTTTAATGTCAAGTGACGCATTACACTGACACATTATTATTGAAGACCACCCGAAGCTGATGATCATTGATCAAACGGTACAAATTCGGAAATCATATAGATTGAGGGAAGCAGCAAATTGAATGGTTGACAAAAATCGTGTTCTAAACCGCAAGGGGAAAACCACAACTTTACATCCATGTTACGTGGCAGCTGATAAAGTGACAGTAACGAGTTCTTTCCAAGCAGGTACCTTTAAATTCATGTCACGTGAATTGTGCTCAAAGTAACAATTTCTTATGAAATAATTATAATGACCTCATAATTATTTGGACTCTTAGTTATTATTTCCAACATAATGAAGATGAAAAAATTAATACGATTTCTATTCACTTCTCCTTTCTTAACCAAAGTTCAGAACCCTCAGTTATTCATGAGCGCAATACAGTTGTCAAAAAAGTGTATACCTATGGCTTCTTTAAAGCAACGTAACTTGACACCTGCTGATCGACGTCATTATTTCCAATTACTGCCAGGACCGTCTGTGTACGGTCTTCTAAGAATCAGGACCCAATTTAATAGAGCGGCTTAAGCTTGAAAATCTGCTAAGCAGGAAATGTCTTCCCTGTGTAAGCAGGATTACAAACCGCACCGCGATGTGATGTCAATTGCTTTTGACTTGTATTCCACTCTTCTTTACTAAGAAGGAAACGAAAGTCAAAGTTTGTGTTGGCAAGGTGATCCTACGAACCCTGACTTAATGTGCTTTAGCAGATTTTGGCGCTTAGGCGGTTCTATGCCCCCGGTAAATACCCCTGGGATCGAACCACGAACCTACACGTTGGCAGTCGAGAGTCTTTCACACAAGGACACTTGTGTTACGGATATCTTACACGTTAAAAAAAAGTAAAACAGGCTATTTACAAAAAAAGCAAACAAGAGCTGTTTTTGAAAGACCGAAAAAACTAAGAAAAAAAATGAATAGGAAAACAAAACAGAACGAAGACAAGAGCCGTTTCGGAAGACCGAAACAGATGGACAAAAAAGGGGAGAAAAAAACAAAATGTATTGAAAAAAACGAAAACAAAAGCTGTTTAGGAAGACCAAACAGTTAAAAATAAATAGAAAAAACAAGCATGAAACACGTAAAAAATCAAAGTTTGCGAGAAAAAAAGTTATGCGGTGTCAGACCAAGCTTTCAGATCCCCGGGACCTCCAGGGTCGTCCCGTGTGCACGGATCTATTAGAGCTCTTAAGGCCTCGGTACCGGTCCACCGCACGTCCTTCCCTGCCCATCCATATAGGCCCGTTGACCCAAGCGCCATGTGAGGGAGGAAACACAGCGGCCCCTAGACCTTGGCCGCCGAGTCGACCAAACGCATGTGTTCCTGTACGAAGACGCGAACCTGGATTACGCGGACAGTCCCAGCGTCACAGCGACCCATCTAGATGCGCCACATGCCACGTTGGTGTTTGCGGGAGTTTTTTAAACACCTTATACCGCACTATCGTGCTGAGAAAAAAATAAATGAAAAATACCCCTGGGATCGAACCACGAACCTACACGTTGGCAGGCGAGCGTCTTTCACACAAGGCCACGTGTGTTACGCAACAGTTACAGACATCTTATACATGTTAGCGAACCCGATTAAAATTACGAGGCATGGCCGTTGGCGGCGGGATTTTGGATTTCGTCGCGAGTAAAGGATGCAGCATACTAAAATACTTCCGTAAGCCATAACTATTAAGGGTGGCGCAGTACAATGGCATGCATGTACAACATTGTTCAAGTGAAAATGTTAGTGAGGTTTGACGTGAAAATCATGTCATGTAAGTTAAATTTTACCTTCAATATTGTCGATTCTAAACTCAAGCAAAGTTTCAACCTGAAGCAACATGTACAATACGATAACTCTTCCCAGTTAAAATAATACAGCTTTAATGTCAAGTGACGCATTACACTGACACATTATTATTGAAGACCACCCGAAGCTGATGATCATTGATCAAACGGTACAAATTCGGATATCATATAGATTGAGGGAAGCAGCAAATTGAATGGTTGACAAAAATCGTGTTCTAAACCGCAAGGGGAAAACCACAACTTTACATCCATGTTACGTGGCAGCTGATAAAGTGACAGTAACGAGTTCTTTCCAAGCAGGTACCTTTAAATTCATGTCACGTGAATTGTGCTCAAAGTAACAATTTCTTATGAAATAATTATAATGACCTCATAATTATTTGGACTCTTAGTTATTATTTCCAACATAATGAAGATGAAAAAATTAATACGATTTCTATTCACTTCTCCTTTCTTAACCAAAGTTCAGAACCCTCAGTTATTCATGAGCGCAATACAGTTGTCAAAAAAGTGTATACCTATGGCTTCTTTAAAGCAACGTAACTTGACACCTGCTGATCGACGTCATTATTTCCAATTACTGCCAGGACCGTCTGTGTACGGTCTTCTAAGAATCAGGACCCAATTTAATAGAGCGGCTTAAGCTTGAAAATCTGCTAAGCAGGAAATGTCTTCCCTGTGTAAGCAGGATTACAAACCGCACCGCGATGTGATGTCAATTGCTTTTGACTTGTATTCCACTCTTCTTTACTAAGAAGGAAACGAAAGTCAAAGTTTGGGTTGGCAAGGTGATCCTACGAACCCTGACTTAATGTGCTTCAGCAGATTTTGGCGCTTAGGCGGTTCTATGCCCCCGGTAAATACCCCCGGGATCGAACCACGAACCTACACGTTGGCAGTCGAGCGTCTTTCACACAAGGACACTTGTGTTACGGATATCTTACACGTTAAAAAAAAAGTAAAACAGGATATTTCCAAAAAAAGCAAACAAGAGCTGTTTTTGAAAGACCAAAAAAACTAAGAAAAAAAATGAATAGAAAAACAAAACAGAACGAAGACAAGAGCCGTTTCGGAAGACCGAAACAGATGGACAAAAAAGGGGAGAAAAAAACAAAGTTTGCGAGAAAAAAAGTTATGCGGTGTCAGACATACATCTTATACATGTTAGCGAACCCGATTAAAATTACGAGGCATGGCCGTTGGCGGCGGGATTTTGGATTTCGTCGCGAGTAAAGGATGCAGCATACTAAAATACTTCCGTAAGCCATAACTATTAAGGGTGGCGCAGTACAATGGCATGCATGTACAACATTGTTCAAGTGAAAATGTTAGTGAGGTTTGACGTGAAAATCATGTCATGTAAGTTAAATTTTACCTTCAATATTGTCGATTCTAAACTCAAGCAAAGTTTCAACCTGAAGCAACATGTACAATACGATAACTCTTCCCAGTTAAAATAATACAGCTTTAATGTCAAGTGACGCATTACACTGACACATTATTATTGAAGACCACCCGAAGCTGATGATCATTGATCAAACGGTACAAATTCGGATATCATATAGATTGAGGGAAGCAGCAAATTGAATGGTTGACAAAAATCGTGTTCTAAACCGCAAGGGGAAAACCACAACTTTACATCCATGTTACGTGGCAGCTGATAAAGTGACAGTAACGAGTTCTTTCCAAGCAGGTACCTTTAAATTCATGTCACGTGAATTGTGCTCAAAGTAACAATTTCTTATGAAATAATTATAATGACCTCATAATTATTTGGACTCTTAGTTATTATTTCCAACATAATGAAGATGAAAAAATTAATACGATTTCTATTCACTTCTCCTTTCTTAACCAAAGTTCAGAACCCTCAGTTATTCATGAGCGCAATACAGTTGTCAAAAAAGTGTATACCTATGGCTTCTTTAAAGCAACGTAACTTGACACCTGCTGATCGACGTCATTATTTCCAATTACTGCCAGGACCGTCTGTGTACGGTCTTCTAAGAATCAGGACCCAATTTAATAGAGCGGCTTAAGCTTGAAAATCTGCTAAGCAGGAAATGTCTTCCCTGTGTAAGCAGGATTACAAACCGCACCGCGATGTGATGTCAATTGCTTTTGACTTGTATTCCACTCTTCTTTACTAAGAAGGAAACGAAAGTCAAAGTTTGGGTTGGCAAGGTGATCCTACGAACCCTGACTTAATGTGCTTTAGCAGATTTTGGCGCTTAGGCGGTTCTATGCCCCCGGTAAATACCCCCGGGATCGAACCACGAACCTACACGTTGGCAGTCGAGCGTCTTTCACACAAGGACACTTGTGTTACGGATATCTTACACGTTAAAAAAAAAGTAAAACAGGCTATTTCCAAAAAAAGCAAACAAGAGCTGTTTTTGAAAGACCAAAAAAACTAAGAAAAAAAATGAATAGGAAAACAAAACAGAACGAAGACAAGAGCCGTTTCGGAAGACCGAAACAGATGGACAAAAAAGGGGAGAAAAAAACAAAGTTTGCGAGAAAAAAAGTTATGCGGTGTCAGACATACATCTTATACATGTTAGCGAACCCGATTAAAATTACGAGGCATGGCCGTTGGCGGCGGGATTTTGGATTTCGTCGCGAGTAAAGGATGCAGCATACTAAAATACTTCCGTAAGCCATAACTATTAAGGGTGGCGCAGTACAATGGCATGCATGTACAACATTGTTCAAGTGAAAATGTTAGTGAGGTTTGACGTGAAAATCATGTCATGTAAGTTAAATTTTACCTTCAATATTGTCGATTCTAAACTCAAGCAAAGTTTCAACCTGAAGCAACATGTACAATACGATAACTCTTCCCAGTTAAAATAATACAGCTTTAATGTCAAGTGACGCATTACACTGACACATTATTATTGAAGACCACCCGAAGCTGATGATCATTGATCAAACGGTACAAATTCGGAAATCATATAGATTGAGGGAAGCAGCAAATTGAATGGTTGACAAAAATCGTGTTCTAAACCGCAAGGGGAAAACCACAACTTTACATCCATGTTACGTGGCAGCTGATAAAGTGACAGTAACGAGTTCTTTCCAAGCAGGTACCTTTAAATTCATGTCACGTGAATTGTGCTCAAAGTAACAATTTCTTATGAAATAATTATAATGACCTCATAATTATTTGGACTCTTAGTTATTATTTCCAACATAATGAAGATGAAAAAATTAATACGATTTCTATTCACTTCTCCTTTCTTAACCAAAGTTCAGAACCCTCAGTTATTCATGAGCGCAATACAGTTGTCAAAAAAGTGTATACCTATGGCTTCTTTAAAGCAACGTAACTTGACACCTGCTGATCGACGTCATTATTTCCAATTACTGCCAGGACCGTCTGTGTACGGTCTTCTAAGAATCAGGACCCAATTTAATAGAGCGGCTTAAGCTTGAAAATCTGCTAAGCAGGAAATGTCTTCCCTGTGTAAGCAGGATTACAAACCGCACCGCGATGTGATGTCAATTGCTTTTGACTTGTATTCCACTCTTCTTTACTAAGAAGGAAACGAAAGTCAAAGTTTGTGTTGGCAAGGTGATCCTACGAACCCTGACTTAATGTGCTTTAGCAGATTTTGGCGCTTAGGCGGTTCTATGCCCCCGGTAAATACCCCTGGGATCGAACCACGAACCTACACGTTGGCAGTCGAGAGTCTTTCACACAAGGACACTTGTGTTACGGATATCTTACACGTTAAAAAAAAGTAAAACAGGCTATTTACAAAAAAAGCAAACAAGAGCTGTTTTTGAAAGACCGAAAAAACTAAGAAAAAAAATGAATAGGAAAACAAAACAGAACGAAGACAAGAGCCGTTTCGGAAGACCGAAACAGATGGACAAAAAAGGGGAGAAAAAAACAAAATGTATTGAAAAAAACGAAAACAAAAGCTGTTTAGGAAGACCAAACAGCTAAAAATAAATAGAAAAAACAAGCATGAAACACGTAAAAAATCAAAGTTTGCGAGAAAAAAAGTTATGCGGTGTCAGACCAAGCTTTCAGATCCCCGGGACCTCCAGGGTCGTCCCGTGTGCACGGATCTATTAGAGCTCTTAAGGCCTCGGTACCGGTCCACCGCACGTCCTTCCCTGCCCATCCATATAGGCCCGTTGACCCAAGCGCCATGTCAGGGAGGAAACACAGCGGCCCCAAGACCTTGGCCGCCGAGTCGACCAAACGCATGTGTTCCTGTACGAAGACGCGAACCTGGATTACGCGGACAGTCCCAGCGTCACAGCGACCCATCTAGATGCGCCACATGCCACGTTGGTGTTTGCGGGAGTTTTTTAAACACCTTATACCGCACTATCGTGCTGAGAAAAAAATAAATGAAAAATACCCCTGGGATCGAACCACGAACCTACACGTTGGCAGGCGAGCGTCTTTCACACAAGGCCACGTGTGTTACGCAACAGTTACAGACATCTTATACATGTTAGCGAACCCGATTAAAATTACGAGGCATGGCCGTTGGCGGCGGGATTTTGGATTTCGTCGCGAGTAAAGGATGCAGCATACTAAAATACTTCCGTAAGCCATAACTATTAAGGGTGGCGCAGTACAATGGCATGCATGTACAACATTGTTCAAGTGAAAATGTTAGTGAGGTTTGACGTGAAAATCATGTCATGTAAGTTAAATTTTACCTTCAATATTGTCGATTCTAAACTCAAGCAAAGTTTCAACCTGAAGCAACATGTACAATACGATAACTCTTCCCAGTTAAAATAATACAGCTTTAATGTCAAGTGACGCATTACACTGACACATTATTATTGAAGACCACCCGAAGCTGATGATCATTGATCAAACGGTACAAATTCGGATATCATATAGATTGAGGGAAGCAGCAAATTGAATGGTTGACAAAAATCGTGTTCTAAACCGCAAGGGGAAAACCACAACTTTACATCCATGTTACGTGGCAGCTGATAAAGTGACAGTAACGAGTTCTTTCCAAGCAGGTACCTTTAAATTCATGTCACGTGAATTGTGCTCAAAGTAACAATTTCTTATGAAATAATTATAATGACCTCATAATTATTTGGACTCTTAGTTATTATTTCCAACATAATGAAGATGAAAAAATTAATACGATTTCTATTCACTTCTCCTTTCTTAACCAAAGTTCAGAACCCTCAGTTATTCATGAGCGCAATACAGTTGTCAAAAAAGTGTATACCTATGGCTTCTTTAAAGCAACGTAACTTGACACCTGCTGATCGACATCATTATTTCCAATTACTGCCAGGACCGTCTGTGTACGGTCTTCTAAGAATCAGGACCCAATTTAATAGAGCGGCTTAAGCTTGAAAATCTGCTAAGCAGGAAATGTCTTCCCTGTGTAAGCAGGATTACAAACCGCACCGCGATGTGATGTCAATTGCTTTTGACTTGTATTCCACTCTTCTTTACTAAGAAGGAAACGAAAGTCAAAGTTTGTGTTGGCAAGGTGATCCTACGAACCCTGACTTAATGTGCTTTAGCAGATTTTGGCGCTTAGGCGGTTCTATGCCCCCGGTAAATACCCCCCGGATCGAACCACGAACCTACACGTTGGCAGTCGAGCGTCTTTCACGCAAGGACACTTGTGTTACGGATATCTTACACGTTAAAAAAAAAGTAAAACAGGATATTTCCAAAAAAAGCAAACAAGAGCTGTTTTTGAAAGACCGAAAAAACTAAGAAAAAAAATGAATAGGAAAACAAAACAGAACGAAGACAAGAGCCGTTTCGGAAGACCGAAACAGATGGACAAAAAAGGGGAGAAAAAAACAAAATGTATTGAAAAAAATTAAAACAAAAGCTGTTTCGGAAGACCAAACAGCTAAAAATAAATAGAAAAAACAAGCACGAAACACTTAAAAAATCAAAGTTTGCGAGAAAAAAAGTTATGCGGTGTCAGACATACATCTTATACATGTTAGCGAACCCGATTAAAATTACGAGGCATGGCCGTTGGCGGCGGGATTTTGGATTTCGTCGCGAGTAAAGGATGCAGCATACTAAAATACTTCCGTAAGCCATAACTATTAAGGGTGGCGCAGTACAATGGCATGCATGTACAACATTGTTCAAGTGAAAATGTTAGTGAGGTTTGACGTGAAAATCATGTCATGTAAGTTAAATTTTACCTTCAATATTGTCGATTCTAAACTCAAGCAAAGTTTCAACCTGAAGCAACATGTACAATACGATAACTCTTCCCAGTTAAAATAATACAGCTTTAATGTCAAGTGACGCATTACACTGACACATTATTATTGAAGACCACCCGAAGCTGATGATCATTGATCAAACGGTACAAATTCGGATATCATATAGATTGAGGGAAGCAGCAAATTGAATGGTTGACAAAAATCGTGTTCTAAACCGCAAGGGGAAAACCACAACTTTACATCCATGTTACGTGGCAGCTGATAAAGTGACAGTAACGAGTTCTTTCCAAGCAGGTACCTTTAAATTCATGTCACGTGATTTGTGCTCAAAGTAACAATTTCTTATGAAATAATTATAATGACCTCATAATTATTTGGACTCTTAGTTATTATTTCCAACATAATGAAGATGAAAAAATTAATACGATTTCTATTCACTTCTCCTTTCTTAACCAAAGTTCAGAACCCTCAGTTATTCATGAGCGCAATACAGTTGTCAAAAAAGTGTATACCTATGGCTTCTTTAAAGCAACGTAACTTGACACCTGCTGATCGACGTCATTATTTCCAATTACTGCCAGGACCGTCTGTGTACGGTCTTCTAAGAATCAGGACCCAATTTAATAGAGCGGCTTAAGCTTGAAAATCTGCTAAGCAGGAAATGTCTTCCCTGTGTAAGCAGGATTACAAACCGCACCGCGATGTGATGTCAATTGCTTTTGACTTGTATTCCACTCTTCTTTACTAAGAAGGAAACGAAAGTCAAAGTTTGGGTTGGCAAGGTGATCCTACGAACCCTGACTTAATGTGCTTTAGCAGATTTTGGCGCTTAGGCGGTTCTATGCCCCCGGTAAATACCCCCGGGATCGAACCACGAACCTACACGTTGGCAGTCGAGCGTCTTTCACACAAGGACACTTGTGTTACGGATATCTTACACGTTAAAAAAAAAGTAAAACAGGCTATTTCCAAAAAAAGCAAACAAGAGCTGTTTTTGAAAGACCAAAAAAACTAAGAAAAAAAATGAATAGGAAAACAAAACAGAACGAAGACAAGAGCCGTTTCGGAAGACCGAAACAGATGGACAAAAAAGGGGAGAAAAAAACAAAGTTTGCGAGAAAAAAAGTTATGCGGTGTCAGACATACATCTTATACATGTTAGCGAACCCGATTAAAATTACGAGGCATGGCCGTTGGCGGCGGGATTTTGGATTTCGTCGCGAGTAAAGGATGCAGCATACTAAAATACTTCCGTAAGCCATAACTATTAAGGGTGGCGCAGTACAATGGCATGCATGTACAACATTGTTCAAGTGAAAATGTTAGTGAGGTTTGACGTGAAAATCATGTCATGTAAGTTAAATTTTACCTTCAATATTGTCGATTCTAAACTCAAGCAAAGTTTCAACCTGAAGCAACATGTACAATACGATAACTCTTCCCAGTTAAAATAATACAGCTTTAATGTCAAGTGACGCATTACACTGACACATTATTATTGAAGACCACCCGAAGCTGATGATCATTGATCAAACGGTACAAATTCGGAAATCATATAGATTGAGGGAAGCAGCAAATTGAATGGTTGACAAAAATCGTGTTCTAAACCGCAAGGGGAAAACCACAACTTTACATCCATGTTACGTGGCAGCTGATAAAGTGACAGTAACGAGTTCTTTCCAAGCAGGTACCTTTAAATTCATGTCACGTGAATTGTGCTCAAAGTAACAATTTCTTATGAAATAATTATAATGACCTCATAATTATTTGGACTCTTAGTTATTATTTCCAACATAATGAAGATGAAAAAATTAATACGATTTCTATTCACTTCTCCTTTCTTAACCAAAGTTCAGAACCCTCAGTTATTCATGAGCGCAATACAGTTGTCAAAAAAGTGTATACCTATGGCTTCTTTAAAGCAACGTAACTTGACACCTGCTGATCGACGTCATTATTTCCAATTACTGCCAGGACCGTCTGTGTACGGTCTTCTAAGAATCAGGACCCAATTTAATAGAGCGGCTTAAGCTTGAAAATCTGCTAAGCAGGAAATGTCTTCCCTGTGTAAGCAGGATTACAAACCGCACCGCGATGTGATGTCAATTGCTTTTGACTTGTATTCCACTCTTCTTTACTAAGAAGGAAACGAAAGTCAAAGTTTGTGTTGGCAAGGTGATCCTACGAACCCTGACTTAATGTGCTTTAGCAGATTTTGGCGCTTAGGCGGTTCTATGCCCCCGGTAAATACCCCTGGGATCGAACCACGAACCTACACGTTGGCAGTCGAGAGTCTTTCACACAAGGACACTTGTGTTACGGATATCTTACACGTTAAAAAAAAGTAAAACAGGCTATTTACAAAAAAAGCAAACAAGAGCTGTTTTTGAAAGACCGAAAAAACTAAGAAAAAAAATGAATAGGAAAACAAAACAGAACGAAGACAAGAGCCGTTTCGGAAGACCGAAACAGATGGACAAAAAAGGGGAGAAAAAAACAAAATGTATTGAAAAAAACGAAAACAAAAGCTGTTTAGGAAGACCAAACAGCTAAAAATAAATAGAAAAAACAAGCATGAAACACGTAAAAAATCAAAGTTTGCGAGAAAAAAAGTTATGCGGTGTCAGACCAAGCTTTCAGATCCCCGGGACCTCCAGGGTCGTCCCGTGTGCACGGATCTATTAGAGCTCTTAAGGCCTCGGTACCGGTCCACCGCACGTCCTTCCCTGCCCATCCATATAGGCCCGTTGACCCAAGCGCCATGTCAGGGAGGAAACACAGCGGCCCCAAGACCTTGGCCGCCGAGTCGACCAAACGCATGTGTTCCTGTACGAAGACGCGAACCTGGATTACGCGGACAGTCCCAGCGTCACAGCGACCCATCTAGATGCGCCACATGCCACGTTGGTGTTTGCGGGAGTTTTTTAAACACCTTATACCGCACTATCGTGCTGAGAAAAAAATAAATGAAAAATACCCCTGGGATCGAACCACGAACCTACACGTTGGCAGGCGAGCGTCTTTCACACAAGGCCACGTGTGTTACGCAACAGTTACAGACATCTTATACATGTTAGCGAACCCGATTAAAATTACGAGGCATGGCCGTTGGCGGCGGGATTTTGGATTTCGTCGCGAGTAAAGGATGCAGCATACTAAAATACTTCCGTAAGCCATAACTATTAAGGGTGGCGCAGTACAATGGCATGCATGTACAACATTGTTCAAGTGAAAATGTTAGTGAGGTTTGACGTGAAAATCATGTCATGTAAGTTAAATTTTACCTTCAATATTGTCGATTCTAAACTCAAGCAAAGTTTCAACCTGAAGCAACATGTACAATACGATAACTCTTCCCAGTTAAAATAATACAGCTTTAATGTCAAGTGACGCATTACACTGACACATTATTATTGAAGACCACCCGAAGCTGATGATCATTGATCAAACGGTACAAATTCGGATATCATATAGATTGAGGGAAGCAGCAAATTGAATGGTTGACAAAAATCGTGTTCTAAACCGCAAGGGGAAAACCACAACTTTACATCCATGTTACGTGGCAGCTGATAAAGTGACAGTAACGAGTTCTTTCCAAGCAGGTACCTTTAAATTCATGTCACGTGAATTGTGCTCAAAGTAACAATTTCTTATGAAATAATTATAATGACCTCATAATTATTTGGACTCTTAGTTATTATTTCCAACATAATGAAGATGAAAAAATTAATACGATTTCTATTCACTTCTCCTTTCTTAACCAAAGTTCAGAACCCTCAGTTATTCATGAGCGCAATACAGTTGTCAAAAAAGTGTATACCTATGGCTTCTTTAAAGCAACGTAACTTGACACCTGCTGATCGACATCATTATTTCCAATTACTGCCAGGACCGTCTGTGTACGGTCTTCTAAGAATCAGGACCCAATTTAATAGAGCGGCTTAAGCTTGAAAATCTGCTAAGCAGGAAATGTCTTCCCTGTGTAAGCAGGATTACAAACCGCACCGCGATGTGATGTCAATTGCTTTTGACTTGTATTCCACTCTTCTTTACTAAGAAGGAAACGAAAGTCAAAGTTTGTGTTGGCAAGGTGATCCTACGAACCCTGACTTAATGTGCTTTAGCAGATTTTGGCGCTTAGGCGGTTCTATGCCCCCGGTAAATACCCCCCGGATCGAACCACGAACCTACACGTTGGCAGTCGAGCGTCTTTCACGCAAGGACACTTGTGTTACGGATATCTTACACGTTAAAAAAAAAGTAAAACAGGGTATTTACAAAAAACGCAAACAAGAGCTGTTTTTGAAAGACCGAAAAAACTAAGAAAAAAAATGAATAGGAAAGGAAAACAAAACAGAACGAAGACAAGAGCCGTTTCGAAAGACCGAAACAGATGGACAGAAAAGGGGAGAAAACAACAAAATGTATTGAAAAAAACGAAAACAAAAGCTGTTTCGGAAGACCAAACAGCTAAAAATAAATAGAAAAAACAAGCACGAAACACTTAAAAAATCAAAGTTTGCGAGAAAAAAAGTTATGCGGTGTCAGACCAAGCTTTCAGATCCCCGGGACCTCCAGGGTCGTCCCGTGTGCACGGATCTATTAGAGCTCTTAAGGCCTCGGTACCGGTCCACCGCACGTCCTTCCCTGCCCATCCATATAGGCCCGTTGACCCAAGCGCCATGTGAGGGAGGAAACACAGCGGCCCCTAGACCTTGGCCGCCGAGTCGACCAAACGCATGTGTTCCTGTACGAAGACGCGAACCTGGATTACGCGGACAGTCCCAGCGTCACAGCGACCCATCTAGATGCGCCACATGCCACGTTGGTGTTTGCGGGAGTTTTTTAAACACCTTATACCGCACTATCGTGCTGAGAAAAAAATAAATGAAAAATACCCCTGGGATCGAACCACGAACCTACACGTTGGCAGGCGAGCGTCTTTCACACAAGGCCACGTGTGTTACGCAACAGTTACAGACATCTTATACATGTTAGCGAACCCGATTAAAATTACGAGGCATGGCCGTTGGCGGCGGGATTTTGGATTTCGTCGCGAGTAAAGGATGCAGCATACTTAAATACTTCCGTAAGCCATAACTATTAAGGGTGGCGCAGTACAATGGCATGCATGTACAACATTGTTCAAGTGAAAATGTTAGTGAGGTTTGACGTGAAAATCATGTCATGTAAGTTAAATTTTACCTTCAATATTGTCGATTCTAAACTCAAGCAAAGTTTCAACCTGAAGCAACATGTACAATACGATAACTCTTCCCAGTTAAAATAATACAGCTTTAATGTCAAGTGACGCATTACACTGACACATTATTATTGAAGACCACCCGAAGCTGATGATCATTGATCAAACGGTACAAATTCGGAAATCATATAGATTGAGGGAAGCAGCAAATTGAATGGTTGACAAAAATCGTGTTCTAAACCGCAAGGGGAAAACCACAACTTTACATCCATGTTACGTGGCAGCTGATAAAGTGACAGTAACGAGTTCTTTCCAAGCAGGTACCTTTAAATTCATGTCACGTGAATTGTGCTCAAAGTAACAATTTCTTATGAAATAATTATAATGACCTCATAATTATTTGGACTCTTAGTTATTATTTCCAACATAATGAAGATGAAAAAATTAATACGATTTCTATTCACTTCTCCTTTCTTAACCAAAGTTCAGAACCCTCAGTTATTCATGAGCGCAATACAGTTGTCAAAAAAGTGTATACCTATGGCTTCTTTAAAGCAACGTAACTTGACACCTGCTGATCGACGTCATTATTTCCAATTACTGCCAGGACCGTCTGTGTACGGTCTTCTAAGAATCAGGACCCAATTTAATAGAGCGGCTTAAGCTTGAAAATCTGCTAAGCAGGAAATGTCTTCCCTGTGTAAGCAGGATTACAAACCGCACCGCGATGTGATGTCAATTGCTTTTGACTTGTATTCCACTCTTCTTTACTAAGAAGGAAACGAAAGTCAAAGTTTGTGTTGGCAAGGTGATCCTACGAACCCTGACTTAATGTGCTTTAGCAGATTTTGGCGCTTAGGCGGTTCTATGCCCCCGGTAAATACCCCCGGGATCGAACCACGAACCTACACGTTGGCAGTCGAGAGTCTTTCACACAAGGACACTTGTGTTACGGATATCTTACACGTTAAAAAAAAGTAAAACAGGCTATTTACAAAAAAAGCAAACAAGAGCTGTTTTTGAAAGACCGAAAAAACTAAGAAAAAAAATGAATAGGAAAACAAAACAGAACGAAGACAAGAGCCGTTTCGGAAGACCGAAACAGATGGACAAAAAAGGGGAGAAAAAAACAAAATGTATTGAAAAAAACGAAAACAAAAGCTGTTTAGGAAGACCAAACAGCTAAAAATAAATAGAAAAAACAAGCATGAAACACGTAAAAAATCAAAGTTTGCGAGAAAAAAAGTTATGCGGTGTCAGACCAAGCTTTCAGATCCCCGGGACCTCCAGGGTCGTCCCGTGTGCACGGATCTATTAGAGCTCTTAAGGCCTCGGTACCGGTCCACCGCACGTCCTTCCCTGCCCATCCATATAGGCCCGTTGACCCAAGCGCCATGTGAGGGAGGAAACACAGCGGCCCCTAGACCTTGGCCGCCGAGTCGACCAAACGCATGTGTTCCTGTACGAAGACGCGAACCTGGATTACGCGGACAGTCCCAGCGTCACAGCGACCCATCTAGATGCGCCACATGCCACGTTGGTGTTTGCGGGAGTTTTTTAAACACCTTATACCGCACTATCGTGCTGAGAAAAAAATAAATGAAAAATACCCCTGGGATCGAACCACGAACCTACACGTTGGCAGGCGAGCGTCTTTCACACAAGGCCACGTGTGTTACGCAACAGTTACAGACATCTTATACATGTTAGCGAACCCGATTAAAATTACGAGGCATGGCCGTTGGCGGCGGGATTTTGGATTTCGTCGCGAGTAAAGGATGCAGCATACTAAAATACTTCCGTAAGCCATAACTATTAAGGGTGGCGCAGTACAATGGCATGCATGTACAACATTGTTCAAGTGAAAATGTTAGTGAGGTTTGACGTGAAAATCATGTCATGTAAGTTAAATTTTACCTTCAATATTGTCGATTCTAAACTCAAGCAAAGTTTCAACCTGAAGCAACATGTACAATACGATAACTCTTCCCAGTTAAAATAATACAGCTTTAATGTCAAGTGACGCATTACACTGACACATTATTATTGAAGACCACCCGAAGCTGATGATCATTGATCAAACGGTACAAATTCGGAAATCATATAGATTGAGGGAAGCAGCAAATTGAATGGTTGACAAAAATCGTGTTCTAAACCGCAAGGGGAAAACCACAACTTTACATCCATGTTACGTGGCAGCTGATAAAGTGACAGTAACGAGTTCTTTCCAAGCAGGTACCTTTAAATTCATGTCACGTGAATTGTGCTCAAAGTAACAATTTCTTATGAAATAATTATAATGACCTCATAATTATTTGGACTCTTAGTTATTATTTCCAACATAATGAAGATGAAAAAATTAATACGATTTCTATTCACTTCTCCTTTCTTAACCAAAGTTCAGAACCCTCAGTTATTCATGAGCGCAATACAGTTGTCAAAAAAGTGTATACCTATGGCTTCTTTAAAGCAACGTAACTTGACACCTGCTGATCGACGTCATTATTTCCAATTACTGCCAGGACCGTCTGTGTACGGTCTTCTAAGAATCAGGACCCAATTTAATAGAGCGGCTTAAGCTTGAAAATCTGCTAAGCAGGAAATGTCTTCCCTGTGTAAGCAGGATTACAAACCGCACCGCGATGTGATGTCAATTGCTTTTGACTTGTATTCCACTCTTCTTTACTAAGAAGGAAACGAAAGTCAAAGTTTGTGTTGGCAAGGTGATCCTACGAACCCTGACTTAATGTGCTTTAGCAGATTTTGGCGCTTAGGCGGTTCTATGCCCCCGGTAAATACCCCCGGGATCGAACCACGAACCTACACGTTGGCAGTCGAGAGTCTTTCACACAAGGACACTTGTGTTACGGATATCTTACACGTTAAAAAAAAGTAAAACAGGCTATTTACAAAAAAAGCAAACAAGAGCTGTTTTTGAAAGACCGAAAAAACTAAGAAAAAAAATGAATAGGAAAACAAAACAGAACGAAGACAAGAGCCGTTTCGGAAGACCGAAACAGATGGACAAAAAAGGGGAGAAAAAAACAAAATGTATTGAAAAAAACGAAAACAAAAGCTGTTTAGGAAGACCAAACAGCTAAAAATAAATAGAAAAAACAAGCATGAAACACGTAAAAAATCAAAGTTTGCGAGAAAAAAAGTTATGCGGTGTCAGACCAAGCTTTCAGATCCCCGGGACCTCCAGGGTCGTCCCGTGTGCACGGATCTATTAGAGCTCTTAAGGCCTCGGTACCGGTCCACCGCACGTCCTTCCCTGCCCATCCATATAGGCCCGTTGACCCAAGCGCCATGTGAGGGAGGAAACACAGCGGCCCCTAGACCTTGGCCGCCGAGTCGACCAAACGCATGTGTTCCTGTACGAAGACGCGAACCTGGATTACGCGGACAGTCCCAGCGTCACAGCGACCCATCTAGATGCGCCACATGCCACGTTGGTGTTTGCGGGAGTTTTTTAAACACCTTATACCGCACTATCGTGCTGAGAAAAAAATAAATGAAAAATACCCCTGGGATCGAACCACGAACCTACACGTTGGCAGGCGAGCGTCTTTCACACAAGGCCACGTGTGTTACGCAACAGTTACAGACATCTTATACATGTTAGCGAACCCGATTAAAATTACGAGGCATGGCCGTTGGCGGCGGGATTTTGGATTTCGTCGCGAGTAAAGGATGCAGCATACTAAAATACTTCCGTAAGCCATAACTATTAAGGGTGGCGCAGTACAATGGCATGCATGTACAACATTGTTCAAGTGAAAATGTTAGTGAGGTTTGACGTGAAAATCATGTCATGTAAGTTAAATTTTACCTTCAATATTGTCGATTCTAAACTCAAGCAAAGTTTCAACCTGAAGCAACATGTACAATACGATAACTCTTCCCAGTTAAAATAATACAGCTTTAATGTCAAGTGACGCATTACACTGACACATTATTATTGAAGACCACCCGAAGCTGATGATCATTGATCAAACGGTACAAATTCGGATATCATATAGATTGAGGGAAGCAGCAAATTGAATGGTTGACAAAAATCGTGTTCTAAACCGCAAGGGGAAAACCACAACTTTACATCCATGTTACGTGGCAGCTGATAAAGTGACAGTAACGAGTTCTTTCCAAGCAGGTACCTTTAAATTCATGTCACGTGAATTGTGCTCAAAGTAACAATTTCTTATGAAATAATTATAATGACCTCATAATTATTTGGACTCTTAGTTATTATTTCCAACATAATGAAGATGAAAAAATTAATACGATTTCTATTCACTTCTCCTTTCTTAACCAAAGTTCAGAACCCTCAGTTATTCATGAGCGCAATACAGTTGTCAAAAAAGTGTATACCTATGGCTTCTTTAAAGCAACGTAACTTGACACCTGCTGATCGACGTCATTATTTCCAATTACTGCCAGGACCGTCTGTGTACGGTCTTCTAAGAATCAGGACCCAATTTAATAGAGCGGCTTAAGCTTGAAAATCTGCTAAGCAGGAAATGTCTTCCCTGTGTAAGCAGGATTACAAACCGCACCGCGATGTGATGTCAATTGCTTTTGACTTGTATTCCACTCTTCTTTACTAAGAAGGAAACGAAAGTCAAAGTTTGGGTTGGCAAGGTGATCCTACGAACCCTGACTTAATGTGCTTCAGCAGATTTTGACGCTTAGGCGGTTCTATGCCCCCGGTAAATACCCCCGGGATCGAACCACGAACCTACACGTTGGCAGTCGAGCGTCTTTCACACAAGGACACTTGCTTTTTTTGTAAATAGCCTGTTTTACTTTTTTTTAACGTGTAAGATATCCGTAACACAAGTGTCCTTGTGTGAAAGACGCTCGACTGCCAACGTGTAGGTTCGTGGTTCGATCCCGGGGGTATTTACCGGGGGCATAGAACCGCCTCAGCGCCAAAATCTGCTGAAGCATATAAAGTCAGGGTTCGTAGGATCACCTTGCCAACCCAAACTTTGACTTTCGTTTCCTTCTTAGTAAAGAAGAGTGGAATACAAGTCAAAAGCAATTGACATCACATCGCGGTGCGGTTTGTAATCCTGCTTACACAGGGAAGACATTTCCTGCTTAGCAGATTTTCACGCTTAAGCGGCTCTATGAAATTGGGTCCTGATTCTTAGAAGACCGTACACAGACGGTCCTGGCAGTAATTGGAAATAATGACGTCGATCAGCAGGTGTCAAGTTACGTTGCTTTAAAGAAGCCATAGGTATACACTTTTTTGACAACTGTATTGTGCTCATGAATAACTGAGGGTTCTGAACTTTGGTTCAGAAAGGAGAAGTGAATAGAAATCGTATTAATTTTTTCATCTTCATTATGTTGGAAATAATAACTAAGAGTCCAAATAATTATGAGGTCATTATAATTATTTCATAAGAAATTGTTACTTTGAGCACAATTCACGTGACATGAATTTAAAGGTACCTGCTTGGAAAGAACTCGTTACTGTCACTTTATCAGCTGCCACGTAACATGGATGTAAAGTTGTGGTTTTCCCCTTGCGGTTTAGAACACGATTTTTGTCAACCATTCAATTTGCTGCTTCCCTCAATCTATATGATATCCGAATTTGTACCGTTTGATCAATGATCATCAGCTTCGGGTGGTCTTCAATAATAATGTGTCAGTGTAATGCGTCACTTGACATTAAAGCTGTATTATTTTAACTGGGAAGAGTTATCGTATTGTACATGTTGCTTCAGGTTGAAACTTTGCTTGAGTTTAGAATCGACAATATTGAAGGTAAAATTTAACTTACATGACATGATTTTCACGTCAAACCTCACTAACATTTTCACTTGAACAATGTTGTACATGCATGCCATTGTACTGCGCCACCCTTAATAGTTATGGCTTACGGAAGTATTTTAGTGTGCTGCACCCTTTACTCGCGACGAAAACCAAAATCCCGCCGCCAACGGCCATGCCTCGTAATTTTAATCGGGTTCGCTAACATGTATAAGATGTCTGTAACTGTTGCGTAACACACGTGGCCTTGTGTGAAAGACGCTCGCCTGCCAACGTGTAGGTTCGTGGTTCGATCCCAGGGGTATTTTTCATTTATTTTTTTCTCAGCACGATAGTGCGGTATAAGGTGTTCAAAAAACTCCCGCAAACACCAACGTGGCATGTGGCGCATCTAGATGGGTCGCTGTGACACTGGGACTGTCCGCGTAATCCAGGTTCGCGTCTTCGTACAGGGACACATGCGTTTGGTCGACTCGGCGGCCAAGGTTTAGGGGCCGCTGTGTTTCCTCCCTCACATGGCGCTTGGGTCAACGGGCCTATATGGATGGGCAGGGAAGGACGTGCGGTGGACCGGTACCGAGGCCTTAAGAGCTCTAATAGATCCGTGCACACGGGACGACCCTGGAGGTCCCGGGGATCTGAAAGCTTGGTCTGACACCGCATAACTTTTTTTCTCGCAAACTTTGATTTTTTAAGTGTTTCGTGCTTGTTTTTTCTATTTATTTTTAGCTGTTTGGTCTTCCGAAACAGCTTTTGTTTTCGTTTTTTTCAATACATTTTGTTTTTTTCTCCCCTTTTTTGTCCATCTGTTTCGGTCTTCCGAAACGGCTCTTGTCTTCGTTCTGTTTTGTTTTCCTATTCATTTTTTTTCTTAGTTTTTTCGGTCTTTCAAAAACAGCTCTTGTTTGCTTTTTTTGGAAATAGCCTGTTTTACTTTTTTTTTAACGTGTAAGATATCCGTAACACAAGTGTCCTTGTGTGAAAGACGCTCGACTGCCAACGTGTAGGTTCGTGGTTCGATCCCGGGGGTATTTACCGGGGGCATAGAACCGCCTAAGCGCCAAAATCTGCTGAAGCACATAAAGTCAGGGTTCGTAGGATCACCTTGCCAACCCAAACTTTGACTTTCGTTTCCTTCTTAGTAAAGAAGAGTGGAATACAAGTCAAAAGCAATTGACATCACATCGCGGTGCGGTTTGTAATCCTGCTTACACAGGGAAGACATTTCCTGCTTAGCAGATTTTCACGCTTAAGCGGCTCTATGAAATTGGGTCCTGATTCTTAGAAGACCGTACACAGACGGTCCTGGCAGTAATTGGAAATAATGACGTCGATCAACAGGTGTCAAGTTACGTTGCTTTAAAGAAGCCATAGGTATACACTTTTTTGACAACTGTATTGCGCTCATGAATAACTTAGGGTTCTGAACTTTGGTTCAGAAAGGAGAAGTGAATAGAAATCGTATTAATTTTTTCATCTTTTCAAGAGCTGTTTTTGAAAGACCGAAAAAACTAAGAAAAAAAATGAATAGGAAAACAAAACAGAACGAAGACAAGAGCCGTTTCGGAAGACCGAAACAGATGGACAAAAAAGGAGAGAAAACAACAAAATGTATTGAAAAAAACGAAAACAAAAGCTGTTTCGGAAGACCAAACAGCTAAAAATAAATAGAAAAAACAAGCACGAAACACTTAAAAAATCAAAGTTTGCGAGAAAAAAAGTTATGCGGTGTCAGACCAAGCTTGTTTGGGTTGGCAAGGTGATCCTACGAACCCTGACTTTATTTGCTTCAGCAGATTTTGGCGCTTAAGCGGTTCTATGAAATTGGCCCCAGATGTAATGAACTGCCAAAAAGATGTCAGAAACTGCGGAAATACCAAAATGGAAAACGTGTAGAAAACCTATGACGGAAACCATGCCTCTCTGAATTGGCGTAACTTGGTACCTGAAGACGTCATCATTATTTTTTCCTTAATTTTCTCTCATCATGAAAATCGTACGTCAGTGACTCATAGGTAATTGTTTTTTAACATCCAATGAGATAACGTGACGTAACTCGACACCAGATGACGTCATCTTTTCAAATTTCTTTTTCGATTCAATTTGAAACAATATTTATAATAGTCAATCAGTGCCAACTTCAGTGGTAGTTCAGTGCCTCATTAATATTCATGAGATGGCAATTTTTTGTTACTCATTTTCCCGAATCAGTTACAGTGAAAAATTTAAACTAAATGATCGCAAACTTTTGCTAATAATGGAGTTTGAAATGTACCCCTTTATGATCTCATGGGCATGATGGATAACTCAGATAGTGAGAGTGATGACACAGTTCTTGGTCCATTCACAGTTTTCTTTGCCATTCCCAGTTAGTTTTGTCTTGGATATTATGGTCAAAGCTAAATTTTCGGTTACAGCCACAAGAACCCAGAGACTTTTTAGTATGGAACTGAATTGTTGCATCCAAAGTCAGCTAACTTACTTCGGGGATCTGGCACGTACCATTATTGTTAATGGGTCATTTTGCGTGTAGAGCGCCCTCTATCGGTGATCCTTTAGCTAGGTTGCCTGAACGCTGCCAACTGCTGCAGTACTCACAGGCACTAAGCTTGTCAATCTTTTAAAAATATTATTGTATTAATGTTCATGTATTATGGCGTTGATCAAGGGGCAATGTAACAATTAATGTGAAATTCCATTTGCGATGTGCACTTCCAAAACAAATTGATTTAAGACAAACAAATCATCTATACCTGCAAACTGTCTGCTAAATGACTGCAATGTCCTTAATTAAAGGCTTAGGCTCGGGCTTAGGCTTAGGCCTATAGTATCACAGATATCTACTACAAAACAAGCGCTATAGACCCTTCTTACTGACGTCACGTTGCTACTAGAAACATCGAGATCCGCCATCTTGGAGTACATACATACGCTTTCGCTCGCACGTTTGTGTTTGTTTAACGTTACGTTAGTCATCATGGCGAATTCGAATGCTGCACGGTCGGCTTATTACAGTTCTCTCGACATTCTCGGCTTTATTGCTGGAATAGATCCGTACACAATTAACCCACGATAACCATTTCGTCCATCTTTTTAGCGAAAGTGTACGAGTTGCGTTACCTTCTCTTGTCAGTACAGCGGGTAAACGATAAAAAGATTTCTTACCACGACCCCCCTGCTTCCACAGCCAAGGACAGTGCAAAAGTTAATCATCTTTCAATAGAACAAGTAGGCCTACCTCCAATCCATGGTACAATCACTGAGGAATAAAAAGAGATTCCTCCATGGCACAACTAGTAATTAATACTAGTAAAAAGTAGCAGTAGTACAACTACGACGAGTTCAAAAGTAGCCGCCGTGCATGTAGACGGAGTTGTTTGTATGCACAGCTGACTTAGTAACGGCGGTGACGACGTGCTCATGTGTGTAATCCAAGATGGCCGATAAACAAAACCGTGACGTCATCGAAGACGGGTCTATAGGGGGGAAGACCTAGCTCTAGACGCTGGCGCCCTTGGTTGCCATGATCACGCGTAAACTCCGCATTGGGACCGCGCGCTCAAGGCACCATTCTCTCAACGCGTCTAAAAAAAATGAATGAAACATCCAACTCATTCGTCTTCTTTTCTTTCCTTTTTTTTTCGTAACTCGGGGAAAAGAAACGCCACTCAATCAATCAATCAATATCAATCTATTCCCAGGCACCTTTTTTATGAGGTTGAGGGGGTTCGACCCGGATATCCTGTGCTCTTATGTTCATATCGCAGACTGCGGGGGAGGGGGATGGGGGGGGGGGGGCTTCGGTGGAAGGCTACGAGTTCAAGCACGGTGCCCGCAGTCCACTGGATTCGAATACTTCTGACGATCAATGTTTTGAAGGGAGGACGTCGGGGGAGGAGGTTGGAAGGGGGAATGTCACGGACAGGTCGCGCTAAAGGTCGGAGCCAAAGCCCCCTGGCATGTTTCCTGGAGACACGAAGTGCAGCCTGAACGTTCTGACCGCGTGCTGGCAGCGTTCTCCATAGAACATCCCCACACTGTGTTCAAAACCACATCCCGTGCGGCATTTGGTAGCTATACTCTCTTTAAATGCAAAGGAGCGAATGATTCACTCTCTCAAGACTGCAAATCGCTCCACAAATCCAAAAACCGCTAAAAAGGGTGCAAAACACTTTAAAAAAAGATGTGAACACCACTCAGAGTGGAGCGAAATCCCACTCTTGTAAGGAGCCATATGGAGGACCAATCGAAAAGGAGTTGTCCTCCATCTATAGAGTGGTGTTTGACTCCATTCTTAGCGGTTTCCACACGTCTTAGAGTGATTTTCACTCTTCTTGAGCGGTTTCGGCTTTTCTTGAGGAAATTACACTCTTTGTGCGCGTGGGTTATTCACTCTTCTGCCTGTGGAGAGTAAAGCGCCACCAGAGGCGGGCCAGATTCATTCGAGGGGAATTCGAAGCGCAGTCTCCTATATAACCGCGGGTTCCCGCTGCACATTTAAACTGTGACGATGCGGCCCACCTCGTACTCTTGATGGACCACCTCAGGGGTTTGTCCTCCGAAACTACCACCTTATAGGGGTCCAAATTATGCTTACGAATTGTACACACTATCCATTGCACCGTGGCATATCAAATTCATGTATGTGCAAAGGGCTGAGTACTAGTATTGGATGCATTACTGTATGGGTATGTTTCATGGACATGCACATAGTTATTACATTACTTAGCCTTTGCACTCATTCTCTATGGAATAATGTGACCTGTCACCAATGGAATCTTAACATAGCACATCCACAGTGCACATTAAGCCATCTATCGAGCACATTGTCGGTTGCTATACCTCGGGCACACACAAATCCAGCCTGCTACGAAAAGGCATTGTGGAAGTTCCTCATACCGGCACGTTGTTCCGTTTGATTGCCGCTGAATCTGAATTATAAGACAGTGTGCGATAGAGCCTTCACTGCGTTCAGGCGAGTTTTCATTTGGTGCAGATAAATAAGGCATACACAGCCTTTGCTTATACGTACGTGTGCTACGGGCCGCGCGCAACCGTGCGTTTCCTCGACAAAAGAAATAATACATTTTAATACCTTCACTGCAATATCGACTAGTTCTGTTAAAAAAAAGATAGCGTGAACTCTGTATTCATCGCCCGCCCGAGCTTGGTGGAGCGCAGCCTGTCGTCTCTTTGGGGGGGAGAACCTTGTAAACGAAATGCACTAATGGAATTCCTTTCATCCGGGATGATTTATTCATTGCCGACTGCAGAGAGCCAGACTTGTGTCATGTTCCCCGCCGATTAGCAGCCCGCTGGACCACAACATTTCGACGCCAGTTTCCCGCCCCCCACTAAATAGCACGGCTCTCGTGCAAATGGCCCCCGAACCAGATTCGATCGCACAAGGAAGCATACAGGTATTGTGGTAATTTCGCATCGGATCAATGTATCGTGCAGAGACAAATCCACGTGGCAATTGGATTGAACATGTAGGCATATTCAACCAACTACAGATTATACTATAATGCCATTATGACAATTATACTTGTATTAGGATAATGATTATTATACTATAACACTATGGAATGCTGATCATCTGTCTTACTTGTTAGCTTTCCAATCTGTATTGCTAAACGCAAACAGGAGCATCTCATTTTGTAAATGGATTTGGGCCTATACAAAATGAGTGTAATGAAGATTAATAGCTATGACGACTGCTACTAGTCCTATACCGCCGATCACGAGACGTTACCTTCCCCATTGAGATTACACCGCAATTATCAACATGAAAGTGTATACTTGGACCGTGCACGGATGAATCGGCTACAGCTCCAGTTCACACACGGATCTATACAAGCCAGGAGCTAGCGGCTGCTCAGAATCCACCCACCGTGGCCATCGCATTCGGACACGGCCTTACTTAAGTACTGTCTCGGAAACGAGGGCCATTCAAACTTCCCCAAAATAAATAACAACGACTGATCAAGTTCGGATCATATTTTGGTAAAACCACGCTTGCGGGGTTTTATTTCTTCCCCAGGCCATTAGACAGCTCCACAATCACTGCCCGCTTGCCCCAATCTCATCTTTATAGCATGGTTTGCGGTGACACCATGTATCAGGTCTCTTAAAGGAAGATGTTTGGTTCTGAAAAGACGGTCCTGATGACGGCCAGAGCATACTGGTCGAAACGTCGAGTTACCACTCAGGTTCTTTTCAGAAACACACCTCTTCCTTTAAGAGACCCGATACATGGTGTCACCGCAAACCTTCCTATACTGATTCACCCACCATGCAAAGCCTTAAGTCTTATTTACTCAATCTCATCTTGTACCGGTACTCACCCTAATCTATCGGCCGCTCGAAAGAGCGAGCTCTCCTGGACGGTCCGGCGCTCAGGCCCGTTCTCCGACCGGACTGTGAGAGCAAAATTGACCGGCGAGCATGCACGACGTGAAGTTCGAATTGCACGAGCGCTCCAAAGCTCCGACAGCAGCTGCAGAGATCGAGACCCTCTTTTTTCTTTTGGTTATTGGCCTCGATCTTGTCGGGAACAGATTCGCGTTCACGAGTTGCGCAGCGTCCGCTGATGACGGTAACGCATGTACATGTACACAGCACAGAGGGAAGTCTCTACAGATCCTCGGCGCTCATGGAGAGAGACGGTATGGGACCGCAGACGCAGACCGTAGCTGGTGCAGGAACGAACCGCCGTGCCCCAACTAGACAGCGGCAATGCCAGCGCTGACAACCTCGCACGACGTCATCGACGCGGGCGCGTCCGTGAGTAGACTGGCTTCCAGTCCTCTCTCTCTCTCTCTTTCTCTCTCTCTCTCTCCCTCTCTCTCTCTCTCTTTCTCTCTCTCAGTCTCTCTAGCCTATGGTTGATTGGCAGAAGGGCATGCGTGCGTTCAGACGCTGAAACCACTTCATGCCCTTCTGCTGGGAACAAAGTCCGTGTGGTCCGTGTTGTGGCTTTTTTTTTTTGCAATCATTTTGTTACGTCATCATAACGTAATAATGAACACGGAATGTGGGTAGCATCGAAGCGCGTACGAAATCGGGAAAAAATGCTTCATTAAGAACGAATGGCCTAATAGTGACCGTCTTTTGCCTCGATACCCTTCTCCAAGGCACCCAAGGAAACGCAGTCTATTGGGCTAGCCGTATACCAAATGAAGGCTTAGGATAGGGCTTAGGCTTCGCTCCCATTTCTCCTACCCGTCACAATGTTACATGCATCTACATAGAAGCAAGCGTCCGGCCCTATAGTTTCTTGGTCAATACTCTGCACAATCTTACAGAACCTTCAAATCCGGCGACAAACCAAACCATGGGGTGCGTTTCACCAAGCCTTACGATGCATCGTAACTCAAAGTAACCCCATCGTAAGTTGTGATAAACCGTACGGTTTCTGCGCGTCGCTCTTCGTCTTGCGATCGATCGTAAGTTACGATGGTGAAATTGAATGCAGGACTCAGATTTTGTCAGACGAAAATGAAGCCTGAGTCTCTTCCACGGATTCGGAAAGGGCCAATGTTCGATGTTCGATGCGTGACAACTATCGACTCCCCCAAAGGAAGTCTCAGCGGTACACTGTGTGGCAAGACCCCCATCGCACTCGGTGTCGATTAGTGGATGGTGCTCCGTGCCGTGACGTCACAATCTGCTAAAGCGCCCTCACTCGGACGAAATGTGGCCAATTGGGGTGCTGATATGGCATTGTGCAAGACAAGTGAGAGCCCTACGCACGCCTCATTACAACGGGAAGTCTCTCCTTCCATATTATAAGCTGTCGCCTATTGTGCTTGCTTTGAAGAATTTTTTTTTTTTAATGTAAATATAAATGTAAATGTAAATAGCTATACGCCTGTGTTAGTGTTCAGCCAAACACGGCTCTATTGAATACGGGGTATGGTGGTCTCAAATGAAGTGGAACTGTTTGTTACACAGGCATTTTCCACAGAACCAGCAACAAACAACTTCGACAGTAGGGTTATACAAGTAAAGAATAGTTAATAATCAACCGGTATTTTGACCAAGTTGGTCAGAATCTGAACTGGTACGACATTTGGGTGTGTGTGTGTGTGTGTGTGTGTGGGAGGGGGTTATTTTAAACACGGTGCAGCTTTTACACGCTACCGGAAAACAGCGGCGTTGGCTTAATGGACACGCTGTTCAATCAAGTACCGAGGGATTCTATGTTTCACGCGCAGAGGGAGAGGGAGAGACGGAGAGAGAGAGCGAGAGAGAGGGGAAGGGGAGAGGGTCGCTCTCTGGAGAGAGAGATACAGAGAAGGAGAGAGAAAGAGAGAGTGTGAGAGAGTGATAGAAGTGGAGAGAGCGAGGCATAGAGAGAGAGAGGGGAGAAAGAGATAGACCACTCTCGAGACAGAGAGATAGGGAGACAGAGAGATTGTGAGAGAGAGGGATGAAGAGAGGAGGAGAGAGTGAGGGGGAGAGAGAGAGGGGGAGAGAGATACACCACTCTCGAGACAGAGAGATAGGGAGACAGAGAGGGTGAGAGAGAGGGATGGAGAGAAGAGGAGAGAGTGAGGGTGGAGAGAGAGGGGGAGAGAGATAGACCACTCTAGAGACATAGAGATAGGGAGACAGAGGGTGAGAGAGAGGGATGGAGAGAAGAGGAGAGAATGAGGGTGGAGAGAGAGGGGGAGAGAGAGATAGGCCACTCTCGAGACAGAGAGATAGGGAGACAGAGAGAGTGAGAGAGAGAGGGATGGAGAGAAGAGGAGAGAGTAAGGGTGGAGAGAGAGGGGAAGAAAGAGATAGACCACTCTCGAGACAGAGAGATAGAGAGACAGAGGGTGTGAGAGAGAGGGATTGAGAGAAGAGGAGAGAGTGAGGGTGGAGAGAGAGGGGAGAGAGTGAGAGAGAGTGATGGAGAGAAGTGGGGGAGTGAGGGGAGAGAGAGAGTGAGGGGGAGAGTGAGGGGGAGAGAGAGATAGACCACTCTGGAGACAGAGAGATAGGGAATGAGAGTGTGAGAGAAAGGGGTGAGAGTCAGAGAGAGTCAGAGAGAGTGAGGGGGAGAAAGAGAGAGAGAGTGTGTGGGTGAGAGAGCCGTGCACGCTAGCGTCTCAACGTGCTCACTGAGATCGATCAGCGGGGAGAAAGCTCCAGTGAGACGATGTTGCGACCTGACACTCGCTTCCCGCTCGGAGAATGCATCTACTCCATCCGTCTTGCAGCGTGCAGGCTAGACATCGGATCGCAGCGCCCTGTCTCAACGGGGGGGGGGGCACCTTGGAAGCACTTGTAAAAAAAACCAAAAAGCGTTTCTATAGTGGCAGCGCGGAACGGCCAATTGGCGGCCGTCTGGCAACGGGCAGCCGTAGCGTTGCTGATCTGGGCGGGCCACGGAAGCTCGCTGCAAAGGCCATGCAGCCTCGCGTGTTCCCCTACTAACGACGTGCACGTGGGACGGGTGTACATGCGCATCGGCACAGCAGGCCTGATCTGGACGAACAGGAGACCCCCCCCCATCGCTTGAAAGGTCAACAACTCCTTCAAAAAAACCATTTGCCAACCCTGTGCGTCAATGCATGATGCACACATGAACCCTTTTTTTTTTGAATCACAGTAATCCTTTTTTCTTTCTTTTTTTACCAATATCGACAAACGCAGTACTGACGTCAACAGTAGATAACCTGGATGTTCTCAAGCGAAGGGACCACTGACATCAATGCGACAGCTCACAGTAAACAGTAGGCCTAACCCACCTCAATTTCCGATTGCTGCGGGTCACTTATAATGCCTTAGCTACCGGCATTGAAACCACAATTTACCACACATGGTTTGGGCCATACACCACGACATACCACAGCGTGGTTTTTGTGGTGTCCTGTGGTATATGGTTTATGACGCAACGAGTCCACAGTTGCAACGATACTAACAGTATATGAAACAGATTTTGTTTTTCCCGGATGTCACTTCGGTTTATGACCGTCACAACGAGTCCACAGTTGCAACGTTACTAACAGTATAATGAAACAGATTTTGCTTTTCCCGGATGTCACTTCGGTTTGTGACCGTCACAACGAGTCCACAGTTGCAACGTTACTAACAGTATAATGAAACAGATTTTGTTTTCCCCGGATGTCACTTCGGTTTATGACCGTCACAACGAGTCCACAGTTGCAACGTTACTAACAGTATAACGAAACAGATTTTGTTTTTCCCGGATGTCACTTCGGTTTATGACCGTCACAACGAGTCAACAGCTGCGACGTTACTAACTTCTTTCAACGCGTTTTGGGGAATGGATATTTTGCGCACAACATGAAATCCTGCCTGCTTTCTTTCCCTCTGTATTCTTTCCTCTCTGCATCTAGTCTTTGCGGTGCTCTGTGTTTTATCAATAATGTTACCAGCTGATACACTGACTAGTGTTGCTCGCCAACATAGCCGGACATTTTCTACAGCGCATACCGGTAGGCATTTTGAATGAGAACCATTTCGTCCGTTCTGCCACGATACAGTGCCAGAAAACGCCATCTAGCATTTCTCTTGCGCGCTGGCTTAGAGCAAGCGCCATTCATTAGCAGTGAGTATGTCATTGTTTGTGTTTGCTCGACCAACATCAGGACCTAGCTGACCCGGACCGACCGATCGATCGGTCGGGTCTCGGGCCCGGTGTCTCTGCGGAGGCGCCCCGTTTCCCAACCCGGGACACCCGCGGTGAAGACACGCGAGGACACGGTGGAAGCGGACAGGAGAGCGAGGCATGGGGGTTCGAATGGATTTTAAAGGAAGATAGAGAGATTCTGAGTGAGAGAGAAAGGGACACAGAGAGGGATGTGAAAATGGTGAGGGTGAGGCAGAGGCAGAGGCAGAAGGAGATCAACAGGAAAATGAAGAAGAGGGAGGAAGAGAGGAGCAGTGGCAGAGAAAGAGAAAGATGGAGAGGCAGAGGCAGAGAAAGAGAAAGATGGAGAGGCAGAGACAGAGGCAGAGGCAGAGATAGATGCAGAGGCAGAGAAAGATGGAGAGGCAGAGACAGAGGCAGAGTCAGAGAAAGATGCAGAGGCAGAGATAGATGCAGAGACAGAGAAAGATGGAGAGGCAGACAGAGGCAGAGGCAGAGAAAGATGGAGAGGCAGAGGCAGAGAAAGAGAAAGATGGAGAGGCAGAGACAGAGGCAGAGGCAGAGATAGATGCAGAGGCAGAGAAAGATGGAGAGGCAGAGACAGAGGCAGAGTCAGAGAAAGATGCAGAGGCAGAGATAGATGGAGAGGCAGAGAAAGATGGAGAGGCAGAGACAGAGGCATAGGCAGAGAAAGATGGAGAGGCAGAGGCAGAGGCTGGTGCAGAAGGAGATCAAAGGGGGATGAAGAAGAGGGAGGGGGAGAGGGGAGAGGCGGAGGCGGAGTCAGAGGCAGAGACCGAAGCAGAGGCAGAGGCAGAGGCGTGAGACAGGGACGGAGAGAGACAGAGAGAAGTGGGGATTTCAGACGACCAGACACCGGCAGGCAAGGTCGGACCGTCCGCCTATAGCTCAGGAAGCGATCAATGGATCTCCACCGAGAGGGCGGGCAGGTATCAACGCGCAAGGCGGAGAGAGCGAGGGGCGATGGTGGAGGAGCAAGACCGGAAACGCCGGAGAGGGGGTCGGGGCACCAGACGCCAGGTGCACGGGCCGACGGGCAAAAGGGGAAGGGTGGTCCAGAGAGCGCAGGGGCTCATTCCTTCTGGCCACCAGCAAGGACACGGTAGATCACACATAGAGGAAACCACATGGGAGATCGCAGCTCGTGTCTTTACTGGAGCGTAAACGCTCCCCCCTTTCTCCCCCCTGCGGGAAACGTCCTACATACAGCTTGCTGGGGGCAGACAGCTTCATCAGAGATCAAGGGATCAAACCAACTTCATCGGGGAGGCCGAATCGTTCCTCTGAGCTACCGATATTGGCCGCGGGGGGGGGACCCGTCACCTTCGTGACTACGGGTGTTTCGGTTCGCGCAGGACGAAGACAGGGCGCAAGTCGTGTTTCCTGCAGACGGGCTGATTACGATTGATTCCCTGCGTGGCTGTCCGAATCTGGCTGCTGGGCCCGAAACAGATCCCAATGGTCCAATCGATATCGTCGCTATATAGCTCTCTTTTCCTCTCTGTCCTCTATCTCTCCCCTCCCTCTCTCTCCCTCAGTCCTTGTCGTTGTACCTCTTCCTGTCTTTCCGTCCTTCCCTGTCTCTCTGTCCCTGTCTTTATCTGCCTCTCTGTGTATCTCCCCGTCTCTCTGTCTCTCGGTCTCTCTGTCTCTCGGTCTCTCTGTCTCTCGGCCTTTCTTTGTCTGTCTCTGTCTGTTCTGTCTCTGTCTGTGTCTGTCTCTATCTGTGTCTCTCTCTGTCTGTCTGTCTCTCTCTGTGTCTGTCTGTCTCTGTGTGTCTCTCTGTTTCTCTGTCTTGTTGACTCCCTGTCTCTCTGTCTCTCTCTGTTTCTCTTTGTCTCTCTCTGTCTCTCTCTGGCTCTCTCTGTCTCTCTGTGTCTGTCTCTCTCTCTCTCTCTCTGTCTCTCTCTCTCTGTCTCCCTCCGTGTCTCTCTATATCTATGTGTGTCTCTCTGTCTCTCCGTCTCTCTCCATCTCTCTTTATGTCTCTCTCCGTATCCTACCTTTCTCTGTCTCTGTCTCTGTCTCTGTCTCTGTCTCTGTCTCTGTCTCTGTCTCTGTCTCTGTCTCTGTCTCTGTCTCTGTCTCTGTCTCTGTCTCTGTCTCTTTCTCTGTCTGTCTCTGTCTCTGTCTCTGTCTCTGTCTGTCTCTGTCTCTGTCTCTGTCGTTGTCTCCGCCTCTCTGTCCGTCTGTCTCTGTCTTTATCTCCCTCTCTCTCTCTCTCTCTCTCTCTCTCTCTCTCTCTCTCCCTCTCTCTCTCTCTCTCTCTCTCTCTCTCTCTCTCTCTCTCTCTCTCTCTCTCTCTCTCTCTCTCTCCCTCTCTCTCTCTCTGTCTAGTTTGACCTTCACAATGTCAGTGTTAGATTGGTTTGAGTCGTAGCAAGTCGGCGACTAGGCACGATGGGACGGACATAAAGCAACCCCGCGAAGAGTCCCTGCTCGGCCACATTGAGAAATGAAAACAGGCGCTACCACTGCACTGCTGGGTTCAATAGTGCCCAATAGTGCCACACGCGAGGCCTATACGTGTCACGCAAACCCGCACCAAATAAGCACGCGTCATCCTCATTTTTTTCAATTGCCAGCAGTGCAATCCCTGTGCGTCCCAGATCAATGCGGGCAGGGCGCCCCGTACATATTCCCGCATCGATTTGTTTGCATTCAAGATCCACTTGGCGAGTACTTCAATTTAAAAAAATCGTCCTGCGTCGGAGGTTAGGGCCTATATGATCTCGGTGTTCAACTTCAATTACGGTATTTCGGTCTGGCATCTTGCACATTTTAATTTGGTTCTATCTGCCGGGTAGGCCTATGTATCGCCGGCTATTGAGGTAGCCTGCAGGATAATATAATAATGTATACACTTTCACTGCAATTTGATATTTGTCATCGTGTATCATCAAGACGAGATGCAGTTAAGTAGCTTCAAACCAAAGATATTTTGCTGGCTAACCAATTTTTAAAAAATAATATATAATAATGGTACAATCTGCGTACTGACTAAAATGACAAAATGCAAATCTCAAAAATTAGAAAGGTCCTGCTAGGATCGAAACGTCATTTTTGAGGATTTTCAGGATGGGACGTTTGGAAATCATTGCATGGACCTGCTGTCTACCTGCTGGTGGACCAGTTATTGGTTTAGTTACCAAGTGGTTTAGTAACCAAGGGGTTTAGTTACCAAGGGGTTTAGTTACCAAGTGGTTTAGTTACCAAGGGGTTTAGTTACCAAGTACCGGTAGGTATAGTATATAATACCAAGTATAGGTCTAGTTATACCAAGTAGGTCTAGTTACAAATTGGTTTAGTTATGGTTTTTTTTATTGTCCCTAAGGCCAATACCACGACAGTGCAAAAGGTTAGAAATGACGCCATATCATTCATTTTGTTCCAGCAGTTAACGAACATTTTCGGCATTCATGTTTGTGTGTGTTAAATTAATGAATCAGGAATCATCCATTGAAAACAAAAACAATGACGTAAATTATTCTCACTTGACGATGCTGGGAATGTCTTGCTTTTCTAGTCTCTGAACTGATAGGTCACTCTTGTTTGTAAACAATTTGCATATGACACGAATATCGCACATTACATCTCTAAGAAAGCATCTTTCGCGCATGAGAATTGCACTATTAGCACTAGGTTACGACAATTTTTCGTTTCCCATTTTTTTTCCTTTTGGTCAATGAGAGTCAAACGTTTGGAGAAAGTCAGTCGACATTCAGAACATTTCTGATCAAATACGACCAACTGGGAGGTCAGCAATTCCACCAAACACTTTCTTGTACAGTGAGGATTAGATTATGATTATTGCAAGGTTTGTATGGTGGAAATACCACGAAGAAGCTTTGCGATGACACCGCGTACATCATCTCTTAAGAGAAGGAGTATGGCTCTGAAAAGAGACGGTTTTTTGGGGGGGGTGTGTGTATAATCTGTCCGTCGTCAGGAGACTGACTACGGGCAGCGTTACCATAAATGACAGCGTTAACATGAAGGACACTTTAACATAAAAATAATGGCAATGAAAGTGTGAGAACTCACGGTGCTTTGAACGTGAAAATTGGGCGCCGATGCACCGACGTAATGACCTTATACGCGTTAACCGTACACACACACAGCTCCAGTCTAATTCGATCACGCATTTACTGGCAGTGAGGCGCAGCCTATAGATCCCTTGACTTTGGGTGACATTTGCCGGACCATATCACCTGCACGTGGGAACCAGACAGTATGCCTTTTCGATTGGCTTGCTAAGGGCTGCCAAAATACAGGCGAGAAAACTGTCGCATAGGTCTATGATTTGGTTTTCTAACAGTACTCTTGGAGTGACCAACTTCGATTTGTTTTAAAGTCACGAAGAAAATCTTGGTAAAAGCGATCTCATTAATTTGCACTGCAAATCATGCGACTGGTATCATGTCGTATTGTATCATAATTATTACATCGTATCGTAACATTTCGAATAGTATCGTAAGGTATGCTCTCGTATCGTATCGTATTGTATCGTATTGTATCGCATCAAATTGTATTGACTATTGTGTAGGAACACGTATCCCAACGTATCGTCTGGTATTGTTTCGTATCGTATAGCATTGATTCGAAACCTATCGTATAATAACACACCATATTGCATTGCATTGTATCGTATTGTGTCGCCTTATCGCACCGTAACGTATAGAGCTATGCAGTCTTCGGCCACGGCTGTACATACTGTATGTGTTATTTACTGTAATTTATAATCAAAATTGGCCAAGCTTGAAACATTGATCTTTCTGGTTCCTTTCACCCAGTCCCCAATCCTGATTTGGGTTTGTTTGCTTTGTTTTTTCCTATAAAGATCCTGCTATTTCAACATGCAGTGGGCCGGGGGCGTATTCAGGCACCGCTGGCTAAGTATCAGCCAGACTCAGTGTCTGTCCGCGGTCTATCGAAGCCCCATTATACCAATCAGGCAACTTGTGGCTGTTGTTCTCCTTCATTATCGGCTGTTCTATAATGGCTATATGGCAGGGTACTAATCAAGAGCGCGGCAGATGAGCTCAAAACGAGGGCCCGGCTCGCGTTAAGCGGCCTTGACTCAAATGAGTTGATTGAGTTAAGGCTCGAATTACAGCAACCCTCAAAAAAAAAAAAATCAAGAGATAATTCAAGGCTGGATCTAATACATTGGTGTCATGCGGTGCATTTAGCATCGATGAGCAGCGAGAGTCGGCGGCTTGCCGTCATAATATAACGGGCAATAGTCGGCAATCCCCTCGACGTTTGTACAAATTGTAGGAAAAAAAATGCTGCCTCCGCCGACGTGACACTCCCTGACATCCGCGTCGCCCGAAGGGTACGCGCAAGACTATTATTGTAGTCTGTTTTGGTTCGCGAAATTTAATTGACGGAATGGCGTAACCTATCCTGTACTCACACATCCAGGACATGGGCTACAGTGCCGACGGTCAACATCAGTGTGCGTTGATAACACCACATTCTGTGTCACTATGGAGTTGAACACAGTTTCATGAATAGCATCATTTCCTGGCTGTTCAACTTGGGAGGGGGGTATCGCTTTGCCAGTAAACTTGAAAATCAGGAGAATCGATTCTTGACATTGGTTAAGCAATCGGAGACGGGCAAATCTGGGCCGGATTTCACAAGAGACAATTGTCAAAAAATGCATGTATATGCGATGGATCCAGACATCCACGGCCTGTAGTGGCCAGAGGGTGAGCTATTGGGTCACCAAGTACCAGATTGGTGCCGCATTGGTCGCGTCTCGCCAGCACTTGGCAGCACTTGGCTGCCGTTTGTTATACGTAGGTCCCGTGCCGCCGTCAGATCGATGCCCCGCACGAGAGGGCAGCGCAGCGCCCGCGGGAACGTCACCTCGACCGGCCAGCGGCGTGTATGGCCAGGCAGACCATGCTTGCGCGCGTCCCGTGGATTACCGTCCGTCCGTCTGGGTGGGGGCCCGAGTTCAATCGATCCCACTCCAAGTCAGTCATTGCGAGGTTGAGGAGGTCCGTGCAGACGAAGGGGGTCTCTACCTCATAAACGGCCGCCGTGGCTGCTTGGGGACCATGGCACACGAACCCATTTCATCTACTCACACCGGTGGGTGACTGACTTTAGCGCGTCGAGACCCCACTTCAACTCTCTCCCTCAGCGCGTAAATAGTATATGAACTAATGAATACTGTGGGTGGACAAACCGTTGGAAACGCGCCAATGACCCCCAGGCATGGCGGCGCATGTTGAGGTCCAGCCGGGTTCTTCGTCTGCACAGGGTTGCAGAACATTAAATCGAGCTCCCATTGAACACTGCACAAAAACACTCACTTTCTCAGCCAATTATCCCGCAGCCAAAAGTTTCTCAGGTCTTGTATATAGCTATACTGAAAATTGCAGTTTGGACCTTCACCTCTCAGATTCTGTTAAATTTTTGTTCCCTTAGCAGTTAGGTTTTTGTTTGGCTAATTACCCCAGAATAAAAAAAGGATGTAGCCATCCAAGCCGAATTTATGCAAAGATTCTGGGATGGACCCCCTCCACTTTCACAGCCAAATAGGGTGAATCCCCAGGTTGTCTTTAGCTTGACATATTTCTACAATATATCAGATAATTAGCCTGCAAAAACTCCTCATAAGAAGAAAAAAAGTTGTGAGTCCACACTCTATGATAATCAGCTCGGCGAGCCCATCTTGGATTGGATTAGTGTGCTGCGAACCACAGGGGGAATCTCAAGCGAGCGGATTTCGTCGGTGGCAACTTAATCCGGCGGCAGCGCGTGGCATTTCACGCCAGATTCCTAATGTGGTCGAAGGAGGGGGGGGGGACCAAGTGCAGATTTAACTTCATGCGAACCGATGGCGATAGCGTCTTTGTCTATGCAGGACCAAGAGGCACGCCTGCATAGATTATTGAACGAGCTCGTTACCAGCGCGCCTAAGCGGCGGTAGAATAAATCGCGCACATCGAAATGCCCTTAATTAACAATTTACAATATGTGTCCTCTTTTGAGGAATTGTGCTTATGCCTCGCCAGCAATCAGCGGCCGCACATCAAAGTTTGATGAACGCCGTCAAGGAGAAAAATCTCCCCGGGGGCTATGCCTCTCGACACCGAGCCAGACACGGTCTTGGGCATGCAAGACGCGACGACTGGGGAATAATTCGGTCATCATTGGTGTATTGAGGATCGGGAATTGACTTGTATTGAGGAATTGGCTTCATGGTCTTCGTGGCACGCAAAGCGAAGGAGGACTCCCTGTTTCGTGTCAGTATATAGGCCTAACGGAAGATATGCGACAAATTATACCTAATCAAATGGAAGCATGAACGAAAAAGGGAATTGAAATGCAGCTTAATCACATGAAATACAATCGACGAACTGGGATGCGATGGGGTGGGATGGGTTGAGATCGGATGGGATGGGATGGATTTGGATGGGATGGGGTGGGATGGGTGGGATGGGGTGGGATGGGATGGGATGGGATGGGATGGGATGGGAAGGGAAGGGAAGGGAAGGGAAGGGAAGAGAAGGGAAGAGAAGGGAAGGGAAAGGAAGGGAAGGGAAGGGAAGGGAAGGGAAGGGAAGGGAAGGGAAGGGAAGGGAAGGGAAGGGAAGGGAAGGGAAGGGAAGGGAAGGGAAGGGAAGGGAAGGGAAGGGAAGGGAAGGGAAGGGAAGGGAAGGGAAGGGAAGGGAAGGGAAGGGAAGGGAAGGGAAGGGAAGGGAAGGGAAGGGAAGGGAAGGGAAGGGAAGGGAAGGGAAGGGAAGGGAAGGAAAGGGAAGGGAAGGGAAAGGCAGGGCAGGGAAGGGAAGGGAAGGGAAGGGAAGGGAAGGGAAGGGAAAGGCAGGGAAGGGAAGGGAAGGGAAGGGAAGGGAAGGGAAGGGAAGGGAAGGGAAGGGAAGGGAAGGGAAGGGAAGGGAAGGGAAGGGAAGGGAAGGGAAGGGAAGGGAAGGGAAGGGAAGGGAAGGGAAGGGAAGGGAAGGGAAGGGAAGGGAAGGGAAGGGAAGGGAAGGGAAGGGAAGGGAAGGGAAGGGAAGGGAAGGGAAGGGAAGGGAAAGGCAGGGCAGGGCAGGGCAGGGCAGGGCAGGGCAGGGCAGGGCAGGGCAGGGCAGGGCAGGGCATGGCAGAGCACAACACAGCACAGCACAGCAGGGCAGGGCAGAGCACAGCACAGCAAAACAAAGCAGATGAAAGGAGAGGGGATGAGGTCGAGGCCTGCCCTGGGAGAGGCCTAGTCCTGCCCTGGGAGAGGTCGAGGCCTGCCCTGGGAGAGGCCGAGTCCTGCCCTGGGAGAGGTCGAGGCCTGCCCTGGGAGAGGCCGAGAACTGCCCTTGGAGAGACCGAGGCCTGCCCTGGGGGAGGTCGAGGCCTGCCCTGGGAGAGGTCGAAGCCTGCCCTGCCCTATTTTTCGGAACAGTACGGCGTTGAATGCTGTATTTTCGTGAAACAAATGAAGCGGTTTTCACGATTTTCTGGAGACTCGGTTGGCGGATTGAGCTGATTGAGCTATTTCATGCATATGTTGGATCAGACAACATATGGATGTTATTCTTTGACCTCGGCCAATGTTGTGTAGGGGCTTTAAGCTGTAAAAACATATTAGGTGAACGGGGTTGGGCAAAATCTTGTGGCCAAAGCTGGGTTTGGGCACAGGAATAAAATGGAGGGAGTTTGTGACCGATTTTGTTCAAAGCAATAAAGTAGATTGGCATACATGGCCAACAATGTGACCGGTGTATGATAATAGTCAACGACGCAATGTTTTCACAGAGCAGTCTGTGATGACGGATGTGTTTGACATAGTCAGTAAACCCTTTTCTGATGAGAACAGCGAAAATATGTCGACGAGTTTTGAACTTGAATACAGAATCAATTGCACTTTCTTGTCTGCATTCTATCAGTTTGCAATGAGCAATGACTACAGCTGAATCGTGGCAACGATCGGTACAAACGGGCAACGTTGGGCGAGCCGTTGCTTATAGATACCGCTCAACATCATAATCTTTCACGGTGCACCCTAAAACGTTTGCAGTAGTGTGCGTACCTAATGAATTTTTCGCCCCAAAAAGGCTATAAAGCCACTCAAGGTTAAGGGCTTAGGAAAGAAGGAGAATGAGTTGTACCATAGTTTCGACTAGAGACCGTTAATGGTTGGTATACACAAATGAGTGCGCACTGAAACGGTGCGTGCGTGACGTTACGGCTCGTGCCGTCAAACCGCGCTGAGGGGATAGCAGCTTGACGACCTGATTAATTGATCTAATCAATTCTTGAGTACAAGAAAGATAGAGAGCTTAAAACCCTCCGCTATACAAACACTGTATAGGGAAAAATAATCACCGACTACCATTGACGAAACCCAATGGGCAAGTCCAATTAGCTCCGTCTGCAGGAGATGGGACAAGGGTTGATGCTAGACATGGCCACACACCGAGGGGCCGCAGTGGTTAGGGCTAATGAGCAGAGAGAAAAAATCAATGAGGACCGCCCATAACTGCCTATTCCTCCAACAATGCCAACGAATTACAGTGGTGAGGCAATCTCGAGAATGCCCATATATCTCTTTAACTGTCGTCTTCAAGTGGTGCATTCACGAATTTTAAAAATTGCCAACATGTTAGGTCTCTTGTCAAAAAGATCATCGGTTGAGTGCCGGGTGAATTCATCCGACCGATAAAATTTCCCCCGGTAGAAAGCCGATTGTACTGGACTCTGGGGTGAAAAATTCACGATGGCTATCCGGGGAAAACGACATCGGACGGGTCATATCAACTGATACCCAACCGATGATCTTTTTGACAAGAGGCCTTACTATATAAATTGCACAAAATATGACAAAACTTACAACTTCGGAATAAAAACAAATGCCTGCCTTTAACATAGAAAGGTCTTAAATCTCAAGAGTTAGAGGGTCTGACGTTTCGATCCTAGCAGGGCCTTTCTCAAGGGCAACTGAGTGAAAAGGACAAACGCAGACAGTCAGGGGGAAGGAAAGCCCTGACACACATGACAGAGGAAGGGCAAAAGGGAAGGGAGTGGGATGCAGATGTACACCAAGGGAGGGGGGATTAGGGAAAACCAACAAAAGGGTGGGGAGGATCAAAGGGGAAAGCCACAGGGAAGATGAAATCAAAGAGGTGTTAATGAAGTAAGGATTAGTCATTCTCCTGATGACGGCCAGAGCATACTGGTCGAAACGTCGAGTTACCACTCAGATTCTTTTCAGAACCACACCTCTTCCTTTAAGAGACATTATACATGGTGTCACCGCAAACCTTCCTATATTCATTCCCTTCCTGAATATTAAGGCAATGGGGTGAAAGAAAGGCCCTGTTAGAATTTGAAACGTCAGGACATCTTATTTTTTTATGGGGGGGGAGCAAAGTGCACGGAACTTGACTATTAAACTTTCATAGTGCAGACGGTGCAACTTCTCTGCGGGAGTATACTTCCTCTCGACAGACAGGCAAAAGCTAATAAATATTGACACACGATTCTCTGCGGACGAAAAAACTATTAGCCTTTTTTTCCCCTCCTCCCCGCCCCCCTCTCGTATTTCTTTCCTTCACTGACGGGCAAGGAGGAAGTGTCACCCCCGGCCCCGTCGCGAGTGTTGCACCCCCCCCCGGAATCAGTGTCGAGCGAGCCGGACAACAAAACAGCCCGCCGCTGCGGTGCGAGCCGGTCGCCCATTTTGGGCGACAACCGGGGCTCGCTAAAGTGGCTTTTAGGTGACGCTGCACTGCGCGTATACACGCTTCACGCGGACGTCGCTGGCATCGAGCCGAGGAAATCACTCGCAATCAAAAAAAAGTAAGAAATCAGCCCAGCTTAAAATCTTCTCTAGTGGTCTCGAGAGACCGCCGAGTAGCCCAGCGAGCTACACGGGTTTTTTTTTCCTTCACAGCAGAACTTGTAGAGCACACACTCTTTGACTTGCCAAGGGATGCCAAGGGGAGGAGGGGCGCGTTGACCAAGGCAAGAGGAAAAAAACAGGGTATTTCAATAGAAGCAAATATATGAACTAGGTGTGAGAAAAATCGGTTCACTCCTGATGTTTGCCCGAAAGGGAGGGCCTGTCGAGTGCCATATTACGGACATGAAAACGAATAGAACCACAATATAGGTCAGGTTGTTTACAGAGGTCTGGCAGAGTCAGTGCACCGAGGTGGGATAACTCTGAAGTCCACGCTGGGACACATGTCGGATGTTGTCTTTTCTATCTCTCTCTCTCTCCCCTGTGTCTCTCTCATCCCCTGTCTCTCTCTCTCTTTCCCCTGTCTCTCTCTCTCTCCCCTGTCTCTCACTCTCCCCTGTCTCTCTCTCCATGTCTCTCTCCCTCTCTCTCTCTCTATCTCTCTCTCTCCATGTCTCTCTCTCTCCCTTGTCTCTCACTCTCCCCTGTCTCTCTCTCCATGTCTGTCTCTCCCCTGTCTCTCTCTCCCTCTGTCTCTCTCTCCATATCTCTCTCTCTCCCTCACTCTCTCCCTCTCTCTTTCTCCATCTCTCTTTCGCTCTCTCTCTCTCTCCCCCCTCTCTTTCCCCCTCTCTCTCTCTCCCTCTCTCTCTTTCGCTCTCTCTCCCCCCTCCCGCTCTCTCTTTCTCTCTCTTTCTCAGATCTCTTCGGACCAAAACAAGTCGCCCGAGATTGAAAACATCATTTTGGGTTTGGGGAGAGGCTCTATAAAAGCGCCCATCCCACACATCCCCCGCAAACAGTTCTCCGTGAATTCTGCGAGACGCCGAACAGACGAACTTGTCGGGGCGGAGTGGTGGGGTAAGCTGCTGCCGCGAGGTGCCACCCTAGCCCAGCGCGCCCCTTGTCGAATGTCACGCTGCGCCGAGTTCTGGCCGTGACGGGACCGGCTGGCTGACAAAATAGTCGCCGTCCCAGAAATTCCGAAGCACCCCGTAACCTGTGCATAAACTTGCCAATAGGTTAAATAGCACCCCGCGGGTCTGCCGCTATCCAAACGTCCATCCCTCTAATTCCATTTCCCGCTAATGCTCCCAAGGGTCACTGGACGGTAGAGCATGTCGGTCAATACTAAACAATGTTGGTCAAAATATCAACGTCATCGTCGGTCGATGAAATTCTAACAATTGGATTGTGCTTGTCATAACCAATCACAAAACTGCCAATATTAAATGTAGTACACCCTGACCCAAACCGTCCACGAAAAGAAAAAATATCCTTTGTTGACACTTTGTGCCCGATATTTTCACAGTGCGGATTCAGGAAAAGGCGTGTGCATTTCTAATTGCGCGCGTCACGCAAATTCTTAGGCGTCTTCAAAGTACGGCGTCTTAGTCTTGAGGGAACGGGTGAATGGTCGCAACAAGCCACTCATGCACTCAATAGATCAACCAATCAATCAATCCATTTATATAGCCAATCAGTCGATAGGTTTATCAATCAGTCGATCAATAGGTTTATTAATCAGTCGATCTGTAGGTTTATCAATCAGTCGATCAATAGGTTTATCAATCAGTCGATCTGTAGGTTTATCAATCAGTCGATCAATAGGTTTATCAATCAGTCGATCTGTAGGTTTATCAATCAGTCCATGAATAGGTTTATCAATTTAAGTCGATCAATAGGTTTATCAATTAGTCGATCAATAGGTTTATCGATCAGTCGATCAATAGGTTTATCAATCAGTCGATCTGTAGGTTTATCAATCAGTCGATCAATAGGTCTATCAATCAGTCGATCAAAAGGTTTATCAATCAGTCGATCTTTGGAATTTGGTCAAGATCTTTAGCGCTCTACGCAGAGAATATTAGGCCCAATACACCATTTGGAAGACCAGAAAACATCGACGTCCACAGATTACATTCTACTTCACACAGTCTGTGGATCTTTATCTTACGGTCTTGGATCCTGTACTTCTCGAGAAATCTTCACTCAAATAGTTTATTACTCGCGAGAACTCGCTTTCGCAGGATTTCTTTTTTGGTATGTTTAATGGTTCAACACAATGGTTTAACACAAACAAGCTGTGGCAATGTTGTATGGGGCCTTTAAATCGGCGGTAGACGCACCGAGCTCCAACATAGTGCACCGACCCGGCGGTCATTCAACGAACGGCTATCAGTCTATCTATGACCTGCGGGGGAGCGTATCGTATAACCGTGACACGTGCGGGAAGGTTTTGTTCGTGTTTCCCGCTCTCGTGAGAACACGCCGATGGTCGACCTACGCATGTATGGGTTTCGTTTGGTTCCAAGACATCAACGCCTTGCAGTCAGTACGGAGCCCGTGAGGGGACATGGGTTATTATTTATTTTACTTTGTTCCCACGAAAGGATTCATTAAATAATTAGGCCCTACTTCTACGGCATGGGATATCATTGCTTGGGGGGGACAATTCGATGGGGATGAAAGATTTCTCGAGGGAACGAAAAATAAGGAGCAAATTTCACGCATGTTCCCTAACGGGCTCTGTAGATGAGCGCCCAGGAAATGGCCCGAGAGTGAGCACGGGGGTCGGCGCCGGGTCGTGCGTCCAATTAGCCCCGAGGGAACGGGCCGAGCGTAACCCGACCAGGTTTCGACATTGTTCGCTGACACGACGACAAGAGATGATTATCACAAAGTGGACACGTGTTAAGCCGAGTTGTAACGTCCAGTGTACCAAATGAAATATAAAAAACAAATACAAAAAAATGACCGTGTTTAACCAACCTTTTGACCCAGCTTGGTGGAACAAAACTGGTAATGTTCATAGTGAGTTTGCGTAGAGGAGAATGTACTTCAACGGAGTTTTCTCTATTCGACGTGTACTTAAACACTGTGTGCTCAGTGCTTTTGCCCCATTGTCTGCTGAAATATCAACTGGCATGATGCTATCGTTTAATACAGGCTCGAATGCAGGCCATAGAGCAAGGAATGGTCAGACCTTGTGATGGGCGAATAGCTGAGCGGTTCTTACAGAGCGTGGTCAAGAATCAACAGCTCGTGTCTCGTGCCTCCCACACAACAGCTCTAAAAATGGCCCGGAAGTTCTTTTTTCAGCCTTTCTTTTGGTAAAATGTGACCCGGCACAACGACATGAGGAATATCCCACCAAAACACCTTTTGAGTAAACAACGCCTGATGTTAAAGTATCTTCACAATTCGATTACAAATCGATTTTCTTTTTTTTTGTATTTTCTGAAATTTTAAGTATTAGAGGATATTATATTTTGATATGATTTAAAAGCTAATGGTATACTCTTTCACATCATTAGAAAACCTCAAAATCTGAAAACTAGGGATAATCCTCATTATGCTGTGCCGGGTCACAAATGTGAAATATGTAACCCAATAAACCCTCCTATGTTTAATTGTAGCGTTGCTTTTTACAACTCAGAATATTCTCCTGATTTCTGAACAGTTTCATGATGAGTTATCTGCTTTAGCAAAATGAACTCTCCAGTCCTTGCTATGGGACCATCACTGGACTGCGAAGAGCAGTGAGTAATGAGAGGGCGTGGCCTTCCTTACCTAGAAGGAGGTTTCTCAGAGGCAGACCGCTAAATTGAATGACTTTTAGTGAAGAATTAATACATTCAGTACATCCATGGAGGTTCAGTATATAGATCCTGACAAGGGAGATTCGATTGGACTTATAGTGGCCCAGTACCGGTATGACAGTTGGTATCGCTGTCTCTGTCTGTCTGTATCTGTCTCTTTCTCTGTGTCTCTCTCTCCTCTCCATCTCTCTCCCTCTCTACCTCTGTCTCTGGCTATCCTTCTCTCTCTCTCGCTCCCTCTCTCCCTCTCTCTCCCCCTCTCTCTCTCCCTCTCTCCCCCTCTCTCTCTCTCTCCCTCTCTCTCTCTCTCTCTCTCCATATCCATCTCACCCTCTCTCCCTCTCTCCTCTCTCTCCTCTCTCTCCTCTCTCTCTCTCCCTTTCTCTCCCTATCTCTCCCCTCTCTCCCCTCCATCTCCCTCTCTCTCTCCCCCTCTCTCTCCTCTGTCTCACTCCATCTCTCTCTCTCTCTCTCTATGAAATGGCGTCCAAGTGCCGCATTCCGAAAAAAGGAATGAGATGCTTCCATTATGCATAGGTTTGATTCAATAATGGAGTGGAATTACTAACCAGAATGTGCCCAGCGCATATCAGCGATATGCATGTGCTCTATAGCGAGCGTACGAGCGTACCACGTGGCGAAATCGTGACCGACCTGATAATACTATACATAGGTAGCTGTACAATGTATATAGGCCCTATGCGCCATACCAAGAATACCAGCATGGGCATAGGAACAATTGTGCATATCTCTACACACAATAGAATGGCTTTTCATTTCTATTTCTTATATGAACATTGGACACAGTCAGGCTCAAAGGGTAAAACAAATAAGGACTATTGAAATTATCTAGATAAGAGAAAACTCTAAGCCTTTCATTTAAATTATTTAGTCATGATTGTTTTTACCATATGCTTCGTTCCCTTACAATGCATTGGTCTTTATGGGGGTAGACGCCCAGTCGCCCATGTGGAATAGCCTAACCATAATAGTAAGGAAGTTATGAAACCATAACATTTGTTTCATACACAAGAGAGACTATAGTTGCAAACACGGCAGACTCGGAACGAGATTGGGAACGGTGCGGATGCGCATGCCTTTGCAGAGACGGGTACGGTACGGGGTGCAGGCAATCCAGGCATGGGTGGACGAGCCGGCGGAGAGGCGCGCTGGCGCCCGTAGACGCCGAAATTCGACGCACGCGCAACGCACGCGACCCGCCATCTTCTGGTGACTAAACACGGCTAAAATAACATCACAAGAAAGGCGCTGCCTATAAGATTTCTACTCTCTTTCTGTCTACACTATAATAGAGCCGTCTCCCCAATCTCCCGTGGCGGAAGTTTCCGCCATTGAAGCAGCCCCTTTTTTTCACTCGATCCAGGGAGGAGGTCGAGAAAAAGAAGAAGGCATTGAACGGCTATAGAAATCAAAACAGGGGCTAGCGTCAACAAAGATTAGGGAACGAGGAAGGCGGATGAGGTCGAAATGGATTTCACAGCGCACCGTCAACGCAGCGCGCACCGCCGGAACACTTCCGGAGAAAAACGGACACGAGAGTCTCCCGGAAATCCCCATGCAGAGTGCAGACTCAGGGCGGGGGGGGGGGGGTGGGGCAAGACTACGACAAACATGTTCTTGCTTTCTGCTGAGGAATGGAACGGGTTTTTTTGGACGGAGGCGGTAGTATAGTGTGATTCCTTTCCCTTCTCGAATCGGGTTATGTCGGTTAAGTGCTACAGTTTACATTGAATTAAACATGACTTAAAGTGATATATGAAAATTTTGCAAACTGCTTACTGACTAAAATTACCAAATTTCAAATCTCAAATTTTAGTGGGCCTGACGTTTCGATCCTAGCAAGATCTTTCTCAAAGGCAAAGTGACAAGGACAAAACAGATACATGTACACGAAAGAAGGGGGAAGAGAGTGAATAGGACACTTATCCGTGTTTCTCATCCGTGTCCTATTCACTCTCCCCCCTTCCTTCGTGTACATGTATCTGTTTTGTCCTTGTCACTCTGCCTTTGATTGAAATCCTGCTAGGATCGAAACGTCAGGCCCACTTAATTTTGTGAATTAAAGATGAATAATTGTGGGCAAACAGGAAAAGCGACAACATGAACAGAAAATTGAGTTAAACGAAACGAAAAACGAACAGGGAAAAAAAGTAAAGATAATTTTTAAAATGTTCTTGATTAATTGTAACGAATGTTTACACATCATTATCCTATATTCATGTTCGTATACCAACGATTGCTTCATTTTGGCATAAAGCTATGGTATAACATGATGTTTGCGTCGAGGGGAATGTAATTCAATGAGGTTTTGCCCTTGCTCGACGTGATCAACACTGAATGCTCAGTGCTCTGCCTAATGCCTGGTGATCAAGTGATCTGATGAACCAGCTCAGTGGGCAAGTGTTAAGACGTCTGCACTAAAAAGCGGGAGTCGCGGGTTCGAATCCTGCCCAAGGGCAAAACCTCAATGAAAACTAGGTTATCTTTAAAACAGTGGCCAAAAAAATGAAAACAAAAATAACGTGCAAGAAAAGAGAGTTTTTTTATTTAAATTTGTAAAAAAATATATATATATAAAAAATAAAAATAAAAATAAAGAAAAAGACGATAAAGAAAAAAGAAGAAGATAAAAGCCAAAACATAGCAATACAAATCTGAAAAGAAAAATAAATAGGAAAAAATGAAACAAATGAAATGGTAATGTAATAAAAACAAATTGTAAGAAATTTTAAAAAAGGGAAACAAAAGGGGAAAATCAAACAATCAAAATCCAGACGTGACACGTCTTATCTAGGACGCACCTGTTCCCGGGCATTAGCCGAGACGAAATGATTTCATTTACAAATTGGGGGAAAAAATGATTTGATTTACTGGTAATTCGGAGGCCAGCCAAGCCGAGACCCGTCCCCCGGCCGTGTACACGGGTCCGGGCATCGCGACGTCACGGCGTCGCTTAGTTGTACGTGTGCACGCACGCTCAGTGCGCGGGCAGGCGGGTCCCCTATTCATTTGCGCATGGCCAATTATCTGCCAATCGGCGACTGTGCGGGGAACGCATTACTGAGTCGCGATCCCCTTCCATCCAATACGAATGCTGACCGCGAGAGTCTGTATTCAGCATGTAGACAGACGACTGGAGAAAGGGGAAGGAACACACCGTCAGCTGACGATACAGATGTTCCGTGTCTCTCTTCCACAAATAGATAAATAATAAGTTCCATAGAAGAGCAATCATGTGGAGTCCATTACAGTGAGTGTCCTGTCGACTCCGGTGAAGGACGATTTACATGTATTAATGTGGTTCATAGTTTTTTAACCACTTACCCGTATCTGGTCTTGTCAGTGCCTCGCCATTGGGATTATTCCGAACTAGACTTCAATTAACTATATACAATTTGGCTGGGGGTACAAACGGGGTGCAGATTATCTCCTTGTTTCTTTTTGGAATGATCACAGGGAGGTATTTTCAAAATTCAATTATTTTTATGTGTTTTCCGAACAGTAGGTCTTTCCCGAACAGTAGGCCTAACTCCCACGGGTCACTTCGTGGGTTGAAGGGCTACTTTTTAAGGAAGACGAGAAGCCGAATCCTCTAATATTGGGCAATATGAAACCTGCATTTTGGCCCACCTTGGTTAAGATATCAATATTATTGGTAACATTTTCTGGTACATAAGAGCCCAACTGTAGCTAGGATTGCATCAACCAAATCAATGACAAACTTCTAGCATTTCGAAACAAAGCCAGGCTAAGTGTTGGGCAAACGATGTTGCTGTTGGTTCTAACAGTGCACGGATAACCTAATCTCACAAATGGCATACATTTATCGATACCGATCGAACCTCATGAAAGACAGCAGGTGGAAATCCCAAAAACATATTGATCGGCCCTATAGGAGGGACTGGCATCGCACTGGGTGGGATCGGAACCACGGCCACAGTAGTGGTAGACGAGAGAGCTCACATTAAACACAGCATGATAATGATGAGCTTTCCTGCTCGGAAGATCCAGTAGACAGGACAAGCAGCCGATTTCAACAAACATTAGTGCACGGTGAACTCCACTTTAATACGCCATACCTTATTGCGTAAGTTGCGCAATAACAAGATGGCTCCGCCGAGCTGATTATCATAACGTGTGGACTCACACCTTCTTTTTTTTAATGAGGGGTCTTAGGAGGCTGATTAATTGATTTATTGCAGAACAAGTGACAACCTGGGGTTTCACTTTTAAATTTCGTGTGTAACTTGGAAAATATCTGGCTTTTTATATGTGGCCCTATTTGACTGTAGAAGTGGAGGAGTCCTTCCCAAAATCCTTGCAGAAATACGACTTGGACGGCTACATATATTGGAGTGGGTGGTTTTTTTCTGGGGGTAAAAATTAAATTAATATTTAAAAGAAAGTGGGAGATGAGGGTCCCATCTACAATTTAGGGTTTAGCTACAAGACCAGAGAAACTTTTGGGTGTGCTTTTATACAGTGTTGCATGGGAGCTAGATTTAGTGTTCTGCAACCGTCCGGAAGAACGGCTGATCTGTCTGCTGCCACCAACGTCCGAAATCCTCCCCCCCCCCCCCCCCGCCACACACACACACGCACCTTCACACACCCACTGACGGTTTAAAGTATCGGCAATTACTTCGGTTACGTATCAGCAGCCGGGCGCCACCTATATATACCAGAGAGACCACACTGAAAAGACGGCAACCCCTCAGAGAAAAAAAAAAGACAAGGTCTATATCTGTGAAGTTTATATACTATTATACATACACGCGTCAAAGTGGCTTGCTGTTACCATGACGCTGGGAATGAAGTGTGTAGGAGACAGGGGAACAACAACTCAAGCCCGGCAGGTCACCGGGTAGATCCCACCCTCTGACGCAATCTGTCAGCGTAAGCCCCGCTTAGGTCGTATCCTCGCTGGTCGAATTACGATGTACCACTCCGATCTCGAGTTTCCCCGGAGGGAGACTGACGGTTATCCCCTCCTTCCGATGGAAAGACGGCATTAGCCGGTGACAAAAAATGATGTTGACAAGGGGGGGAGGGGAGGGGTCGATTTCAGACCAGTGTCGTCACTTGCTCGTGGCGAAGATGAAAGGGACGGGCATTGGCTTTTGGTGGAGTTCGGCTCGGGTTACCAGCGATCGGGAGCGAAGCGGCTCGTCGGGTGCGGATCTGGCCGTGCGGACGCGCCTGCCGTTCAGGTGCGTATGCATGGGGCGCTGATGATGGAAGTCCAGCTGCCTCTCCGCACCCGGTATACCTGCTGCATGCTGCACGCCGGCATCGAGTCTGAAGTCGGCGGCGGCCGTCCGTCCGTACAACGCGGCACTGTCCGTCGCATTCAGATTGCCCACATGCGCGATTCCGCACTCATCAGACGCAACGCGGATATTACACAATGCATGACATAATCACTAAAGCCGGGATTTCATGTACGGTCGACCTCCTATATAGTTGGTGGGCCCTGGTAACTGGTCTTGCTATTCTGATTAAGCCCAAGCGAACGACAACATCTTGAGACAGCAGCACCTCTAATTACTGCTTGCCTCGTACGCAAGAAGATCACCTGCACCACAGAACGGTGCGAAATCCTTGACGGCTTTTTGCCTCTTTCTACTTTCTCAGGTTACCATTTGAGGTAAAACATTCGCAGGATTTCTGTTTTGGAATGTTTAATGGTTTAACACACAAACTGTGGCAATCTGTTGACCTGTACCGATGTTGTATAGGGTCTTAAAATATCCTTTGTTTGTACGCAATGACCAAGATTAACGGACTCCATTTCAGAAAATAAAATCCTATACGCAATCCTTTCCGGTCCCTGTCTGACGCAACTCGGCTTTCGTGTGTATGGGAACAAGGACGCCGTGCGCGTACGATAATGGGCACTCTTCCCCGGAAACCCTTAATAGTCTCCGCTCAAGGCCGACCGTCCGAATCCACACCAGCTTCACTGAGCCCGCTCATGAAACGTGAGCAGCCAGCCAATCATTCAAGGCGGACTGTGGGGTCCGAGTCTGAAGTCGCCGGCGATCCCGCCGTCTAATAAGTGGTCGGATAGTTTTGTCGGAGGGGGAAGTATGGCAATGAACCGCGGATCTCTCTTACGTGCGGAGGCAATCGGAGATGAATCGACCATCGCCACAATTGGAAACCCTATACCTTGACCCCATCCAAATTTAACCGAACCAAACTGTACACACTAGAGGTCCGTTTGTCTCCATGCGGTAAGCACGGGGCCCGAAACTCAGCCCAAGTTCAAGAGCCAGTTGAGGATAAAAAGGAAACAAATGACTCTTATACCGTGACCCCGAGACACAGAAACGGGTGAAAGGGTACGTTTACACGGGTAGCTTACTTCGCTGCTAACTTCGCTGCCACGAAGCAGCGAAGTTAAAGGCCCAATACAACATTGGGAAGATCGGAAAACATCCATGTTCACAGATATCCTTCTAATTCACACAGTTTGTAGATTGTCATGATATAATCCTCATGTTGCAATCTTACGGTCTGGGATGCTGTACCGGTACTTCTAGAGAAATCTTCACTCATACATCGACAAATAGTTTATTGCACGCGAGTAATATCTACTTCTTACACTATAGTAAGGAGCGAAAACCGTGACGTTTTTTGCCTTTTTTTATATTTTATCAGATTACCATTTGAGTTTAAACCTTTGCAGGATTTCCTTTTGGGAATGTTTAATGGTTTAAACACAAACTGTGGCAATGTTTTTACCTTTACCAATGCTGTATATAGGGTCTTTAACAGCTCGTGTGGATATACCCAACGGCTCCTCCGATTGTGGCGAGAAGCGACTCGGCCGACCGGCACTAAACAGCCGCATGGGTCAAATGAATGAAAAAAATACCCACATCGTCAAGGTTTCTGAAACGGTCTGAAGATGAACAAAACGATAACAAGCCCGACCTATTTCTGAAGGAGCTCTAAATTCCCAACTGGCGGCGGTCGATTTATTACACACTTCGCCGAGTCAATAGGAATTACGGGGAAGATACTCCGAGGAGGAAACGCTTGATTCTCACTGTGTTAAATTGACCCGGGCTTTATGACTAACGCCATTAGTAACGGTGGCCGAATGCGCCCAGCTATAATATGCGCTGCCGTCTATATACACGGCATACGATAACGAGTTCACGGTGGACGGGCGTGGGCCTATTTATAACGGAGCAAAGGACCCGCCACTCTGCCCGGTAACGGATCGTGTCCTGAACACGCAGGATTGTTTCTGACTGTTTTAATTGGCGTCATGGGCGAAACAGAGTGAGGGAAGGGCAAGATAGAGAGTGATGGAGGGAGTGAGGGAGGGAGGGATTGGGGGAGGGAGGCAGGGAGGCAGGCAGGGACGCAGCAAAGGCAGGGAGGGAGGGAGGGAGGGAGGCGGAGAGGTAGGGAGGGAGGCAGGGAGGCAGGAGGGAGACAGGGAGGCAGGGAGGGAGGCAGTGAGGGAGGCAGGGAAGGCAGGGAGGGAGGCAAGAAGGGAGGGAGGCAGGCAAGCAGGCAGGCAGGGAGGGAGGCAGGGAGGCAGGGAGGCAGTGAGGCAGTGAGGGAGGCAGGGAGGGAGGCAGTGAGGGAGGCAGGGAAGGCAGGGAGGGAGGCAAGAAGGGAGGGAGGCAGGCAAGCAGGCAGGCAGGGAGGGAGGCAGGGAGGCAGGGAGGCAGGGAGGCAGTGAGGCAGTGAGGGAGGCAGAGGGAGGCAGTGAGGGAGGCAGGGAAGGCAGGGAGGGAGGCAAGAAGGGAGGGAGGCAGGCAAGCAGGCAGGCAGGGAAGGAGGCAGGGAGGCAGGGAGGGAGGCAGGGAGGCAGGGAGGCAGGGAGGGAGGCAGTGGGGGAGGCAGGGAAGGCAGGGAGGGAGGCAAGAAGGGAGGGAGGCAGGCAAGCAGGCAGGCAGGGATGGAGGCAGGGAGGTATGGAGGCAGTGAGGCAGTGAGGAAGGCAGGGAGGGAGGCAGGGAGGGGAAGGAGGCAGGGAGGGAGGCGGGGAAGGCAGAGAGGGAGGCAACATGGGTAGGGAGGCAGGTAAGCAGGAAGGGAAGGAGGGAGAGACGGACAGAAGTAGACACAAAGGGCGGAATGGAGAGAGAAGAGGAAGAGAAAATAAAAGAGGTGAAAAGAGGGGAGAAAGAAAGGAGGTTAGACATACAGGGGGACAGATAGGAAGAGATAGCCGAGAGAGGGGAGACGGGATAGGTATGGAAAGAGAATGAGAGCGGGGAGAGTGAAATGGAGGGAGAGAAAGAGACAGACAAAGGGAGGGAGAGAGATGGGAACACGAGACACAGAGACGAGAAACAAACCAGCCGGGAGGGAAAAAAGAAAACAAACAAAGCAACAGAGGAACACGGAGAGTGAAAGACAGACAGACAGCCAAAGAGGGAGAGGGAGGGAGAGACAGCGAGTTCTTGTCGCCGTCACGGACAGTCAACACCCGATGAACGCGATATCGTTGCTACCGGCCTGAGCTGATATTAGCGGTGAGGGCGTGGGCCTGTTCAAACAGTGCTCGCGTTGACTTTGCAAACTGAAACTTGTTCGGGGTTCAACTTTCTGCCCGTCAGAAGAAAAAGAACACCCACCATATCGGGTCATTACAAAGCTGTATATAAGGGACACGGGAAGAAAAATGTAATCCCTCTCTGACCTGACTAGCACTTACGGCATCTATATCTTGCGTACGGCATCTATGATGAAATAGACCTCAGTTCGGCACAGAGAGACCTCGTTAAAAAAAACCAGGCAGCTCCAAGCCTAGCGGGACTTTTCTCAAAGGCAGAGCGATATTTCCCTGGTTAAATTTTAACAGACGCAATCGCAGAGACAGACAGATGCATGTACAGAAGCCCCCCGTGCCATCGAAACAATATCATCTTACCGAGTGCTGACATTGACAGCTAAAGAGGGCGGCGCACTGCGGTCGCTATGGGTCAAGCCAACTGGTACCGGGTTGCGTCCAAACGGCTCGCCCCGTACAAACTGGCGCGGCCCCGCGTCCGGGTTTACTGACAAGGTCAATGGCGAAGATTATTATAGTGGGGGGTGATTTGCGTCACTTCGCCGGCGTCCCTTAAGACAACAGAGGAGCGTATGCCCAGCCGGCTGGCACCGCTGTTACGCAAACACGAATTGGCCCTCACGACTCCAGGCCTGGCAACGGTTATTTGTACAGTGAAGAACCCGGGCCCCTCCATGTAAGCATACAAGACCGACTGTTCTAACAGCTCCGTAACCAAATTGGCACTGTAGCATTGCGATGAGTACATACTCTAGTACAAGGGTAAATAATCGGCGTGTAAATAGTTCCTCAAGGGCTGCGGTGCATGGTACAACAGTCGATACAGCTCTGGAAAAAGAGAGAGGCACTAAAACCATACGATCGGTGAAGACTGGCAACAATGGCCATCGGTCATACGCCATCCAACGAGAGGAGATAATCAGTACTTCACTACACTTGGCCGTGGGGGTAACTTCCTCACGATGCATCCAGTGTCCTTCCGAGGCCACGACCCTATTCGGCTTAATAAAGGCAGGGCCGCGCGGACGGTATCCCGAGGTCTATCAAGGGAAAGCCAATCGAACAAACAATGTAGACAAGAACAATAGATCTCACGCACAATAGGGACATTGTTTTGGCCAAGTTTGGCTCGAACATCCGTTATTGCTTGCTAGCTAATAGTGCTTCGTCTCGACTTTGGGGTCAAAGAGGAAGAAGAAGAAGTAAGAAAAAATCAAAACAAAAAGTAGGCCCAAGGCTCTTCCGCTACGCTTCTCCGCGGAAAAGCAAATACATTGACCCGTAGAGCAAGCTTAGACAGACGGTGATAGAAAGTGATAGACAGATACAGAGAAACGGTGGTAGAAAGTGACAGAGATCGAGAGTCGGTGACAGAGAATGACAAACAGAGACAGAGATACGGTAATAGAAAGTGACATAGACCGAGAGACGGTGGCAGAGAGTGGCAGACAGAGATACAGAGACGGTGATATAAAGTGACAGACAGAGACAGAGAGACGGTTGTGCAGCTCCTCGGTGTTAACACGCCCTTCAGCGTCAACATGCTCCCCTAGCTGCCTAAACAATATTGTCGGACAGTGCGGACCAAACGCACTCGCTGTGCGGCACGGGTACTACCTGACCAAAGTATTGGAGGTCCAGGGAGCATGTTGACCAATAAGAGCGTGTTGACACCCAAGAGCTGCTCAGACGGCGGCAGAAGGTGGCAGACAGAGACAGAGAGGCAGAGAGGGACAGAGAGACGAAAACCGAGGCACGACAGACAGGGAGACAGAATAGACAGAAACAGAGAGGATGAAAGAGGAAGTGGGGGTCAGAGTAACGGAGAGACGGAGAGTTGGAGAGGAGCAGAGTGAGACAGTAAGGGACGGAGAGAAGAACAGAAATTTGAAAAAAAAGGGGGGCAGGAGGGAGAAGCAGACCGTATCAACGCAAGTGAGGAAATAGAAAACCACTCTACCATCACCATTACATGTATATACCAACTAAAATGAAGACAACAATGGGGAGTATACCGCGCCTACTGAATTCTCAATCAAGCGTGCCTGCTCTCCATGGCACGCACCAGGGCCCACGCACTTAACCTATATGCTACATTCAGCCCAGTTACATCCCCGCCATCAATTATTACACACGAAATGAAAGGCACAATTCCAAAGTGCAACATTAAAAATGCACTATTTGTCATGCAGCATATAGGACTGCAGTAAGTTGGTAAAAAATAGAGGAGAGTTCCTGGGAGGTCTCTCTGTCAACTGGGCCATTCCCTGATCTATTCATTTCCATTAAAAAGTGCTTTGTCCCCTCCCCCATTTCTTGTCATGTTTGTGTGTGCCAGAACGCATGCTAGAACTTTGCCCGGTCATGTCAATGAACTGCTAGCCTTTTACAGCCCCATCTCTCTTCCTTTCTTAATAGTGCTTTATCTCATAATTATGTTAAATTATGTATAGGGACTCTTGACAAAAAGATCATCATCGTGATTTGACCCGTCCGATGTCGTTTCCACCGGATAGCCATCGTGTATTTTTCACCGCAGAGTCCAGTACAATCGGCTTTCTACCGGGGGAAATTTTATCGGTCGGATGAATTTAACGGCACTCAACCGATGATCTTTTTGACAAGAGACCTAAGAGGGTATGACGTTCGGACGCTATTAAGGCCATTGCCAATGCTGAAAGCCTGCGGGATTGGCAATTGTATTTAGTTCGCACTTTTTGTATTTACACTTTGCGTGGATTATATTTTTTACATTCTATATTACTTCGCAGGACCTTTCTCAAAGCCTTTGAGAAAGGCCTTGCTCGGATAAACGTCAGGCCCTCTAACTTTTGAGATTCGTGTATTGCAGGTCATTTTAGTCAGCGAGCAGTTTGCGACAGTTGTTTGTATATACTTCGTTTTATATAACTTGCAACAGTGCTGCAAGATGCTGACTGAGAGGGATATCATGAATTGTACGATTAGAATCAGAAGACTCATAATCAGTCGATCCCAGCAAGGACTTTCCACGGCATCTCGACTTCATTCAGCAAAGCTTTTCAGAGTCTTGAGCAGGACCTAACTTTGGTGCGGTGACGACACCGCTCTGTGGAAGCTGCCTCGGCATCACTTCCACTGTCCCGACGGCTCCGTATTGGAGTGCATTTTCAAGCGGTCCCCGCGGGGCGTCTTTGAAACAAAATGTTAAATCCCCTTTACACACCACTGGTAAAGGTCTTCGAAACGCGTCCACACTTTGTCTAATCAAGCATATGCATGAAATAACACACCTGTGAAAGATTCAGCTCAATCCGTCAGGCATGTCGGGAGAAAACGGTGAAAAACTGGCTCTTTTTTTTTAAATCAAACTGTGTCAGTTTCCAGGATCGTATAAAATGCACCTAGCAGTGCATTTAAACCGGAAAATTGAGAGTAAATCTTGAAACAGTCGTCGGTAATTGCGAATGTACCATGTTGGATTTGTACAAATTAATAGTCTGTAGGGCCTTTAAGGCTGGTGAGCATGTTTGTGTGTCCACAAGTCGTTTTAAAACTGATACTGATATTTACTTCCACTTGAGTAAGTTACTTCAACAAAATTCGTCGGGTCGAAATTTGGATTTGTGCAAGGGGCTTTAAAATGTTAGAACGGGCTGCGCTCCGACTGAATAACGGAACGCCGTGGATTCACGACCGCGTGTTTTGTCAGGGCGCAGTGGTCTAGCTCTCTGTGGCTCCGCCCTGCGGACTCCACCCAAAAAGACATCACCGGTACCTAGCTTGTATATCTCGCGAGCAAAGGGCGAGGCAACAGCCCTGTGCACGTGGTAAGTGATCTAACACCCCGGGGTGAACAATGGAGATGCAGTAAGACTATCTCGACGCAGCTCAGCACAGCTTTTTGTGTCTCTTGCCTCGGCTTCCTTGCACATTTCCTCCGCGTCCTTGCGGTGCGGTCGACACACGATAGTCTACGGAGCAAATTGTCGGCTCTCATTTCCGGCAGAGCAAATAAGTCCCCATTAGGACGTCCGAACCGATCCCAATGAATCCGTCAGCATTTTGTTCTTTTATACACAGCCTGTAAACTGCACACGCACACACGGACAGGGACCCCGGCCACAGAGTCTCACAGACATCCGTCAGATCGTGATTCGTGAACCGGGTGAGATGCTTCTGAGCTGACTTCTTTAGTATCGTTCCTAAAGAGCCGAGGTGGTTGGCTGTTCTGTGCGGCGGCACCTAACCCTGATCGAGTCTTGCCTCAGGAGCAAACACTGCGCAGTCAACTGCTGTTTAAATGAACTGCGGCGCTGTAAACTTGCTCGTTTTGTTTCACCGAGATGTGAGATATATAACAGGACCGACATATGACGCTTAACCACCGTCGTTGAGCCATGCTGGTACCCCGTAAATTGTGTGGGGACTATACAAGGACGTGTTTTGTAAACCAGGTTAGGCTTAGGGCGCTACGGTTAGGGTTATGGTTACGGTTAGAGTTAGAGTTCGGGTTGGGTTAGCGTTACTGATACACTGTAAAAACGAACTGCACCTCGTGCACTTCTGCAATGGCACATATTAATTTGTCCCAGAATCCTAAACGCTTGAGGCACCTACTGTACTTCATGCACATGAAATACTGTAGCTCAAGCACATGTGGAATTGTAATCACTTGAGCAAAAGTCGGATGAGGTGCATGAAGTGCACCATGTACAAGAACATCTCCCTATTTACTGTACCTCAAGCACATGGAGTGAAAGTGAGCATCACCTCGTGCGCATGTATCGTGCACCATGTGTCTCAACATACTTCATCCATGTGCATGATGTGAGCACCGTTTATATAGTGTAGAGTTAGGATTAGGATTAGGGTTAGGTTCAGGATTAGGGTTGTTATGGTTAGGATTAGGATAAGGATTAGGATTGTTTCGTGCTTCTGCCTGTAACTAACTGAGAAATGAATTTATGAATGAATGAATTTGGGGAGGCCTCAGAAAAACCTGGCTTCGCGCATGCGCACTTATAGCTTAGCCACGGTGGTTAGGGGTCATACGTCGTGACGCTTATACATGTATGCCTCGAGATGCCGTTTCAATTTCGTTAGGGCCGGTATATTATGGGGAGAAATGGGGAGAAAACGAAGGGAGGCGCCTAGTGTGGAACGGTAAGAGCGCTCATCAATAGTGCAGAAGGTTGCTGATGTGGAATCCCACTCGGACCAGAAACTGGGGAAACTTTCCGTCCACTCAGGCCTCTTGTCAAAAAGATCATCGGTTGGGTATCAGATGATTTGACCCGTCCGATGTCGTTTCCACCGGATAGCCATCGTGTATTTTTCAGCCCAGATTCCAGTACAATCGGCTTTCTACCGGGGGAAATTTTATCGGTCGGATGAATTCAACCGACACTCAACCGATGATCTTTTTGACAAGAGACCTTAGCAACGAATGGGTTTACCTGGCTCTCTTTAGAGCTGTGGGAGGTTGAAAGGCGGCGAGGAAAGGAACTAGCCACCCTACCTCATCATGCCGTGGCATTGTCAATGTGCCTCTCTCTTTAGACTAATCTCCTGCGCTATATTATGATAGTATGGAGCATCCTATACCTTTTCCTCACCCATTTCTCTCACACTGTATAAGTGTTGGTCCGCATTTATCTGAAACGTTGGGTGGTTGTCATTGATTTTGATCAAAAAAAATCCCACAGTATGGGCCAGTCTTAGATGAAAGGTGGTGTGTACAAAGTCAAACAATCATTTTCCGATGAGTAAATCAGAAATATGTCGACGAGTTTCAAAGTAGGATACAGAAACACCGTACTGTCATTATATTAAAAAGTTCTTTCTTTCTTTTTGATCACTAAGGTGACTCATGACAATAATGTCTTTAAGGGGCCGTGTTTCATTCACAGGAGTAGACTACCATCTGCAGAGATGTGGTGCCTGAATAAATCTGAGACAATTAGCTAGAGATGAGGGAATGTGAGTAACAGAGAAATACCGCAGGAAGCTGAGAGATCATGGGTAGAAACATGAGAGGTCACTGGTGTCTGATCTTGTGCAATGGAAAATGTAAAGAGTGCATTCCAGGTTGTCCTCCGGGGCAGTGACGGAGCACTCCCAAACATTGAAGGATGCATTGCACGTAAAGGAGTAAGAGGAACGCAGAGAGGAAATTGGAGTGATGACTTCATGATTTGGAGTACGACAATATCCCACACGGACGTAAAAACGAACCGCTGAAAACGGAAGATATAGACTAGTGAACAACCTTTGCTTCAAAGACAACACGTGATGGCTGTGACGATGGGTGAGAACGAGGATAGGGATGGGGAGGATGGGAATTGGGAGGTTAAGGATGAGGGGGGTGAGGGGGATGAAGACGACGATGAGAATGAGGAGGATGAGGAGGATGAGAAGTGTATGAGGAGGATGAGGATGAGGACGACGAGGAGGATGGGGATGACAAGTATGAGGAGGATGAGAAGTGCATGAGGATGAGGAAGATGGGGAGAATGAGGAAGAGGATGAGGATGAGGAGGATGCGGAGGATGAGGAGGATGAGGAGGATGATAAGGATGAGAAGGATGAGGAAGACGAAGTGGATGAGGTGGATGAAGACGAGGAGGACGAGGACTAGGATGGGGATGGGGTTGAGGTTCAGTTGGAGGTTGAGGTTAAGGGAGGATGAGAATGGGGATGAGGAGGATGAGGTTGAGGATGAGGATGGTGAGGGTGGTGTGGATGGTGAGGGTGATAAGGGTGGGGAGGATGATGAGGATGATAAGGGGAATGAGAAGGATGACGGGTATGATGGGGATGATGATGGTAGTGATGGTGATACGGATGATGAGGATAATGAGGATGGGGAGGATGAGGGAAGATGATGAGGTAGATGAGGAGGATGGTAACATGCTATCTTCGCCAAACAAATCTGCACCCCACCCCGACTGATTAGAAAGGTTTGGCTCAATTAATGGACCTATTGATGCAACGTGCCGTCGCCACTGGACACATCGCTCAGTCTCGCTTAGACCAAGGACGAAACTTCCCGGACCTAGTTCCGGACAGCGTACCTGTACGAGAGCCTACGGCAAATTGAACTGTCGAGTTTACGGTGGAGGCAAATGGGAAGAGTCGGCGAGACCCGTGCACTTTCATGACGACGCGATTTAAGGTGACTTGGTCTTACGCGTGCGAGTATGGGCTGCGGTCAAGAGCTCAAAAATCTGACGCGGAATGGATCCGGGCATATGTAGGGCAGCGGTCATAGGACGGATTCCATTAACGGTGCCGTCTTTGCGTCCTGTCATCGACAGATACAAGTTGGCGTATCAAGTCCAGCACGAACTTGTCTCCGCCTCTTCATCCTCCTCCTCCTCCTCCTCCTCCTTTCCACTTCTTCTTCTCCTCCTCCTCCTCCTCTCCATTTTCCTCTCACGCTTAAGATTCCGCCACGGGCTGCAGTAAAGCATCGGCTCTTATATGTGACCGCGTCGCCGTAGCAGCGTAGAACTTAAAAAAAAAAATCATCGTCGTCATCGAAAAACACGACCGAGCGATATGGATCAGCGAAATGGAACAAGTGCAATTGCTCGTGACGGGGGTAATACATTTACGGAGGCTACTCTGCCCGCTGGACCGTCTCCCTTCAAGTGCTTCAAGAGCTGGTGGGTGAAGAATGCAGGCAAATACCGGTAACGTTTCCCGTCAACAGACCCGCACCACCGCTACCAACATGACCCGTACCACCGCTAGGCCTACTAGCAAATCCGTACCACCGCTACCAACATGACCCGTACCACCACTACCAGCATGACCCGTACCACCGCTACCAGCATGACCCGCACCACCGCTACCAGCATGACCCTTACCACCGCTACCAACATGACCCGTACCACCGCTACCAGCATGACCCGTACCACCGCTACCAACATGACCCGTACCACCGCTACCAACATGACCCGTACCACCGCTACCAGCATGACCCGCACCACCGCTACCAACATGACCCGTACCACCGCTAGGCCTACTAGCAAATCCGTACCACCGCTACCAGCATAATCCGTACCACCGCTACCAGCATGACCCGCACCACCGCTACCAGCATGACCCGCACCACCGCTACCAGCATGACCCGTACCACCGCTACCAGCATGACCCGTACCACCGCTACCAACATGACCCGTACCACCGCTACCAGCAAACCCGTACCACCGCTACCAGCATGACCCGTACCACCGCTACCAGCAAACCCGTACCACCGCTACCAGCATGACCCGTACCACCGCTACCAGCAAACCCGTACCACCGCTACCAGCATGACCCGTACCACCGCTACCAGCATGACCCGTACCACCGCTACCAGCAAACCCGTACCACCGCTACCAGCATGACCCGTACCACCGCTACCAGCAAACCCGTACCACCGCTACCAGCATGACCCGTACCACCGCTACCAGCAAACCCGTACCACCGCTACCAGCATGACCCGTACCACCGCTACCAGCAAACCCGTACCACTGCGACCAGCATGACCCGTACCACCGCTACCAGCATGACCCGTACCACCGCTACCAGCAAACCCGTACCACCGCTACCAGCATGACCCGTACCACCGCTACCAGCATGACCCGTACCACCGCTACCAGCAAACCCGTACCACCGCTACCAGCATGACCTGTACCACCGCTACCAGCATGACCCGTACCACCGCTACCAGCATGACCCTTACCACCGCTACCAACATTACCCGTACCACCGCTACCAGCAAACCCGTACCACCGCTACCAGCAAACCCGTACCACCGCTACCAGCAAACCCGTACCACCGCTACCAGCATGACCCGTACCACCGCTACCAGCAAACCCGTACCACCGCTACCAGCATGACCCGTACCACCGCTACCAGCATGACCCGTACCACCGCTACCAGCAAACCCGTACCACCGCTACCAGCATGACCCGTACCACCGCTACCAGCAAACCCGTACCACCGCTACCAGCATGACCCGTACCACCGCTACCAGCAAACCCGTACCACCGCTACCAGCATGACCCGTACCACCGCTACCAGCAAACCCGTACCACTGCGACCAGCATGACCCGTACCACCGCTACCAGCATGACCCGTACCACCGCTACCAGCAAACCCGTACCACCGCTACCAGCATGACCCGTACCACCGCTACCAGCATGACCCGTACCACCGCTACCAGCAAACCCGTACCACCGCTACCAGCATGACCTGTACCACCGCTACCAGCATGACCCGTACCACCGCTACCAGCATGACCCTTACCACCGCTACCAACATGACCCGTACCACCGCTACCAGCAAACCCGTACCACCGCTACCAGCATGACCCGTACCACCGCTACCAGCAAACCCGTACCACCGCTATACCAGCAAACCCGTACCAACGCTACCAGCAAACCAGTATACCATCGCGCGCTCCACGATCTTAAAACGAAAGAAAGAAAGTTTGCGGTATCAGTGATGAGCACGTTGAACTTCCCGAGTTTCTTGATGTGAGTGTTATACCCGAGAGTGCTACGGGGAGACTTTGTAAGGTTAGTCTACACTGTGCGGGATATAGCCAAGGTTTCCATGCCTCATCTCCCCACACGAAAAAAAGAAAACCCACCTCGGCTCGCATTACAGACTTGAGATTGTTCGTTCCATCATCACACCAGAAACACAGGTTTCGCAGTGCCGATCAAGTGACGTTGATTCCCTGCGCGACTGTGAGCTGATACCGTGCGTGGCTTTACTGTGGATGACAACCGACGCCCCCCGTTCACTCGTGTGTGACCGGCGGCAACAATATCGCGGTGGTTAAACATCTGAACGTGAGACTGATCACGCAGGGGGGGTGAGACGGGCGGGGATACGGACAGCTCAGGGGACACGAACGATTGGAGATGGAAGCAGTCACAACATTTCGCTCCGTCAGATTGGCGAGAGAGAGAGAGAGAGAGGGGGGAGGGAGGGAGAGAAAGGAAGAGAGGGAGAGAGAGGGAAAGGGAGGGAGAGAGAGAGAGAGGGGGGAAAGGGAGGGAGAGAAAGAGAGAGAGGGAGAGAGAGGGAAAAGGAGGGAGAGAAAGAGAGAGAGAGGGAAAGGGAGGGAGAGAAAGAGAGGGGAGAGAGAGGGGAGAGGGACGAAGAGGGGGAGAGAGAGGGAGAGAGGGCGAGGTAGGAGAGGAGGAGAGAGGGGAGAGAGGGAGATAGGGGAGGGGGAGAGAGAGGGGGAGAGAGAGGGAGAGATGGAGAGGGAGGGAGAGAATGGGAGAGAGAGGGAGAGAGAGGGGACGGGGAGAGGGAGAGAAAGGGGAGAGAAAAGAGATAGAGAGAGGGAGAGAGACGGGGATGGGTAGAGGGAGACAGAGGGGAGAGTGAGAGAGGGGAGAGAGAGGGGATAGTGAGAGAGTGAAGGGAGATAGAGAGATAGGGAGAGAGAGGGGAGAGAGGGAGAGAGAGAGGGGAGGGGAGGAAGAGGGAGGGAGAGAGAGGGTAGTGAGAGAGGTGAAGGGAGGAGGAGAGATAGATAGGAAGAGAGAGGGAGATAGACAGAGAGAGGAGAGAGGGAGAGAGAAGGAGAGAGGAGAGAGGGGAGACGGCGACACAGAGAGAGGGGAGAGGGGAGAGAAAGGGCAGAGAGAGGGAGGGAGAGGGAGGGAGGGGGAGAGAGAGAGAGGGGAAACAGAGACGGAGAGAGAGGGGGGAGAGATAGAGAGAGGTCGCGTCCGTGTTCACCAGTGACGGTCTCAGAGACCGCATGGAGCCTATGGGATTTGCGGACAGCCAATCTGTTCGGAAACGGACTCACACCTTCTCGTGGACCGGAAAGGTGTCAGTCAGTCGGCTAAAAGGTCAGGCGAACCAGTCCTAAACTACTAATAAGGAGATTGGGTTCTCCAAGACCCCTTTCCAAAAAGAAACATTCCGTCAGAGAATGTATACTGCACATGCAAGTGTTTAAACCCATGAGTCAAGTAAAAGCTAATAATTATAAAGTAAAGAATTAAAACAAGAATAAGTAATCACAATTCTTACTTTTTTTTTCAATCAGGCATCAGGCAAAGCACTTGGCACTCGGTGCTTATTAAGCCGAACAGGGCGAACCCTCACTGAATTACATTCTCCTCGACACAAGCATCATGTTATATCCACGATTATTTGAACATGTTGATTATTTTATTAAATCGGATGAAATCAATAACAGGACAACGTATATATGGGAACCTGGAATACAAATTCACTGTTACCGCGAACTTGCAAATGCAAATTTATGCAACTTTTACGTGAATGACGATACATTTGGCCGGCTCTTTCTCCTGTCATGCACCTTAATTATTTTTTTCTTCCTCTCCGTCAGATACACACAAAAAAGACCAACGGCTTCTTATAACGGTGGAGCGTTCGTTTCTTTACCCGGAGTGGATCCAGCTCCGGCGGGTCGCGTAAGCCGATCCCCCGCCGACGCGGAGGCGGGAGACCGGATCCCACCGAGCTCCGAGCCTTGGAGTTTGACCCCAGATCGCCGAGCCCATATACCGGTCAAGCGAAGCTATGAGCAGGGCAAACGGTTGCCCTTGCTCTCTAGTTCGACACAACCTTGGCGCGGACCGTGCCTTACGTATACGTATAGGGCCAGGCACTACGGCCCGATGAACCATGGAGGCCCCCTTCTTCCTCCATGGATGAACCGGGACCAAAGAAAACGAAAAAAAAGGGGGAAAAAAACAGTATTACTTCTCCGGAAAGGTTACTCAAACATCTGTGTCTGGTCGCTCTCGCGTCGACAAGGCCCGAATTTGAGAGATGTTGTTTCAAGTAATATAGATTCCAGTTTAAACCATAGGGAGGATAAGGTTGAGAGGGAAGGGCACATCGCACGAACATGATAGTCGTCTCCCCTCCCCCCGAAAGGCAGAGCGATATCGTTCTCCCGCATGAATATTTATGGCAATCGCAAACTCAGAAGCCGGCGGTACAAAAATATGTGGGCGTGGAAAGAGCGTGTAACAGAGTTCGGAGTCCGTGCTGAGCGGGTGCGCGGTGCCGGCCCGTGGCAGCGGTTTCAAGGCGCGAGCCTGTGAGCGTTGCGGGCAGATTCGGACCTGCGGACGGCAACCGAGGGAAGGGGTATAGTGTCGTTGGCACAGAGGCGCAGTTCTCCGCGGGTTTGTCTCTCTTCTTCTTTTTTGGGGGGCCGCTTCAGTTTGGATGGGGTCGCGTGCTTGCCGGTCCGGCCCGCCGTGCAACTGCACACCGTGTGCGTGCCAGGTATGTGGCAGTGCGGTTACCCTCTCGGATTACGGGTATTCTAACACTTGAGCCGCTTAGTTGGAGGGCAAACACATATCGAGTAAAAAAATGAAGTGAGACACAAACAAAAACTAAAAGCCATATCATCATATAATGCTCCCAAAGGCGTCGTGAACAAAGTGCTTTCAAAAGTGGATGTATTATTTTTTTTTAAGAAACATGGATTCGGTTTTTGGTATTTGTTTCCTAAACCGAAGCCATTTTTTCGTCTTTAAAGGGTGTGAACATGAAGTTAATACAAAAACCGTTGCAAACTGCTCACTGACTAAAATGACCTGCAATACATGAATCTCAAAAACTAGAGGGCCTGACGTTTCGATCCTAGCAGGACCTTTCTCAAAGGCAAAGTGACAAGGACAAACATAGACAGTCAGTGGAAGGAAAGCCCTGACACACATGACAGAGGAAGGACAAAAGGGAAGGGAGTGGTTTGCAGATGTACTCCGAGGGAGGGGTGATTAGGAAAAACAAACAAAAGGGTAGGGCGGATCAAAGGAGAAAGCTACAGGGAAGATGAAAGAAAAGAGGTGTTAATGAGGTGAGGATTAGTCATTCCCTTCCTGAATATTAAGGCCATGAGGTTGTATAGTGTTCATTCCCAGAATCTGAACTGGAAAAGAAAAACCACAGCAGAGAAAGCAACAGCAACAGCAGCAACTCCAATCACAAGTCGAAATCTTCATTAGCCCTTGGTGTTCAAAATGAGGTGCGTAGGCCAAACAATATTCAGAAGAAAAATTACCGTAGAATATTTCTCTTTATGCATTAACACTCACTGGTGTGGCCACGATATTTCTTTTTGTTTTTCCAAGAGGGGTGCCAAATTGCCTAGCCTATCAATATCGTTTATTTTCACAGGCGAAGAGCAGGAATTATAGCCATTTTTAACCAGAGAGGGGACGTGCAGAGATAGTGCAGGTCTAGTCAGTTGAATTGAATTGATTTGAATCGCGATTCAAAACCGGGGTTGTGGGTTTTTTTTGTACTGGCGTTCACACAGGCCCAAGTAATAGCGATTATTTAAGAAAACGGGTTCACCTCTTCCTCTTCTTTCGTATGAGAGAAGTTTGTTTCGACACTAGTCGACGGAGTTGCCGCAACCAGTCATTGGCCCCTTGAATTGGGTCGGACAGATCGGCTGGTGTCCGTCCCCCAAAGGTGGCCCGTGTCTATAGAGCACTCGAGCAGGATGCGTTTGTGAGGTCTGCTTAGGGAAGCCACACGGACAGTGCTTATTACGTCGAGTGGTGCAAACCCTCCTTGAAATGAACCCTTCATTATCGGACGGTGAAGGTCAGCATGTTTCAAGCTTTTTTCTTCTTCTAATTCATCATTAACTATATGATAAAAGTACTGGTACTGGTACCGCTGGTCAGGCGACAATGTCACTGAAGAATGCCCTGACGGCTGTCAGGGGAAACGCAGCCTACTCTCTCGATCCGAGAAAGGTCCTGCGTGGAACGAAACGTCACGCCCTGTCCATTCTTGAGATTAGTTGGTCAATTCAGTTGAACAAAAATAAATAAGATAGCAAAATAAAATGTGACTGGACGGAGACTAGAATTCCTGGTTTCAAACCAAGACTTAACGTAACACTGCACGTTGGGCCTGGGCCAGAGGTTACGGATTTAGACTCCGGTCCAGTCAAAATTTCCTCGTTAATTGTTTTCATGAATGATTGGCTATTTCTCGAGCTATGGGCCTACCTTCCCCAATCTAAAGAACAAGAGTGTGAGTCGGTCATAAAGAGAGACCGATATGCGTGGGGCTCCAATCTCTTTCGAAGAACGGCACGAGAGGCGATCGGACTTTACTATACGGGTTATCGGCCAAACGTTTTGCTCATTAAAAGGCAATACCAACGTAATCTCGCCTCGTGCCTTGGCGGTGACTGGATGAATCACGGCGACTTTACTTTGCATTTCTGGGGAGGATTTGATGAATATCCAAATAATTGTCTCTCGGCGAGTTGGTCTGATTCATGGCCTTGGCCGGTAATCACAAGCCTGAAACAGTAGCGCAAAGCATGCCAACAAATATATATTGCGTTTGAGGATGCACTCTTGCAGAGTGATTTACTTGATCGGTTTGTTTGAACACATGAGGCTCACCCTTGATTAGAACTTGATGACATTCAAAAGCCACGTTCGTTTGACCATCCTTTCTCGTTCACTTTCAGCTTGTTGGTTCCCCTTCCCTTAATCTTTTCTAAAGTAAACCCTGCTATTTCCGACAGCTGCCGCACAACAGGCTACTTACCGGACGGAAATGCGTCCGTGAGCAGCTTGGGAAATCCCACAGAACCCACTGAGCCATAGTCATGTATGTCGCATGTATTTTACGTCCAATAGAATCTGACTATATGCACTATTGGCCCGAATCCACAAACTGATGCGCCTTGGGAGAAACAGAGAGACTGGAATCGAGTCTAGGATTCTGGATTCCCAGCTGACTTCGACAGGACCCAACCATACGTTGGATTCAGCACGCTTAATTTAAGCGAATCTTAGACCGTTGCTTTTGCTGGTAGGCCCTATTCACGGAGCGGGTTAGTGCAAATCCCTCTGACGAGGTCCGCGAAATAAATACAAGAATCTGTATAGTGAGTTTGCAGTTCGTAAACAGTAAACCTCGGCTAAGTCGGCACCGTCGGGACCGGCATTTTTGCGACGACTTACGCCGATGCCGACATGAACTGTAAGTCGTCATTTTGCCGACTTACACATTATACGTGTAAATACATGTGGGATACGTACGTACTGTAGGCATGTCTTCAATCATGCCTACTTTGTATAATTATCTATCTATTTCCATCAGGTCGGTTTCGGGCCCTGATGACCATGTTGACAAGTAGCCTCCATGCTGATCTGTCCGTTGTTGTTCGAATTGTCTCTATGGGGGGTCGGCCCACTCTTGCCAGAATGTTGTCCCACCATCTTGTTCTTGGTCTTCCGCGCCCCCTTTTGCCCTCCATCTTTCCTTGCATGATAATCTTTTCAAGGCTGTTGTCAGCTCTCATGATATGACCGAAGTAAGTCAATCTACCCTTTGTCTATGAAGTTCAGAAGAGATTTTTTAGTGTTTACTTGATTCAAAGTAAAACCCAGTATAATTATACACTTAACTTATCATAAGTTACACTCCTGTCATTGCATGTTTGACTCAGATTACAGTGTTATACGTATACACGGAGAAATCCAATGTCATTGCGGTTCTCCGGGATTTACCGAACCCCATCCACATCTGATTTGAAATCGACTTGGGATTTGCCCGACCTGTAACCTGCATTCATCACCAATGTGATCCGATTGACTGTCGATTCCTAGGATGGCACCTGTAGTTTTCGAAATCGGCACTAAGTGTACAACACGGTATACGTAGAGGGACAACGGTTGAGAACTCGACCTGACACAACACCATTATTGATACACAGTACCTATAGCCTACAGTGTTGATTACTCGCACTCCAGGTGACTGAGTCTGGGGGCCGATCCTTGCTGGGCCTTGCCCGTAGGCAGAATGGCTTTCTGCTTTCGTTTCAGGGCCGGCCAGGATCGAAATGTTGGGGCCCTCTCTAATAATTATGTCATTCTATTCAGTTCTCGGTGTGCAGCATGCATCACACCGTATCGATTTAAAACCAAACTTGGAGATAGACCACGCTGGAAATTCTTACTTCACAGTATAAGTGGTCATCTCGGCTGATATACAATATCGTCCTACGAAGTAATGGCAAAGATATCAATGTATTCCTCTGATAAATAAACTCGAATGGGGTAACACATAGCATGCCGATATTGTGCCCCCCGATGTAAAAAGACAACCCTGTGCTTTTTTAAACACGGTTTTGAGATGCGCGATCACTACATGCGTGCAAGAAGAAGTTCATGGTTTCGTTTGTGCGACCAACAAGCTACGAGCTGCTTTCCGCCTGCAGCATCCGTGGATAGCAGCTTAGTGGCCCGCGCGCAATGTGCACCACTCATGACGAGTGCGATGCATCTAGGCTCGAGAGTCCATGTTTAACCGCCATCTGTGTTTCTTTGTGGAGATGCCGCCTCTCTCCCACTCGAGGCAAGAGAGGACAGAGGCCTGACAAGAGCCTAAATCCCACTTCACTGCGTATGGACAACATGTTTCCAAGTGACAGCCCTGCAGCCCATGCAGACTGCATTTCGGAGCCTCCCGAAGTGACGCATTCATGGAAGAACACAACCCTGGAGCACAATCTGAATCAATCTCAGTGCATGTTTCAGCTCGAACCTTTATGTATATCTTGCAAAGAGGCGAGGGGGTGAATCTCCACTGACATTACAGGGGACGAGACGGCTATAGAGACACGGTCCCCACCATCGGTTCCATCAACTCGCCTATACTCTCACGCAAGTAAAGTATTGTGGGTACAAAACACAGACCCAATTACTCCTTCTAATGAAGCACTGTCTCAATGCGTACTAAATTGCATGGGGGACATCGGCTGAACGATTCGTTGCCGTGGGTGCAACAGTGTGCGATACTGCAGGGAAAGGGACGTCAGGAAACGTTCACCATTCTTCTCCGGTACAGTCTCTTTGACAAAGAAAGGCTAGGGAGAAAGGCCGTCAATCTTCGTAAAAGACTGGCAACTTGTGGCCGGCTCTTGCTTTTGAATAAAATAAAAACACGAGCTTGCGTCCACTGGCCGAACCTTTAAGTCGTATTACAAAAATGATGAATGCCAAGTCTTCGGTCCTGTAATACTAGTGACAGTGAGCATGAGTGATGCGAACACAAACTTATCTCACTAAGACTGAGAGACGACCAAGATCTTTACAAATTGCGCGTTTGCTTCTGTAATGCGCTTCCCATAAAAAAATATGGCAACGGGTCGAATTGGCTACCGTGGCAGTGGCCATCAAGCAACAGGTACTGTACGCCTTTAAACGTTGGGAGACAAAATGGTAGACACGACTTGCTCAGGTCTTATCAGATATTGTTGGGAGTCTGGGGATGATTTGGACCACCGCACTCTACTTTTATAGGCAACTTATGGTACCGGTTAATATAGTCTGACCACCCTTGGTTGTCTCAATGCCAGCGTGCACAGTTGGGGCTTGAGCCCCTCGGCAGCCTGCGTCAGCGGTACCCCTGAACAGACTGCACCCCCACATCCTGATCGAGTGCCCGGACATTGGACCGCCTGGGCATGCCCACATAGATCTCACCATTAGCTCAACGCCGGACACTGTCACGCGGCTACACCAGCTGCATGAAATTGCACAGTGGTCATCAGCAAATCATACGAAAGAAGAAGAAGGTCGCGTTGGTCAAATTAGTGGGTAAAGATAGCCCAACATGTTGTCTTACGGGGTGTAGTGATGTGGCCATGTATGTAAGCACATGGTTCGAAGAGGATTGGTTGCCAGGGATGACTGTCACATCAATTTTGTCTAATACCATTTCCTCTCCTTGATCCACGTCCACAACGGGCGCGTCTCGAGCGCTCAAGAAAGCATCGGGCGTGGGTGGGTGGGTAGATGGGCCTAGATTGTCACCAGGGAGGCAGACGGGAATCGAGTGAGAATGTTGGCCAAATCACCGGCTGCAGCATTTACGAGCGATCGATCACTGCTAATCTAGGTCGACAATCCATGGTAATGCAGTACACGACGAAACGGCAGCGGTTCAGTTACCCTCCTTTCAGAACAGTGGATGTTCACTTTGGAAAGGGCGTGTTTGCATTCTGTTAACATTCGAATGCATCATTGTACATGTCTGAAAGTTTGAACCCTTAACTAATAGAACGACCCAGTTCGTATATGCGCAAGATGAGTAGAGTTAAACGTATTGATACAAGACGTATATAAGTGAAAATTTAAAGCCCACAAAAAACTATGAAACTATTGCGTAGGCCTACATAATGCAATGCTGTGATCTCTGTTAATCTACAGACGCAATTGATGAGGATATTGTTGAATGGGGACGCACAGACGGCGCATTGTGCAGAATGCAGTAATGTAGTCGGCGTTCCAGTGCGAGTAAGGAGAATTTGCCTCCTGTGACGGAGCATCGTCAATCCCTTTCCCTTTCTTTTTTTTTTCTTTTTTTTTTTTGGTGGGGGGGGGGGCGTCGGAGTTGTGCGTGATGTGGCGATGGACGCATCGGTTTGAAAAATCTACCATGCAGCACGCACGCACTGACTGACTGACTTGATGACTTTGGTCATCTGTCTATACTATACCGGGGCGTCAAGACAAACGACTTCAAACGGGACGGCCGTCTGCATGCAGCGAGCTGTCGAGATTGACAGAACTCAAGTGAAGAAGGGATCTCCATAACGCCATTGTCCTCACGAGGAAAACAAATGATTTTTTCAAGCTCGTCGTGATGAGGGTAGTAAAGTCAAAAGCAATTATGCGCTTACACCATGTCCGACTATAATATGTGACCCGGCACAGCATAATGAAGAATAACCCCACTTTTGAGATTTTGAGGTTTTCTAATGATGTGAAAAAGTATACCATCAGCTTTTTTAAATGATATCAAAATATAATATCCTCTAATACTTAAAATTTCCGAAAATACAAACAAAAGAAAATTGATTTGTAATCGAATTGTGAAGATACTTTAACTTCAGGCGTTGTTAACTTAAAAAGTGTTTTGGTGGGATATTCCTTATGTCGTTGTGCCGGGTCACATATTCTCTCTTGTAGTTCTATCCTCTAAAGCCCTTATACAACTTCATTGGTAAGATCTAAAAACAGAAATGTTCACAGATTTTTATGAAACTTATACAGTTTGAAGATGGTAATGGTAGAAACCTGAAATTTGTCTGCCTCAAATACTGTATCATTGGAGAAGAGAGTAAAATAAATCGTTTACGTTTCACTGAGATCTAAACGTTCTTTCAGAACAATTCGTTGAATGAGTGCTGCATTTTCGCGAAACAAATAAAGCGGTTTTTCACTATTTTCTCGAGACTTGGTTGGTGGATTGAGCTGAAATTTTTCACAGGTGTGCTATTTCATGCATATGTTGGATCAGACAACGTATGGATGCTTTTCTTTGACCTCGACCACTGTTGTGCAATCCCTGTAATGTGTTTATTGCTTGCGTTATGCAAAGCTAGGAACGTTTATGTCAAATGTATAAAAAACATCGCGAGGGCAGATTGATCTAAAGCCCACTTATTTTTATGGGGTACTTTCAGATACCACCCGCTCTCCCTGAAAAGTCCATCGACCAATCAAGTTGATACCGGGCGTTACATTATTCATGTATTCGAGGATCCACTTCCAGTGGCTTGCGACAAGGGATGCACGAGATGAATATATCAATCAATAATAGGGGAGAACAATAATTAGTCGAGAGGAATACTTTTCAGCAGCGGTGGCTGACCAAAATTGACCTAGTGTCCAAAAGGGGAGAATCTACTTTGGCATTCAATATTGCATTAGACAACAGTTCGCACTCTTTTATGTTTGGATCTGAAATGGTGATGCCTACCCTATATCATATACATCGCCAGAGCTGGATTTCTCCCATACGGAGTTGTCAGCACAGTGAGATGCATTGGGACGTCACACTCTATGAAAATTGATGTCAATCACACAGATACCAGACTCTATACAGTATTCGAATCCGTCACACGACCTCGACCAGCTCGGGAAGTCAATTGGTCAAGAGGTATGTTTTAGAAAGCAGAAGTCGCAGATTCTAATCCCGCCCGAGCTGCCTGATTTGTTTTTCATCGTCAAACAGGACAAACCATCATTGAATTACATAATAGTGACAGAGCAGCCGGACAACTGCGCATTACTATTGACTTTTACTAAGCGCGCTGAGCATTACGAAGAATGTTGATGTTAGCAATTGAACCACTTTTGACCCATGGCTATTGTTCAACTTCACTAAAACCATGCTACCTGACCCCACGAACGACTATAGATAACAGTGGATACAACTTGATAATGACGTAACGATATCGTCAAGTTTTCGCCTCCGCTAGTGCACAGAGCCACGCCTGCTAAGCGAATAACAAAAGGTTGACGTGTTTATTTTGATTTTATGTTCTTTACACTGAACTTCTGTAAACGCTATTGTATGTTTCCGCATGCATGGCCTATTCAGAAACCAACCAGTTCGTTACGTTAATGGCCTGATATCATTCATACAATTGGAGAGCCACTTGATTGTGATTTAGTTCGCATTTGGTAGTCCGTCAAGGCTGTTGCCATTGCATTTGTATTGTGTTGTCATTGTCTGTTCTTGTCGATGCCTTGAGAAACAATAAATGAAATTAAATGAAATGAAAATCTCCATTTGTAAAATGATGGTCATCTCAGTCACTAAAACAGTCTGAAATTTTGTTAAATCAATTTCGAAACAATAGATATAGGCAAATGGACAGAGACGTAAATGACACGTATATCAGTTCCGTACTCAGTTCTGCACACAATGCGATGCTTCCCCGGTTGTAAACGTATTCTCTTTGCCTGCCTTTTTTTCCTGCCAATTAAACACAGCCCCAGCCCGGTCGTTAATCAACAACCGCTTCACCGCCCGAACATTGCTGGAAAATATGCGGCACTGTGATTCCAGAAAGCCTCGTCTGTGCTTGATTTATGCACCGTATATGCGTCGCGCTCACTATACGTTACTTTGGCACAGATACTACGTGGTATAAGCTGAACACCGCTGTACTTTGCGGTATTGGCCAGTAATCCGCTTTTGAGTCATTTGGGCCATTTTAGTCGGCAACCAGTTGGCAACCATTTTGTGTATTACCCAAAGACTGACTGGACCGGAATTTGAACATCGATCCCTGGTTCCGCGTATCGGCGCTCTATACCACCTGAGCTATCCAGCACTTAGGTGGAGCGTTCCCCAATAATTAACTATCTTAGGTTTGCGGTAGTGGGGTGCAGATCACAAGCTTTCAAAGCATTTGGACGTTCCCCTCCCTACAATTGTTTTAGGTGAAATGGCCGAAATAAAGCAGCTTATAGTAAGGCAGATATTATACACACGCCTTCTCCGTCTCCCCTCTCCCTCTCCTCTTCGCCCTCCATGTTCCTGTCCCTGACCCTGTCTCTGTTTCTGTCCTTCTCTCCCTCTCCCTCTCCCTCTCCCTCTCCCTCTCCCTCTCCCTCTCCCCCTCCCCCCCCCCTCCCTCTCCCCTCCCTCTCCCTCTCCTTCTCCCTCTCCCTCTTCCTCTCCCCTCCCTCTGCCATGTACATAGACACACCTTTGGAAGACCAAGACAAGGGAGGGCAAACCTTACCTGCATAGGACCAATCTTCTCCCTCTCCCTCTCCCTCTCCCTCTAGGCTCTCCCTCCACCTCTATCTGCCTCTCCCTCCCCCTCTGTCTGCCTCTCCTTCCCCCTCTGTCTGCCTCTCCCTCTCCCTCGATCTGCCTCTCCCTCCACCTCTATCTGCCTCTCCCTCTCCCTCTATCTGCCTCGCCCTCTCCCTCTATCTGCCTCTCCCTCTCCCTCTATCTGCCTCTCCCTCTCCCTCTATCTGCATCGCCCTCTCCCTCTATCTGCCTCTCCCTCTCCCTCTATCTGCCTCTCCCTCTCCCTCTATCTGCCTCTCCCTCTCCCTCTATCTGCCTCTCCCTCTCCCCGGCTCCCTCTCCCCTCCCCTCCCTCTGGCACATACACAGATACACCTTTGGAAGACGAGTACATGAGAGGGCAAAGCTTACCCGCATGCAGAGGATCAATCTTCTCTCCGAGACTCAGGTCGGCCTTGCGTCCGCTTGAGCGCCCGCCGCACAGTTGCCTTCGCCTGAAATACCGGAGTCGCTAACTAGTCTCCGGATGGCTAGCCGGACTGCACAGAGCTCTACGGTCGGCACCCTTGAACCGCTGGACTGAATGCAGGACGAAAAATGAGGAGAAAGGGGAGTTGGGTGCTTTTCGTGTTGAGCGATCTTGGAGGATGCAACAGACACGCGCCACCGCAGGCTTTTTTTTTCTAGTCCCTGCGCGCCCCTGGGTGATGGCGCTCTATGAGTCCCCATCTCTCGGTCTGGCACGCATGCGCGTTTTACAGCCCCCACCCCATGGTGATCCGGGCATGCGCTGGTGGTGCGGCGTTGCGGGGGGTTGGAGGGGAAGCAACACTGGCTGTTAGAATGGGGGGAAAGGGTGATTTGGGACGGCTATGCGTGCCCTGTTGCGTGGGGGGTTCTGTTGTGGGGATCTGGGCGGCAAGCAGCCGATTTCAAGAAACTTCAAAATGTTGCGTGTGCAACATTTTGCTGCCTTTGCTAAAAATAATATTGCTGAAAGAGTCATTGTGGCTTACGCAACATTTGTAAGTACGCAACTTTCGGCTGCAGAATGTGAACGGAATAGAAAACATGTAAGTAGCGGACCAGGCACCGCATGACGTTCCTTCTTTCCATCAGAATATTTCCGTGCGGTTATTTTGGGCTGTGATGTAACGGAGACCATGCTTTGCGTGGCTATCCACGTGCTCTCTGTTTTCTTTGAAAGACTGCCAAACAAAAATGAATTCAGATTTCGTTGTGCAGCCTATTCCGAAAAAAACATCACCTCACTAAAATTATGTTTAAACCAACAAAGAGAAGTATTTCACGGAAGGTGAGATTTCAAGACAATTTATTGAAAGAGCAAAGAAAAGTTGACCGGACCTGGATTTGAAATCGGGCCACTGGTTAAACGTACGAGCGCTAAAATAAAAACGATTTAAACAGCATCAGATAACTCCTGATTCAATTTAGCCTATGTAGCAAAATCGAACTTGAGATTGTATAAAATGGGATGGGAGATGAGATGTCCTTATTCTGCACATCGGGAACGGGTAAACTCTTCTTAACTTGCGACCTATCGCAAGGCGAAGAGCGATGCACAACAATCATACGACCTATCAAAACATAGGCCCTACTAAAATGTTATCCATTGTAAGTTGATTCTATACGGTGCATCGCAAGACTGTGAAATCCAGGCCAGGTGCGCTAGTAGGTGCGCTAGTACGTGTGCCTGAGTTGATAATGATGCAGTCTGCGGCCGCCACTGTCCTATGGCTGCATCAATGCTGTAACGAGCTCCGGCACTGACTGGCAACAATCCCCCCCCACCACAGTCATTTCATACCCATGTCACTTCGTCCTCTAGCTGCGTACCCAGCCGCACATTAACCCTCAAAGAGCCGGGTTATTTTGACCATCTCACGGCCGGGGGGGCGGATTCAGCCCCCTCAGATCTCGGTCGTTGAATGATGGATTCGAATTAAATTTTGCAGGGTGATAAAAAATTATATAATGAATATATTGTGTGAAATTTCATTTGAAAAAATTAATGTGTTGTATAATTATAGCTTATTAATTATTCATGATTCCATTTGTTTGGCTTTTTTATGCTTTCATTTTTTTTTATTGAATGTCCTATGTTTTTTATTGAATTTCCCCAATTTGCATAAATTTGACAATGATAATTAAACACGAAGAACCAATAATTGCATGCAATTGTATGCAATTGCATGCAATATTAATGAGCTAGTTATGCCAAAGAATCCTGAAAAGAAATACCCTATGCACCTTGGATGCTAAGCTTTTATGTAGTGTAAGTCAATGAAAAAAATCCGTCAAGTTATACCATGACCCTGAAAAATATTTATTGTCAGAGAACGGCACCACCAATTTTAAGGAAATTGGTGTCAAAATGTGCCTAAGTAGATTGCCGATAAAGTCATAAAGCCTCAACACGCAGAAAAACAATCACCGAGACGCTATACAAAAAGAATACAGGGGGCGGAATCCGCACCCGGCTCCTTGAGGTTTAAAACATGTAAAACATATACAGTAAACTGATGTAGAGAAAATACAGTTGTACCGATGTACCTTCACTACATTTCAACGATACAGAGAGATAGAAAGTTGCACCGAACTCTTTCATTTCATTAAATTTAAATTTTTAAGTAAAATAACTTCAAAAGGAAAAAAATTACTGGGATCTGTTGAACTAACTGAAAAATCTCCTGAGCATACTGGTCGGAACGTCGATTTTTCACTCAGGTTCTTTTCAGAACCATGCATCTTCTTTAAGAGACCTTATTACACAATGGTGTCACCGTAAACCCTCCTATATTGATATAATTGAAAAAAGGTGAAGAAAACTTTGAGTGTACCGGGATTTGAACAGGGGACTTCTAGCTTTGCGTACCGACGCTCATAAGATCCGAGCTATCCAACATCCTAGTCTCTGCCGGGGTGGGGGCGCCAGTCGGAAGCAATTCAACCATTAACTGCCGTATATCTATCTCTACGGATCACTACCCCGCTTTCATTCAGATTGTTGAATTGTTGCAAACCTGTGCCCAATTTCATAGAACCGCTTAAGCGTGAAAATCTGCTAAGCAGGAAAAGTCTTCCTCGTGTAAGCAAGGATTACAAGCTGCACTGCAATGTGATGTCCATAGCTTTGGACTTGTATTCCACTCGTCTTTACTTAGCATGAAACAAAAGGGAAGTTTGGGGTAGGCAAGGGGATCCTGTGGCTCATGGGTTTTTGCGCTTAAGCACATGTTGGCGCTTCAGCGGCGCTATGAAATTGGCCCCTGGCTACAGCAACTCGGGGATCACTGAAGTGGATGCAGCTTTTCCAATTAAAATAAAGGTGAAAATATAAGGGGAAAAACACCACTTCGGCCCCATAACAAAAATAAAGTCACCAAACCGCTCCCCGATAAGGGGTGGAGGTTTAAACCAACTGGGGCTTGATAACACACAATTATTTTGGGGGCCGTGTGGAGTCCAGGCCAGAGCGCTGGCTGCGTGGAGATTACCCGACTAAAGCCCTTCCCGAGCACCCTGAACTAAGACACCCTGGCGCTCGGCCCGACGTTGGGAGCCCCTAACCCTTGAGATCGTATAAAATGGGATGGGAGATGAGATGCCCTTATTCTTCACATCGGGAACGGGTAAACTCTTCTTAACTTGCGACCTATCGCAAGGCGAAGAGCGATGCACAACAATCATACGACCTATCAAAACATAGGCCCTACTAAAATGTTATCCATTGTAAGTTGATTCTATACGGTGCATCGCAAGACTGTGAAATCCAGGCCAGGTGCGCTAGTAGGTGCGCTAGTACGTGTGCCTGAGTTGATAATGATGCAGTCTGCGGCCGCCACTGTCCTATGGCTGCATCAATGCTGTAACGAGCCCCGGCACTGACTGGCAACAATCCCCCCCCACCACAGTCATTTCATACCCATGTCACTTCGTCCTCTAGCTGCGTACCCAGCCGCACATTAACCCTCAAAGAGCCGGGTTATTTTGACCATCTCACGGCCGGGGGGGGCGGATTCAGCCCCCTCAGATCTCGGTCGTTGTATGATGGATTCGAATTAAATTTTGCAGGGTGATAAAAAATTATATAATGAATATTTGTGTGAAATTTCATTTGAAAAAATTAATGTGTTGTCTAATTATAGCTTATTAATTATTCATGATTCCATTTGTTTGGCTTTTTTATGCTTTCATTTTTATTTATTGAATGTCCTATGTTTTTTATTGAATTTCCCCAATTTGCATAAATTTGACAATGATAATCAAACACGAAGAACCAATAATTGCATGCAATTGTATGCAATTGCATGCAATATTAATGAGCTAGTTATGCCAAAGAATCCTGAAAAGAAATACCCTATGCACCTTGGATGCTAAGCTTTTATGTAGTGTAAGTCAATGAAAAAAATCCGTCAAGTTATACCATGACCCTGAAAAATATTTATTGTCAGAGAACGGCACCACCAATTTTAAGGAAATTGGTGTCAAAATGTGCCTAAGTAGATTGCCGATAAAGTCATAAAGCCTCAACACGCAGAAAAACAATCACCGAGACGCTATACAAAAAGAATACAGGGGGCGGAATCCGCACCCGTCTCCTTGAGGTTTAAAACATGTAAAACATATACAGTAAACTGATGTAGAGAAAATACAGTTGTACCGAGTGTACCTGCACTACATTTCAACGATACAGAGAGATAGAAGGTTGTACCGAAGTCTTTCATTTCGTTAAATTTACTCAAGTAAAATAACTTAAAAAGTAAAAAATGACTGAAAAATCTCCTGAGCATACTGGTCGGAACGTCGATTTTTCACTCAGGTTCTTTTTAGAACCATGCATCTTCTTTAAGAGACCTTATTATACAATGGTGTCACCGTAAACCCTCCTATATTGATATAATTGAAAAAAGGTGAAGAAAACTTTGAGTGGACCGGGATTTGAACAGGGGACTTCTAGCTTTGCGTACCGACGCTCTTAAGATCCGAGCTATCCAACATCCTAGTCTCTGCCGGGGTGGGGGCGCCAGTCGGAAGCAATTCAACCATTAACTGCCGTATATCTATCTCTACGGATCACTACCCCGCTTTCATTCAGATGCAAACAACCAATTGTTGCAAACCTGGGCCCAATTTCATAGAACCGCTTAAGCGTGAAAATCTGCTAAGCAGGAAAAGTCTTCCCCGTGTAAGCAAGGATTACAAGTTGCACTGCAATGTGATGTCCATAGCTTTGGACTTGTATTCCACTCGTCTTTACTTAGCATGAAACAAAAGTGAAGTTTGGGGTAGGCAAGGGGATCCTGTGGCTCATGGGTTTTTTGCGCTTAAGCACATTTTGGCGCTTCACCGGCGCTATGAAATTGGCCCCTGGCTACAGCAACTCGTGGATGCAGCTTTTCCAATTAAAATAAAGGTGAAAATATAAGGTGAAAAACTCCACTTCGGCCCCATAACAAAAATAAAGTCGCCAAACCGCTCCCCGATAAGGGGTGGAGGTTTAAACCAACTGGGGCTTGATAACACACAATTATTTTTGGGGCCGTGTGGAGTCCAGGCCAGAGCGCTGGCTGCGTGGAGATTACCCGACTAAAGCCCTTCCCGAGCACCCTGAACTAAGACACCCTGGCGCTCGGCCCGACGTTGGGAGCCCCTAACCCCTACTCAAGACAACTCTCTCCCACTCCCCCAACCTCCCCTGCCCTGACCCCCGTCTCCGCGTGCTCCATGTGTGCAATGTTCAGGACCAATCATGGGCCTGGTATTAGCTGTTAATGCGCGGTCTTGATCCCATTGGATAGGCATTCCACAACGGGCTTCTGTCGTTGGAGGCAGAATGGTAAAGCTTGCCCGCCCCCTCCTCCCCGAAAAAAAATCCTTCGAGAGCTTTACAAACTTCTATTTCTTCGGGGGAAGAGGGGGGCGAAGTTTGTTGACGTTCAGCCCCGCTGAGGCGAACGGGGCAAGGATTTCCCGGAGTTGTTTTATGGTTATTGCTTTCGTTCCCCGAATCACCTCCAATCAAAATTGGACTTTGGGGGTTGTTGTGAGAGGTCTTACGGACTTGTGCTAGCTGCTGTGATCCCAAAGAAAGAGGAGCAGGAAAGAGGAAAGGGGGGAAATGAAGAAGAAGACCAAGAAGAAGAAGAAGATGCAGAATAAGAAACTGGAAAAAAAACATCAGAACAAACGGAATGTCTTGGCCGCTACGCTGTAGCTGCGGAAAAGCCAAAAAAGAAGACGAAGAAGAAGAAAAAGAAGTAGAAGAAGAGGAGGGAGTAGAAGTAAAAGATGACTTTTTAAGGAAAGAACAATTCATATTCCAAATAAAAACAAAAAATGAATACCCCCAAAATAAAAAGATGGTAAACAGATTATACAATGAGAAAGAGACATTTAATTATAGGAATACAATTAAATGATGGGGATATGAAATCCAAGATATGGAAACCATTCAACGATAGAAGAACTCAAATGGTCTTTCCGTTACCTTTATTAAGCTTGCCTTACGTCACATAGACGCACGAACAGCACTAAATTACGGAAATGGTTAAAGATAGCATGATCATTGAGTTAGGTCTTCAATCATTGATTATGCTGGCACAACGGCCAGATATTAATAATATCCAAAAAAAGCGATAGATGCAGGCGGGAGCGAAGCCTCTTTGTTGAACACACTCAACAAAACCTTCGAACCTTTCATTCATAAATCATCAACAAACGATCTTACGTGTGATTTTCTAAAAAGATACATATACCTATGGACATCGGAGGCCAGACTGTGTATGAACGTCAAGGAACGGGCTAGGCTTCAGTATACGACTATACTCCATTCTTAACTCCCTTGAAATAGGCCGATTTGGATTGTCATAACAAATAATTGTCATGAAATAAATGGGTCGAGGTCCATTAGGGGGATACACTGTACATGGTGGGGCTTTTTACAAATGATGGACGACATACTGTAAGTCTCGTCCAGAGTCTAATGGAGAGCAAACCACATGTTTTCATATTGAAATGTAGTTATTGTGGCGTTAGAAGCGGGGAACCAATATACAATTGTAAATTACGAATCATTACCACGTCATCTAAAACATTACGACCCTAATAATATAAAAGAATAAATTTTCCGTTAAAGCTATCATCGAGATTATTTCTTCGAATAATTTTTTTTTAATGTGAGGCATATAAAATCCAGTGTGTAATAAGCGAACGTCTGAGTCGGGCAGATTGTAAACAGCACTGTTACCGCAGTACGCGCGAAACACTTGATTTCGCCGCCGGCGACTACGAGTGTTGCCTTAGTTAAACGACTCGGAAATGCCGTCTGCATTTGTCATCAGCAGATAGCCGCGGATTACTCCCGTAATTACTCCGCCAATTGAAGGAAACCATAGGCTAACGTCATGCACACAGCCCGCCATCTTTAATTGGGAGGCATGATTTCCCCTAATCCGGACCCATAGAGCGGTAAATCCGACCGTATACAGAGGCGGTTACCGGTTGGTGGATTGAAATGACGGATCCAAATCCACCCACAAATTCTACCTGTATATGTGTGTGTCGAATATAGTACACAAATCATACGGGCCAAAATGTAATGCGATGATGTACAGTATATATTACAGAAATGATTCAACGGAATACTTTACAAAAAGGTCCTTTGAGTTCACCTCCTTCCTATCTCCCTTGGGCCTGTCAATCTTACCTCCCTTATTCCCTTCCCTGATGCTTACCCTTCCCTTTGAGCTCTCCCCTATGATCAGTCTACCAGGCATCTCCCATTGCCAGTCTGTGTGATGGATATCGTATTACGTCTATCCATTCCAATCTCTTTTGACCACGCCCTTCTGCGTCTGAGTGCAGGGTCTTGCTAGGATCGACACCTCCAGCTCCCTATTTCTTTCTCTATCTATCTATCAAATAAAGGGATCATTACATTAGAAGGTATTGGATGGCATAATTCCGTCTGTAGTACCTCACTGATTAGACCTGTTCAGCTCGGAAGACATCTCGCCCACATTGAAATGGTTAACCTAGATCGGACAACAGCAAGTTTGACATGACGGTAAACTTTCAAGGGCTTTCTGACGAGTCGAAGCGCATGAAAAAAGGGGCATCTTGGTATGCATAGCGTTCAATGTATTAAAAATAACGACATATACCGTATAGTGAGTCTATAATGAGCAAACTTTCTCTCGTTCATCAAGAGAGGGCTGTCCACCACGATAGACAAACTGCCCAAGCCTGAAGGATGGGAAAACAGATCCGGTGGTCATTTTTGTTCGTAAATTGTCGAACCCTATAAAAAAAAAATCTGACACTATAAGGAACTCTGACAGGTGCAGACGCACTCCGGAAAGCTTCTTGGCGGGCGCACGCTCGTGTGCGAAATGGTGCGTAATGGTGCGTAAACAGCGTGCCGCCCCCCCGCCCGACGGGACGATTAATAATTGCAGGGAGAGACTGCGTAATTGACCCACACTGATCTGTCCCAACGGCCCCACAGTGTGGCGCCTCGAGATGTATCCTGCACGGATGATACACAAATCCGACCTTCATAAACTATAGTGTTTGAACAACACGTTTGTATTTTGTCTGTTTGACTTCATGCGTGTTCAAAGTTAGACCGTAGACGTTTGAGCATTTCATAGATGCGGAAAAGGAACGGAATGCAACCACTGATGATGGAACAATAATTAAATCACGCAGGGTAATCTAACCATTTTTCAAACTTGATCAACGTGCAAATGTTAAGCCAGATATTTAGAACTCTATTGTATTTTTTGAGAGAGGAGGGTGAGAGGGATTGATAAAAAAGAGATTAGGAAGGAGGGAGAGAGGAAGGGAGGGAGAGAGTGGGAAGGGAGAGAGAGGGTGAGAGAAAGAGGGGAGAGAAAATGACGGAGAGAAAGAGATCTGTGTTCTTTTCTCAAGTCGGAGGCAGTGGCTGAAAGAAAGTCGAGTTCTCGACTCAATCGTTTCTCTCTCCCTAAAGTCTGAAAATAAATTCTCCAGGGGTACGGTCGGCATGGCAAGAATGCGAGTGCGCATCCCTAGCCTCCACGCCGGGTATGCTCGGCCAAGCACGGCAGACTGTGCCCGGTCGGGCGGTGGTGAACTTAACCGCGTTACGAGAGCTCCATCGGGAAATAACAGATGACCTCAAATCCAAGGTTATCACTGACACGAATCCTTCATAGCCGTTCGATCGATTGATCGGCAGTGGCCCACCAAACAAGTAAGAAAGACGCGTACACAAAGATGTCATTGTTGAAGACCGCCCTCTTGAGGTGGGACAAGGCAGGCATCAAGCGGCAGGTCCATTTTTCCCCCATCGACTGACTGACTGTCACTCGCAAAGAGAAAAGAAATAAACAAAATACATTGTAGTGTACAAGGCGGGACAAGGCAGGTCACACGTCACAAGTCCATGCTCTTCCACCGGCAATGCGTTCATACAGTAGGGTCTCTTGTCAAAAAGATCATCGGTTGAGTGCCGGTTGAATTCATCCGACCGATAAAATTCCCCCCGGTAGACAGCCGATTGTACTGGACTCTTGGGTGAAAAATACACGATGGCTATCCTGTGGAAACGACATCGGACGGGTCAAATCATCTGATACCCAACCGATGATCTTTTTCACAAGAGGCCTATATAGGCCTCCTATATAGGCCCTATTTACATTGTCGGTATTCACAAGTGAATTCGGACACAACTTTGCGGAATCAGAACGGAATCAGAACTCGGCTACGATTGGGTGATCCACAGCAACAGTAAAGGGCCACTAAAAAAAGCGAATCCAAATTGTGCCTATTGCCTGGCTTTTCCGATATAACTCGTGCTTCCTACCTGAACCAACTAAGTTTGTTGATGGATACATGCGCGGATATGGCAACACGCGGGAGGTTTGAACTGAGCGCCGGTTTTGCTCAACATCAGAAAAGCTCTGGGTCAAACGCGTCTCGGAAGTAAGCACGAGTGACGTCACTGTGTGGATATGGGTGACGTCAGCGCGAGTGGACGGCATACTGTGCACGAAAAGTGGTACGATTCAGGTCTGCATTATTACTTTTTATAAGTGTGTCACAAGTTGTTTAGTTTCAATAAAGAGTGATCTGATAGCACAGACAGAATTGTCCAGCAGATTAGTAACGCTTCCGCGGGGTTCATATGAAGCTGAGTCATGTCGTACTTCTGCCACTGCTTAGACTGCTTCCGTGTAGTCGTTCGAGAACACACAGTAAATGAGTCTGGTCCTCAGCGGGCACAAGTAAGTTGTGCTCATGTACATGTACATGCAATTCACTGTAGTACATGGTCATGTGCATGTACATGAACATTATACTGTGCATGTACATGCGCATTGAACTGTCCAGATCCACCGTAAAGCACTGGATAACGGCCCGGCACTTTCGTTCATTTTGCGTGCTTGAAAATGACGGAATCGGACTGCTCTTCCGACATTGAAATCGAAGCTTCAAGTTAGATGAATATTCAGTGAGCATCAGGAATAGTGATGATCATCTGTCATAGGACAATGATTTTATTGACGCCGACGGCTTGGCGGAAGGTCTTGCCGTACATTGTACATGGCGTGCAGCATGATCGCTTCGCCTCGTGCCGGCGGCGGCTACTGGCTCTGCACTACTGCCGCCGTTGCTTCTTGTCGTCAAGTTTGGAGAATATCAAGAATGGTAGGTCGGGGTTTTGGGGGTCGTTATTCCTTGTGCAATCACCTAGAACACACGTCCGCGTCATATAGTGCTACATACTTCACGGGCTGCAAAATCACGTGTGTTGTGTTTCAGCAAACGGTAGAGGGCATGCATATCAGCGCTCAGCTGACTGCTAATCCACACAATGACGTCACAGAGGTCACATGCATACATTAGCATACCTAAAACAAAATTTGCGGACGGAGTAAAAAATGCTGGCGGGGGCGGACTTTCAGTAGATTTTACTTACAATGCAAATTGTATCTTCATTATATTCATCTTCAATTCGATTAAAAGATTATAAAATCCCTCTAAAACTGCAATAAAATAGGAAACTGCAACCAGGGTTTAGTGGCTCTTTAATCTTGAACGGTTAACGTAAGCTGTTCAAATGCAAAGTAAAATTCCCACATAGAGGGCCAGGGATTACTAAGCCCAGCATACTGTTGGACGGAGAGCTGAACTCCAAAATGTACAGAAGGTTGCTGACCGCGCACGCTCAGTGCAGGGTCCTGAAATGACAAGTGTGAGCAACGATAGTCAACGCGCACTTGAGTCGCGGGTACGCGCCAACGTATCAGTGCAGCTAAAGCAATGCCATGTCTGGATATCATTTTTTTGAACTCTTCTCCCCCTCTCTCTCTCTCTCTCTCTCTGTCTCATTTGTTCTGAGTCGAAAGGCGAAATTCATCCGATTCCCACATACACTCGTCGCTAATACCAGTCTCCCAGTTCGTCTCACTCGCGGGTTTACGTACAGTCTGGCCGGCTCTGCACGGGCGCCCCGAACGGACAAAACCAAAAATAACGCGGTAGAAAATGAAAAAAAAAAAGGCTGGCCAGGAATGTCGTCTCCAAGGATTCACTTAACACTTTCAAGAACGACCATTTTTTTCTTTTCTTCTGCTTTACTCGGGGGTCCTCCTCGGTTAATGTAACTGTGACAAAACACTGATGCCTGGGAAGAGCCATCTTCTTAAAATGATAACCCATTTTCGCGTCTCGGGGGGAGAGATACCCCAAAGGCCCAAAGAAAAGAGGGGTCAGGGGTTTCGATCCTACTAACACCATTCCTCAATAGAGGACCAGCACGCCCAGACTTCTTATTTTTGGAGAATTACAATTTAAATACTTAAATCAGTGAGTACCGTATGTTATAGGCCTACATCATTTATGCACGGATTCAATCAAAAAGGTACTTCACGCAATTTCGATACACATCACGGCGATGAAATTGAACCAGGATTCACACGAGTTACACGAGCAGTGCAGAGCATAATACGTTTACCAAATCACGATGATTCATGCGCCGCTTAATCCACACACGACGTATGCGAGGCTAATGCTCCACCAACCCGCCACACAACCCTACAGCAAAACGGAGGTGAACTAGTCGAAGATTATGTAGGCAGAGGGTTTATGTACAGCGCAAAACACACATGACTGAGGTAAAAGCGTCCCAGTGAAAACACGCCGGGGGGCAATGTGCATTTTACGCCATACGTCTATACGAGGCAAAGCGCGTGGGTTGTCGCATCAACCACCGTCGCTCAATTTTAACAAATTAGGGCAATAATTAGATACCGTATACAGTGTGGTTTGACGGAGGAGCTGACCGAGGCTGTTCGAATGAAACGGCGTCTACGCCAAGAACGCACAGGCGAGAATGCAACGGTCTGAATCTCCTGAAATCTGTAAGAGATTAAGTGAGTTTGGTATAGCTTTAAATGATGAGGTCGCAATGTGGGATGCTTGCGGTGCATTATCTATTTGGTGGGTGAGTGTAGCCGGCTATGAGAAGAGCCCGGTAACTCGTCACCAATGATGCCGGTGTTTCTCTGATCCTTATACTAAATCACTTTGAAACATTGATAAAGCATTGATAAATGCACACGGTGTATCACCGCGAGCATTCTAGAGTGTAAAAAAACCCACTCCTATGGATATAAAGGCCTATGTCATTAGGTGAGGACACAGCCTTGCTATTTTGTCGCAGGAACTGAATGCTGAGGTATACAAGTGTCGAAGGCGACGATGCCTTCATATAGGCTACACGCATAAAATACTTGTCTGATTATTGCGCGCACTGGGGTCGGTGCAATCATGGAGGTATCTATACCTGCATGGTACAATACATGCTTTGTGCTCTACGAGAAAGCGATATTAGCGAAGGACTACACCGCTCACACCTTGGCCAACTGTTCCGTGCGATGTAGACCGAAAATGACGAGGGTAGTAGCTGCGGATGTTCGAAACTCCAACAGAGTTTTAGCCAGTCTACACAATTCACGGTTCGCGTTATAAATTTTCGTGGTTGCCGCTTTGCATTCGATCCGAAACAAGAGTGAGATTATGAATCTAATTATGCGGCGAGTTCCCCTTTATTCCTCGGTACCTTTAAGTACTACACGGCTATAGGTCATAAAAAGGCGAACGTCTTGTTATGTGAACCGTAAGCATGTATGGTACTAAAAGGTGGCAACAAATAAATGGGAAACACACCGTTTAGCTTGTATGATCACTTTAATCTTCGAGAGACCCAGCAAGCTGATGAATATAAACGACAGTAGTGGTTGTGTTACGATATCTAAGATTTGCAACATCGTCCCCTCAGGTCAAAGCTATCCATCTCCAAAGTTCACCAAACCGGACCTGGAAAAGACCAATACCATGGGATCATGATGACAGATGATGATATCGCTTCAGCGTACGATAGTCTGTCCATGACCATTGGGTATTATACGAGCGAAAGGCAATTGCGTTTTTCATCGGACACCTCGTAAAAAAAAAAAGTGTCGGCGCGAGAGTGGGATGCCTCGCGCCTCGCTTTGCCAGCTAATTAATGGCCGTATTAAAGAAAGGCCATGCCATATACTACCGTACGAGCCAAGAAAGCAGGACGTGAGTGGCAACGGCTCTTTAGTTGAGGCAATGACCGGGGTCGGGCTGAGAGGGAGCGGGCAGAAGCCGAGGCAAGTTGCGGGTGACACACGTAACAGCCAGCCAGAAGAAGATCCCATAAAAACCCATGAGGACGAACGGATGACAACAAATATATTTGAGGGGTTGACAAAAAAATTATGGTCTCCGACCGGGTAAATCACTCACTTCATCAGTAAGTCACTCTGTGTTCGGTTTTGTTTATGCGACAATGACTCACGCTGTGATCTCATTAGGTGGCTGAAGGCGTTGGGCCCTCTGCGGGCTACGCGATTTCAAAGCTGCAAAAACCCACAACGGATCGTTGTACCAGCGCGTATTAATGTGAACGTCCTGTGAGGGTGGGCGATTGAGAACAGGCAAGGGTGGTGCACACTCAACAAGGCATCTTTGGAAAGGTATCCAGTCGCACAAAAGCGACCGTGATGCGAACAGAGCACCTGTTTGAAAATTGACAAATAATCGGTCGTCGACCTGGGTGATGCACATCAAGCGGGGAGTCAACCACACGCAAAATGTAATGAGAGAGTATTGTAAAGTAATACACTGTAATGAGAGAGTCCACACACGCAGGAAGCGGTACTCTTTTCTACAACCATACACCCACATACCCTAATAGAAATAAGAACGAAGGAGGGTTCTTCTTTTTCTTCGAATACCTCCGTTACCCAGGAGATTGCGTGCACGAAGCAGGTCATCTGGCCACTGTTTTGCAATAGCGAAGACACTGGGGGAGGCGAAATGCGCATACATGCATAACATGTTGCTATATTCCCCTGGCTTCATGAAGCTCCGCCCCAAACGTAAAAGGTAAATCCCGAAGAAGATGGCCTATCAGAAAATCTTCAACGCAGCCGGTAACACAAAACTTGGGGGCAAAGAGGTATGGTACCAAACCGTTTTCCCAATAAATTGCAATGCTTGGTCCATATATGAAGGTTTGCGGTGACACCATGTATCATGTCTCTTAAAGGAAGAGGTTTGGTTGTGAAAAGAACGTGAGTGGTAACTCGACGTTTCGACCAGTATGCTCTGGTCGTCATCAGGAGAATGTTTTGGGCTCGGTGGTGGAACTCCTTATGTACCGGTGGTTGCTGAGGCGGGAAGGCGGGAAAGATAATTCTCTGGGGAGGATTATCCTCGGGGGGCTTAGGTCACTGAGGTGGGAAGGCGGGAAACCCTAAGGGGAGACTGGTGGGGAGAACCTATGGGTGCTCACTGGGGTGTGTCAGAAGGTGGTGGGGAGGCCGTGGATATAGGTGATCCATAAGTCGGCTAGGGAAGGGGGGGCTTAGAGACCTGATACATGGTGTCACCGCAAACCTTCCTATATTGATTCACCCACCATGCAAAGCGTTAAGTCTTATTTAATGCTTGGTCTATTTTTTTCATCAGAACAATTTGTGATTGATTTTGGTGCTTTCACAAAACCATGAGTTTGATATTTTATTGGCCTTTGACAATGTGGAAAAACTCTTGGAAAATCGACCCAAATCTTTGGACCAACACATGGTGTTATTTGATCAGAAATGACGATTGATTTTAACCCACACAATCCAACAGTTGTCGCTTTTATTGACCAACAACGTTCCCAATCAATAATCCGGACGGCGCTGGCCATACTGTTTTGTAACGCACGGAAATTAGGAACAGCGTGTAATAACTCCCATTTTAGGCAACCCATCCATTCGAAATGACCACAGGTCGAATGTCGTCGGGAGTTCAGGAATTCTGCTTCTGGTATTAGCCTAAAGAAATAATGGACGGTTGCTGAGAGCATGCTGGGAGAACAACCAGCGACAGGTAGTGCACTTTTAACACCATGGGACTGATGCTGTTTTACTAGAATCGAAGTAATTCGAGCGATTCGAGCATTTTGAGCCTTGTCGGTCTGCACCCGCATTTGCATTATTGAGACAGACGGAGGAACGCTTTTCAAAGTGGTTTTCGCATCCAAGTTACAATAGACCGATTGCGTGATGTCATCAGCTGACTTAGTTAGTGGGTATTCAAGTAAGGTCTCAGATACAAACTCCGGAACATTCTGCATAATATTTCGAGAAAGAAAAGCCTCCATCAAACAAACTAGTGCGACAATCATCGTGTACTTTTAAAACAGCGGCACCTTGATCTGGGGCCGCCATGTTTGGTGATTGTTTGATACACACTATAAAGGTCACCTGACCTATACAGGGCGCAATCGGTCAATTCTATAGCCTCTCGACATTCGGTATTCCACATTTAAGTCGTCATGGAGGTGAAATAAATACACAAGCAGCTGTTCAGTGCACACACGGCTTACCAGTTACAAGATGGCATACGGCGCGGACAGAGGAGATGTTTGGTATTCCCTTCAAGAAACCATTAAGGATAAATTTCACCCGGCGAGATGGAGGTAGGTGACCGTAACAGAAACATGGGCACATAATCTGTGGGCTGCCGTGAGCTGGCTTGGGGAGGCGCGTCAAACCTTTGCCGTGGCACCGCCGGTGCTCGCTCGACGACGAGCCGCCCGCAGCACTTAAGGGGGGTTTGTTAACAGATGCTTTGCAACGAAAACAGAGGTCCCTTCCGCACCGCCTGCACGTGCCGCGCACATTAGCGGCGCTTAAAACTGCACTGGCGAGGGCCGGGGTTATGCGGGCATGAAGGCTGCGTACCCTTCTTACTGCCCTCTTCCCGCTAAATCCCACTGATACTCTTAAACACATAATCCGAGTCGGTGCATGGGACGCTTCGGGGAGTTCAATCCCCTTCGCTTCGCACGGTAAACATCCCGGAATATTATTGCGCAGCGCATCTCAAGACGTCCCGGTGCAGGCCTTCAAAACACATTGCAAAATGGTGCTGCATGGCAAGACGCTTTTATATACACAAAACCTCATCTGGTTCTTATCAGAGAAATGAGGAGTTTGTGGTAGATTTTGATCATCACAACCCTAGAGTTGGGCTTTTGCTAACCGATAGTTTTACCAGTTGTTATATGAACCAGCATTTGTTGCCATACTGGCATATAACTGTGCAACCTTTTTCACATGGCACCATTCACAGTACCGAGGTCTATCGTTTTAGGTCAGCTGTAAAAACGCGGCCATAGATAGCGGTAATATTAAGGTAACACGGTATACAAGGGCTGTCGAAAGGAACGATTTTAAAATTCATGGAGGATGATTTCGTCTGACCACAAATGTTGTTCCTTATTCCTTGAACCATTGAGTCACTCTCTCTAAAGGTGACGCGGGCCAAAGTCCACTTTTCGCAATCAAATTGTGTCTATAAAAAAGTCATGCTGGCATCTAAATGTCAGGCCCTCCGATTCGTACATTCGGCCTTTCTTGTCAGAGACAATGTTTTTACTATGCACATCCTTGTCTAAAAAAACCCAACTCATTCAGCACATAGCGCTTACCGCGCTCTCCGCTATAGGCCTAAGTTGAGTGTGGCTATAAGCCAGGCACTTCGTGCATGACGTCACGACCCCGGAGCCACCACAGAGGCCCGGTTTACAGACAATGGGGATCTCAATTGCGAATTAGTACACGGGCTTCGCGGAAAGCCGGCACCCACGGTGACGTCATGAACGGAGTACCCGGCTCATAGCCATGCTCGGCGAAAGCACCAGTGGGGAAACCCACGAGCAAAAGCCACACGGGACAATGAGGCGTGCAGGAGGGCACCCGCGAATCGTGTGCACATAGGCGAAGCGCATCTTATAACAATACCATGCTCGCGGGCCCCAGCGGCTCTTGAGTCGCAGTGCACGATGAAAGAGAGAGAGAGAGAGAGCCCAGGGGTCGACTCACCAGCTTTCTTGCCCACGCACGATGCACTGCCATACAAGACTTCTTGCAACAGGCACCGCCACGATCACACAAAACCCGAAAATGCATTATGATATGTGACTGCATTTGAAGGTTGGTTGTCTAGTCTAGTACACAGCATTCACCTAGGCCTATGTGAACCAATGGGAACAAATAGGTTGAGTAGGTCTCCGCGGGGAAATTTTAAAGGTGTAAAGGTCTCCACAAGGTTTTCACGAAACTGATATTTGGAAATTAATCAAAAACAGGAAATGTGTGATTGGTTAGAACGTGTTATATACAGGCTAAGAGACATACGGCCCAAATTTCTTCAAGGAAAGTGAATGTGGTTGAAATGGGAGCATTTTTAAAGCATCGTTTCTCACACGGTTGTATAGTGCATGAGAACAGAGCAATGTCTCCACAAGGATACAAAAATAGGTATGGGTGCTCTTTGTCACATAACATCAAAATTTCGAAGCACTGATCCCAAGTTCCCTGAATTGGCCACACGTGGAGCTGGTTTCATTCAAGAGTAGGGAATATGCACGGCATCTTGGCATGACAATTCACAACGATCTTACATTTCAACAGCATATGAAAGATACATGCATAAGACTTGAAGGTTTGCATGGTGGAGAACTTAGTGGAAAGATTGCGGCGACACCATGTATATCTTCTCTTTTTTAAGAGGTGTGGCTCTGAAAAGAGCCGGTAACTCAACGTTTCGGATAGTATGTACTCTGCCCGTCGTCATGATACTGACTACGGGTGTAAGGAATTCAACACTAATTTGGTCGCAAGCCCTTCATTCGTACAGGGCGCCACCAACAGTAACGACACGTATCTCGGCACTGGGGCGCAGCTAATGTACCATTGCTGAAGCGCAAAAAAACAAAGCGTCCATACTAATGGCACCCTCAATGGGAAAACCAGGTCGCCGAATAATGTGACGCTCATTGCCAGCGACAAACAGGCTGTCCTCGGCTTGGAATGACCTCCATGTAGCGCGGTAACATTTTCTTTTCTCTTAATTACTCACACGCGTAAGCCTATACCCTCCTACCATGCAGGACATACCTCAAGATGCGAAGCAAAGACTGCACCGTACAGATTCCTATTACCATGTAACTTACGAGTCCAATTCCAAAAGAGCTTTGCTATAATCTGACGGGAACGTACCAGATCCAATTCCAAAGCAATTACCAATTATCACATGGAAAGAGACACCAGCGTTACTGCCAGGAAAGGCGAGCTAACAACATGGAACCGAGAGAGAAACGGGAAAGGAAATCTATCACATCATACTGAAAGAGGAAGAATCATCTCTACCGAACAATGCTCCAAGTTACAGGAGCAGTTGAAATAACAGTATCGGATGCAAAGGCGAAGAGGGAAATGCAGCCCTCAAGCCTGCCGGTGGTTAAATTGTCTGTTGTGTAATTGTATTGTTTAGCTGGAGGCTCTGCTTTGGCGTTGACTGGGAGATTTGCACTGACCTCAACTTTGCCTAATTCGCTTCAGGCTGCTTACATGACATCATGACTTCGGGGACAGAGCGGTGCCATATGTTTCGCAAACACCCCATGTGCTCGAATTTCTCTGTTGGTTTGTTTGGGGCTACCCGGGCCTACATGCTATTCCAGACGCATGTATTTGCTTAAGATATTTAAGTACGATGTTAAAAGGACGTTGATGCAATCGTATCCAACATAGGATAAAGTGTAGGCCTATCGCTGGAAATTCACAGGCCAAGCAAATAAACTGTTCGCCTCCATTCAGTGTAGCAGATGCTTTCAACATGTACAAATGTGTAATAAAAATTGACATTTAAATGACTTTGATATCAATATGTTCCCCTCCGTCCAACGCTGAAAATACCCTTACATCCACATACCCCTATTAAATTTTGTTTGTAACTTCACTACACAGTGCCTCATTGCGGATATAAAGAAAACTGCATTTCAAGCTATAACCCATGACCAAGACGTCATAAAACGTGATAGATAGATGTAAATTTGTACCGAGAAATAAATTGTTAGCACAATATTAAAAGGTCGGTCTGGTAAAAGGACAAAGTGTCCAATTTCGGCTCGACCACCAACGACGGGAACATTTGTAGAAGTTGTTAGATATCGAAATAAGAATGAGAAAGATATGCGACAGTGGCCTTCGACCTTTGGGGCAACACTGAAACGGGGGCTTCAGGATGCCTTGTGGCAGGAGGAAGGGGAAGATGTTATTGAGAACGACTGACCGTAACACATTGTTGCTCCAGCTCGGATAATTAAAAGATATAAGCATTGATGCTCAAATTGATGCCACTGTAGCACTGATCATTTCAGTAGCGTTCTAATCAACCATCATAGCCTCAGGAAATCTGCCATACTGCACTCTAAGTATATTCAGAAATAAAAAAAATCCTTAATCATATAAAGCTGACTCTTCGTCTCTGAAGCTCTTTCAACGCTAACTCAGCGTTCAAAATGATTACCCCCGCTGTGATACTCTGTGTATTATTGGTTTGCTGCAATGAGGCCGTGTCGTCTTGCATTTGTCCCAATGCACGGTGACTTCCTGGACCCATGATATTTCGCCATAGGATAGGAGTTCTGTTTGCTTAGTCGCTCCCTGCAATGGTCCCACAAACCGGTTTCTTCGAATCTGGGCCGAGGCACCGCCGACAAAAAACCTGGGAGCAATAATTAGCCTCGAAATCAGGAATGATTCTCAGCATTCTTGTAGCCTCCTTAGGTTGGAGGTGGGGTGGGGTGGGAGGTGGGTTGGTGGGAGGCAAGAAAACACCCTAGTCGGGGTCTACTCCTGCAGACCGTATAATATAAGAAATTATTGAGACTTCCTTGAGGGTACCGGGCAACAACGAGTCAAGAGGAACCCCCCAAAAATTGCCGAATTCACCGGACTGAATTCATTTTCCTAGTGCTTGTGTGGATGCGGATGCACGTTCCTGCACTTCGTCACATCCAACATGTGAGGAGTGAATATAAAACAAATCGGGACACTTTCTGCAAAAGACACATCATTTTCTGAAAAAGACACTTTTTTATCGAGGCTAGGGAAAGAGATTCTGCAAAAGACACATCATATTCTGCAAAAGACACATCACACCACTGTTTCATTTAAAACAAAATGGTTATCAAATATTCCAGCAATTTCAGAGAGAGATGACATTCCTGGTATAATGTTATATTATTTTCTTGAAAAAGGGTGGAACAACTTTCGATGGCCTGGTACTCCTATCCTAGCAGGACTTTTTTCAATACAAACTTTATCAGATTTCAGAACATGGATAGGCCTAATGCAGCGTTTTGAGAATCAACTCCTGGCCAAACCGGATCATTGTCGATGCATCTGATCAATCCAACAGACCGTCGAAAATACCAGTGGATCTATTGAAAAGTCGCCTCCATGCTATAACGTGTGCTTGAATGGATTCAAATATCATCAATTCAGAGGAAATAGATGCACAAGTTCCCTGTATGGATATACATGTTTAAGTGCTATAAACCCTTCATTCGTTTCAACGACCGACATGAGATACGAAGAGGCACCGTGCATGAAACAACATTAATAACTGCATTAAGTGCATATCAGTGTAAAGCAGAAGTAACTCTTATTTATGTTGCCATTTTTAGATCGGTTTCATGGTTTACTTTCCCCACTGAGTAGGCTCTCGATGGGCGTAGATTCAATTTCTCAAAGCCCTAACACGATGTAGGTTGCAAGCACAGGCCCCGGAGTACATTAGACCGGCGTTTATACGCATGCAGTTGTGACAATACCCCGGCAGTCTACCCTGAAGTAGGTTCGAGGGAGAACGGGCTGAGTCGGTTTAATACAGTCCACTGCTCCCAAGGGTGAGCTCTGTGTGGTCACAACTGTACGCCCACTGCTCCGGCTTAGATAACAGGATATTTCTGTCGGCTGTCACCAATTTATATCAACGGCTGCTCATTCCATATGATGCACTGCAGTGTGCAAAGCTGCAAAGAATACATCTGTTTTCCTTCTGTTGTTGTTGTAATTTGGAAGAATATCCAGTCACTTTAAACTTGTCAGCATTGGCTTGGTTGGGTTGGGGTTAGTTGGGATGGGGTGGAGTGATTTGGGATGGGTTGGGTTGGGTTGGGTTGGGCTGGGATGGGTTGGGATGGGTTGGGTTGGGTTGGGTTGGGTTGTTTTGTGTTGGGCTGTGTCGGGATGGGTTGTGTTTGGTTGAGTCGAGTTGAGTTTGGTTGGTTGGGTAGGGTTTGGGTAGGGTTTGGGTTGGTTTGGTTTGGTTTGGTTTGGTTTGGTTTGGTTTGGTTTGGTTTGGTTGGTTTGGTTTGGTTTGGTTTGGTTTGGTTGGGCTGGGTTGGGTTGGGTTGGGTTGGGTTGGGTCGGGTTGGGTTGGGTTGGGTTGGGTTGGGCTGGGTTGGGTTGGGTTGGGTTGGATTGGGTGCAAATTGCCTTGATTGACTGGGTTCCTTGTGTTCTGACGAGATTGGTTCGCTTTGGATCTGTTCTGTCGCGAGATCCGTTTGAGACAAAGGAACATTCTAACACTAGTACTGAAAATATATATTGTGAAGGTTCAGTGAGAGTCTGGGTATAACTGTGACGAATATTCCAGCAACTCCGTGACTCCGAGGCCTCGAAAAAAGCTACATTTGACCACATTCTAGACGTCAGAAAATGCGTCAGAGGAGCAATAGACTGTGGGACAGTGGACAGTGGACAGTTCGAAATGGGCGCACTTTGCGAATGCGAGGCGAGGGGAAACTGCCAAATGTGACTCGGGCCTCGAATAAAATAAAACAAATTCCCACTAGTGACATTTTATCCAGGCAAATGGAAAACGAGGACACAACGGCGAGAGACAAGGTCAACGGAGGCAATTATATAATAGCCACTTTTCGATTTTCCTCGATAACGATACCAGACGCGTTACTTATAGTCCTGCCGATAGACGGATCGCCAGACGAGGGGCTCTTTCGTGGAGACACACTGGACACCCCTCGCCTAGTCTTACAGCAGTATCTGTCCGCGCACTATTTCGGAAGAGGCTTTTGCAGTCGACTTGAGACAAATCCATGACGATTTGCCAACGAGTGCCGCCACGCACCCGCCAAGGGACATACCGACGACTGGCGTATTTTTTTATCGCGGCTAGGGGAAGAGATTCCCATTGCTCGTTAGGTTATATTCATAACTCGCAGCGATGGACAATCGTCAAACTATAAGCGTCTTCCTCAAATGGTCATCTAGAAAACTGGCCCAATTCGGAGGTCAGATGGCATGTAAGATTTAATAACAAAAAAAAACACAACTCAGCCTTTAATATCCCAGGGGAACATATGCTATGTGGGCAATGTCCATACACCAATATGACCTTAGTCGAGTATGTACTCAAATAATGTCAATGCCGTAACCAAAGCCTCGGTAGGCAAACGACGCGCAATGTTAAAGGCCCTATACAACATTGGTAGGGCCTAAAGATTGCCACAGTTTGTGTGTTAAACCATTAAACATCCCAAAACAGCAATCCTGCGAAGGTTTTAGCTCAAATGGTGATCTGAGAAAGTAGAAAAAGGTCCAAAAACACAGTCACGGTTTTTGCACCATTCTGTAGTGTAAGAAATAGTTTATTACTTGCAAGTAATAAACTATTTTTCTAAGTTTGAGTGAAGATTTCTAGGGAAGTACAGCATTCCAGAACGTAAGATTTCAACATGAGGATTATATCATGACCATCTTCAAACCATGTGAATTAGAAAGAAATCTATGGACATCGATGTTTTCCGATCTTCAATGTTGTATTGGGCGTTAAAAGGGGAATGAAACCCCCCAATGTTGTATTGGGCCTTTAACACTGGACTATGGCACCCTCGCCGCGAGGGCCTAGGGGCGAGCTTCTCACAAAGACGAGGAAATTCAATTTCCGACGGGGCTTTAGGACACGCTGCCATCTAGGGTTGCCTGACTGCCTGCCTGCATGTCTGCCAGTCTGTCTGCCCGCCTGAGTGTTCCATGTGTCTGCCCGCCTGAGTGTTTCATGTGTCTACCCGTCTGAGTGTTTCATGTGTCTGCCTGCCTGAGTGTTTCACGTGTCTGTCTGTATATGTCTTCTTTTTCATTTTAGATTACTAGCGAATCCGATCAGAGGTGGGGGATATCGTTTGTTTTTAAATAGATTCCCCTGGTGTCCTTGAGTCAAATACTGAGTACCGTATGACCTGGAGAACGTGCCCCTCGGCAATTTGACGTAAGCCAGTTTATTTACCGGTGATTAGAGTGAGATTACACCGCAGGAGTGAATGCGTCAGAGTACATTAACCACCTTCCTCACAATGCGATATGATAACAAAAACAACTCTAGTCAGAAGTTTGGCAATTCATACAACAAACTGCTCATATGCTGCGCGTCCCTCCACCTCAAACATCAACGAATACTACAAATATCGTTTTCAAAAATTGTGACAGTAATTTGTAAGGCCCACAAGTCCACGGGGATGGGAGCACTTTATCCAATCGTTGGAACATAAGACACTAGTTCACGCGCCAGAAACTATTTTTTTTTTAGGGTAGAGGCAGTGACGCAGGCAAGTGTAACCCCCCCCCCTCCATAATATCACACGGCAATAAGTGCAGCCTGGAACCCGCGTTCGGTGAGACGGACATTACCGAGGGGCGGGTGGCGATATCAATCGCCCATCAACAGAGCTGTGCACTTTGAAGACCTTACACATTGTTTGGATAAGAGTGAACGCACTTATTTCATCTCATGTCGTTAAGAAGGGAAACAATGCTGCGGGCGAAACCGCTTGATTTAACGACCGGTGACAGGACAGATGAAATGACCGAGGGTTTAAGGAGAATGGAAGATTTTGGTCATCAAAGAGCAGCTAGACTTGAACTACGCCCGCAACATATTGCACAACTCCACTCAACATCTTGCATGGCGAGAGCATCAATGTGACAAGGATTCATTTGGGTAACCCCTTGCAGCAAAGTATCGTCATATTATCACCATAGTGCACTATACCTACAGTGTTCCCATCGTGCGAAAGAACATTATTGATAAGAGGCAACAGAAAGATGAGAAGCAATAAAAGTTCGTCTTGAGTTCCAAGACGAACTGGCAGTGAAGGTGGGTTTGGCATTCAAGGTGGGTAACCCTTGCCGCACAACGTTATCACAGTATTGTGATAATGAACTTTGCCTAATGTTATCGCAGTGCTGGGGATCAGTAAAGCATGCCTCCCACTGGCGCATCAGTCGTGGCTGTGCGTTGATTGGTGTCCGTCAGCAGCGCGCTAAAGGCGGGGCTCTTGCGAGGGCCGCGTTGTGCGAAGCGTGACGCCACACACGACTGCACCATTGCACTACACAATGTGCCATTCTCCCGTCGCCGCGAGGTCGGCGCAAATTGTTGAACATTCCCCAAAGTTGGCGTCACCTTACCGGCGGATTGTCGCCACTCATGTGCCAGCATAAATCGGCGCAGGTCTTGCACCACCTATTTCTCACACTGCGCTGCTTTGGCGTTATTTGACGGGGATGGCTCAACGCAGGGATACGCAAAGCCTGCGCAGGAGCGTGGTAGGCCCGTGAGAGCAAGGTTTAAGAGAATGTAAAACAGTGATGGTAATATTTGTTTGAAATACAAGCTGTAAAAATGCGCGGTTGCAAAAATAAACCAGCGTCATACTGCAAAACTAAACCTGCGTCATACTGCATTATTTCTTTTAAAAAAATTAAGTATTGAAAAGCCCAGTATATTTAGAATAATTTGGCCGGACAATTCTTTACAAGTCACCCAATGATTTTAATAGCCGATATTTGAATAAACAGTTGACAAGGTCTGACCTCATTGCTCAGTACAGTACAGTGTCTCGGAGCCCATTATCACGGAGAATTCTGCATTCGACGTCCAAAGCAGAAATCCAAAACCCAACCCCGACAACTAACCGAGATTATCGTATAACTCTTCTAGTGTGATAATGCGCCATCGTCGAACGATTGGAGCGTGGGTTTGCAGGGCAGAAGGTTGGTGGTTCGAATCCCACTTGGACCACAAGCTGGGGAAACTCTCCGCCCACCCAGCTGCGAATGAGTAAATAGCAAAGATCTTATAGCGCGCAAAGCACGCAAAATGGACTACTCCGAGCAAAAGTTGACAGAAGTACGCACTGGACGCAATTTTAAAAAGCAACGGAAGCTTTCAGTGCTCCGAAAATGAAGCGAGAGAGCCACAAACAATAAACAAGATACAACTTTGGATGCGTGAACAGAATTTGATAGCTTTCGATGTGATGTGACCACGAAATGGAGATGAATGTGTGCGACTTTGCTTACTAAAATGGCGCCCAGTGCGTACTTCACCCGGATGCGTGTGATCTCGCAAGAGTAGGCTATCTTGCGCGTTTGGCTATTGGTAAATAGCTCTCTTTAAAGCTAAGGGGAGGTTGAAAGGCGGCGAGGAAAGGAATTGGCCACCCTACTTAATCGTTTCATGGCCTTGTCAATGTGCTCCTTTAATAAAACTCATCCCCTGCGCTATAAAATGTGACATCATTTACCTTTTAGTATAGCGTTAGGTATCACAGTGGATCCCCATTATCATGGCGCATTCTACCTGGCAGTTAGGTATAATGGAATTGGATGCAAACGAATGACAGAAATAAGAGGCCAATGTGAGATTTATTTATGAGATTGGTTCGCACACAAACAAACTCTATCCGTCTGCAGGGCCTATATCGGACGCCTACTGGCAATCCGAAGTCGTTGATTAAAAAAAAAACGCGATCCAATTTTTTTGACAAATACAAACTTCGCTTCCATCCCTTACCGTTTATGTAAGTACACCCCTATGTTTGTTTAAATTGTCAGTGCGACCAGGCCTCGACTCCTGATCGCAGATGTATATTTTCCTGCTGTAAATTTGCACCATTACTGGAGCAATTTATCCGCAATAGCCTGCGAAAGCAAAGCTTTGCTGAGCGGCCATAAAGGCCAGTACGGGGTCACAACGGCATACACGAAATTATGGGCATTCCAATTTCAGCATTTCCACTTTGCACTGTAAAAACGAAAAATCATCAATAATTTGCTTGACTCTTGCATGGCAGTCAGAAATTCAATCACGAACCTCTCACTTCTGATAAAAGTAGACAGAGTGCTGGGCAAACGAATTTGCCCAAGCAGCGTCTTCACAGCGAGTACGGTTCGAAATACACGCTAACCTACATCAATACATCAAATAGGTTGAAATATTGGGGAAAGACTCTGGTTAAGGATACTGTCAGCGCGTTGTGTGAAGCACTCAGCGCAAATACTCCGGACTCCTGTCCCTGTAATCTGCCAATGTATAATGCAGGCGGCCTACGTAAAGCTATAGCTGACAACAGACCAACCCCCTCGCCATCTATGATAGCGAGCACACGGTCGAGCGCAAAGCAAGGAGACGGCCAACGGGCTTGGGGGAATTCACAAGCCAGCCACAGGCTCACACGCTATTCCCTGGAAGATCCCTGGACCAATGCCACACTGATGATCAGGATGTTAATGAAGAGCACAGGATCGCCGCATCGACCTGACAAGATCAATGACCTGACAGATTAAACCCGTCCCCTTCCGCTAACGCCCAGTCTCGATGTAGCCCCCTGCAGGGTAGCCACGGTGAGTGAGGCGGTCCAAGACGACCCCCCCCCCTCAGATAAAATGTCTGGTCCGGCCACTGATTAAATAGCTTAAGGTTAAACACCACCGCGCCAATCTCCGATCGTCTCCGACAACGACTTGAGGCGATTCGCCTTAACATTGATGTGGCGATAGACACAATACAAAATAGCATTTACCACTGCATATCAAACACAGTAGTTGAATATCTCAAAGAAAAATATAGGAACGCCATTGCTCTGTATCATCATCTTCTTCTTCTCCATCCTCGTCCTCCTAATTCCCATCCCACCTCCTCATCGTCCTCTTATCACTATCCTCCTCTTCATCCTCATCATCATCACCCCCTATACTTATTCGACATCCTCATCATCATCATCCTCATCATCCTCATCATCATCCTTGTCCTACTTATTCTCCTCATCCTCCTCATAATCACCAACATCCCCATTACTATCTTTATCGTCACCCCTCCTCCTCAACCTTCAGCCTCCCCAGCTTCGTCTTTGACAGTCCCTCCAATCCAGTAGAGTTACTGTTGTTTGGGGAAAGCCCGTGTTGCTGATATGGTTTAAGGTTGGACGGTTCCTTGTTTCTGGGGAGAAGACGAGGTCTTTTCTGTAAAACATTGCCAGAGATGAAGGTCTCAAAACTTTGACCAAGATCGTGTTACTTCGTCTAATGTACATGACAACTAATGTCAAAAGTGGAGCGTGAGCCTTAGCCTTAGCCTAAGCCGTGACCAATATTAAAGAGTGCAGGACTTAGACACGCAATACTGGCTTCACACTGTACAATACACAGTCATTAAGTGAGGTTTTCCCTCAAAACCCAGTACGAACGATGATCATGCCTCTCCAATTTAGTTCCTCCCCTGCATAGCTGGAACATGTTGATCGTTGCACGAGCAGCACCGTGTCGTTTGTCATATAATTCTGCCCTGTTCGTGAAGAGAGACAGAGAGACAGAGAGGCATCGAGATAGAAAGAGAGAGAGACAGGGAGGGGCAGACTGAGCGACAGAGGCAGTGACAGTGACCCGATATATAGATTCCCCTTTCCCCCTTCCCCAGCTCGATGGGCAGCTGCCGAGTACCCCTAAACACGGCGGGTGTTCCCTCCATCGTGGCTTCGGGCCCCGGCCACAGCTCCAAGTGTATGCGCTCTATCAACAAGCCAGCCGCGGGTACCATTCGTTCGTTCCCCTGAGTCGTTCCCCTTTCTAAAATACCGTGGGCTACAAGCCCATATCTACAATGGACACACGATGCTTTCAGGTCTAAGTTTAAAGGGGAGAGGGTCCAAGGATCGAGGGTTTGTTTTCAATTTCTCTCTGATCCATTGCATCTGCCTTAATTCGCTTGGGGGCTAGCGAGGACTCCCTCGGGGATTGGCACCGTGCGCCCAATGACGTCACCAATTCGAAGGTGGGTGGGGCTTTGGGTATGGCACCGGTACATCGCAGGAGAAATGCCTGCCACGGGTAAACCGCCGATATGACGTCAAACGCTGGCAGGACGGACAGGAGGGAGGTGGGCTCGCACGAACGTGGGAAAGAAGGGGGAGACCAAAAGAGCGGCATGGACCTACAAAGGCTACATACAAAGGAAGGGGCATGTAACGCCTTAAAAGACGGGTGTTTGCAATAGTGAGATATCATTTTGTTTGGTTGAAAAACAAAACACCCTTGGCTACATAGTGCACGGGCCCAGCGGGGTTTATAACGACTATAGGTGAAATCATCCTTTCATGCAGAACTGTTTAATAATTCCATAACCCCTTTGATGTTCGAGTGTTTCATATCGCCAATTCTCCACATCAATAGTAGCCGCAGTTGCTGAGGCCTTTCCGTGTTGCAAATCGTGACCGTTATTATACGAAGCTCGGCACAATATTAAAAGAAACCGATCAATTCTGACACAGTTAATGTCAAGGAAAACCAAGCGGGCCTAAATTGTAGGTCGCACTATTATGCGTACGTCACATCTTAATTGGTCGCCCACGTATTATCTTACACCCCTGGGACCTAAACTCTCCCCGGGAATTTATGAAGTGCCAGGTATACTCTCTGTGAGTCGGGGTATAGGCCTACGGAAGTACAACGGGAAGCAATACACGGGTTTCCAACACCCACGCATTGAACGTGCGGGTTGCCCGTCATTCGATTCAATGAAGGTTTGCCCTGCTCGATGTAATAAGTACTGAGTGCTCTGTGCTCTGCCCGATGCCTGATGAAAAAAGTCAGGCTCATCGTTGTTGGCGACCGATGTTTTCACTCAGCGGGCGCTTTATAGCAGGGATCTAGGTGGATAATATACGCGTATCATCGTGTCCGCACCGCAGTGGCAAAGACCTATTGCATGCAAGCAGTCACAAGCAGATCTCAATACTGTACCTAATGTAAGTGTGACGTCAGAACGTCCGTTTTCTACCCGCGGGAACTGCTAAGTTGACACCTTGAAAGACGTGGGCTGTAAGCGCCGTGAAGCTTCATAGAAATGTTGCTCGGTCTAGTTAAAGGTGACTGTATGGCAGTGCACTGCCGAAGCCAACCAAACGGCCGCACGGAGCTCTACGTGAAATTTAACGCAGTGACACGAAATCTTGTCTAATAGCAATGTCCCCTTTGACACTAAATCGTTTCTTAATTCCTTTCCGACTGCAAATTTGCCGATGGAAATCAAAATGGTATTCGACTCACGTAAAACTGATATCTATTCAAACTCATCTTATCGGCTGGTCCATGAAATTGAAAGACTCATTGTCGCAAGTGTGGGTCAGGACGGACCGAATATCCCTGACCGTGGGGTGGGCTGTTAAATGGATAAGAATATTGAATGTTGCTATGGCTATGGTGAAGCAAATGCGACCTGTTACCACCACCGTCCCTTCTATATATAATAGGCGTGGGCACACACAACGCGAGTGTTTACAATCTGGTCAAGCCTAAAGCCAACTAGGAAGAACTGACACTCGCATAACTCCTTACAAATACTATCGAGAGTGATAAAGAAACGAGAGGGTGGTGACAGTGGAGGGAGAGAGGGGAGAGACCGAGAGAATAAGAAAGGGAAAGAAACAGAAAAAGAAGGAGTGAAAATGGGACAGACAGGGAGATATAAAGAGGAAGATCAAAAGAGAGAGGGGAGAGGAAGAAAACGAGAACGGGGGAGAAAGAATGAGGGAGGCCGAGGGAATAAGAAAGAGAGAAGGAAGAGAAGTAGAGAGATGGAAAATAGGGAGTATTAAAGAGATGAAGAGAACAACAAAGAAACAGGGAGAGAAGAGAGAAACACAAAGAGAAAGACAAAAATGAAGAGATCGAAAGAGAGTGTGGAAGATGGCAGAAAGAGACTGAGAGAATCGCACCGGATATCAAAACGCACGAGCAACAAGTCGGCGGTCACTTCAGGGCGAGGTGTCTACTCCTCGTGTGGTCACCCTCCAAGACAGAGTAAACTCGGACGCCTCGACTCGGGTTACCCGAGTCGATATCCGAAACGGACCCTGTCCGGCAATCATACGGAAAATTCTTGCGTTTTTCGAATCCCCGAGGAAGGAATTGCGCGCTGACAGCCAGTCCCTGTCAACAACGGCGTGTTTGGCCTGTGTCTCGCTGAAAGGTTTACATCTGCACCGTAACCGTTATTTGTTTTTGTTCCGTGTGATTATTGAAACGATGTGGAAGGAAGGAACCGGTCAGCTTCCTCCTCAAAAGTCCTTCCCGGAAGAAAAACACTCTCTGGTTCGAATGAAAACAGGAAGACGTCCTAATCTTCTTGGCGAACCAACATTCACCGAATCGGAAAGGAAACCAAAGAAAGAAGAGATGTCCTTCACTTTTCAATTTGTGTCATTCTCCCCCCGTTCCAAGTATTAAAATTCAGTCATGTTTATCGCCTGTGGATGTTTACACGGATGGATTGTGTGCTCGGGATGCACCCGTTTCCGCTAAGGCCGTCGAACCGGTTCAAAGGTGTTTTCCCCAAATGATCAGAATCTGTTTCCACCTTCTCACTGTATTGGGAATGTATCCACCGCGATGCCCCTAAGGAGAGAGTTTTTATGTTTGCCTTTCTTGTTTTTCGTGTAAGACAAAAGCGCTGATCTTACGGCGGGCCAGATCACCTTGGGGAGAATTCAAGCGGATTAGAGCCACCCTCCATCGCCATCGCATCAACGCCATCGTTCAAGCCCCTCAAATTGTCATGACTTTTGTCTCCCCCGACACCTCACCCATCTGAGTCCCACCGTTCCCACCCTTCAGCTTTGCCTTTCGTACACTTCAAGACATTTCTCCCATATGCTATAAGCACGGCGCTGTAGAGAGCTTAGCATTTTCAGCATTGCTACCGTAAATAAAACCTCGGTCAGTTTTGACCGAGGTTGGTCAAAATGTCAACTTACGAAATAACTGGTCAATAAACAAACAACTCTTGGACTGTATCGATCAAAATGAATCATAAGCTCCCAAACATTCTGAACCCCTCCCTGACTCAAATTAATTATTCTGATCGGCGCCCCACCCCAGAAAAGATAGTTGATTTTATTTTTAGAAGGCCGCCATCTAAAGACTGGATAGCGTTCCATTAAAAGCCAAACGAAGCTTTATTTCGCGCAGATCTATTTTTCCTACGGTGTTTTTGTAAATTATAGTGCATCCTCCCTTTTGGAACGGCTATGGAATCGAGGCAAGATTACCATTCGTGCGAAATTTCACGATAATCCGGCCAAAGCCAAGCCGGCCAATTATTGACGCGTCATCGTTGGGAGGGAAATCAAGACTCCCTAACGGTACTAACGCCTCGCGAACTTAAACTAGCAAAAGGCTCGCACTTTCTTTCTAGTATTTTGGAGGGAGGCAGGTATCGCATGCGTGCGCATTCGCGGGGTGAAGGGAGACGGTAATGAATTCGAACACGGACAAAACCAGTGATGCACAAGGGCAGTAAACATGCCACACAGCACCAGCAAAACCAGAGGTGGGCCAACTCATACGACAAAAAATATTTTTCATGAGGAAATTTTTCCCACCAGATTTTTTCCCACAAAGCACGGGTGACGCATTTGGGTGACGTTCTATAGCGTTAATAATCGAATTTCTCCCCTCGATTCGTAGAAGTGCACAAAGAGACGAATCGACTTTTTTGACAATGTGATCGTTCTTCCATTCATACTTCGGCATTTACCCCACCTGCGTAGATCCTCCTAGCCACAGGGACTGCTAATAAGAAAAAGCCTGTGACTGATTTTCGCACTTGCAATTAATTCATCCACGCATGGGTGCTCATGAAGTTGTAAAGCAGGCAATAGGCTTTAATTAACGAACTAATTAACACCGCGCAGTGGCAGGAATTCCGAATAGGAACTTTCGCGGCCACCGTACTGTAGGTCTTGACCTACCGCCCCCTTGCACACGCTCAGTGCAGTTGACGTGACATCGCTCGATAACTCGCTCGTACTAAACAATACCGGATTAATCAAGCGAAAGGGCATCGACTTCGCAGTCAGGCGAGATTTCACTCAAGTCACCGCAAGGGAGCGGATTTATTCAAAAGGCGCCGAATTGGAGAATGAAGAATCCCAGATCAAATTTCTCACTTGACTTCCACATTGAGACACAAACACTACACTAGTGACCTTTTACGACAAAGTTAGCTTTAAAGTCGTTCAAATCTCCTGGCTGACACCAGTTGTCTTTCCCTGCGGCACAACGTGGAGCAGGAAAACATTTTTTGTTTGATTCAATAAAGTATTGTGTAAGGAGGGCGAGTGGGAGTTCGTAGAGGAGTACGGTATTTGAGTTATATGCGTGCTTTAGCTTAAAAGCCAGTTGGCGGGGCGTGGCTGACCATTCTAGCTTGCACAGGGCCACGGAACAGCACGTCTTACATATTATATTTATTTTAATTTTTCGATAAAAGCATGAAAGGTAATAGAGTATCAGAGTAATTATTCATATATTTGTTTCATCTCTTTTAAAGGAAGATGTTATGTTTTTGAACAAATGAATCGCCATTGGGTTTTTCCAGAGTATTTTCCTAATATAGTTTTATCTCTGGGTTTTTTTTTCAACCTAGGCAGATCGGTCTTATTCCACATTTGAATTTTGTAGAGAAAGGAAGAAATAAATAAAACCGCAGGTCAACAGTCCGACGAACAGGCAACATCCCTATCATACGTTTAGGCCTAATAAGGGTTATGTAGCATATGATAGGCCTATTGAATTTTTTAACTGGATCAACTCCTTATCCCTGTAGGCCTACCTATAGTTCACCCAGACCTCTTTAGTAATTGCGGTAACAACTTTATCGTCTGTAAAGTTGGTGATGAAGATGGCCATTTTGAACATTATTTTGTTATGCTTTTCTTCTAATAATGCTATCTGTAATAATCTGAAACTAAATTGAAAAATGGGCTTTCCATTTCTAATTACTCAGTAATCCACTCTTCCTCATAAACTAAAGTAATTTTCGACTTTGTTCAAAATAAAACCAGTTGAATAGACTCTTACAGCGGCGAAAAGAATCACTGATTTTTGGAAAATATTACAGTGTCCTGTACACAGGAACCCGAAATTCTAGCACATAATTATGCCTATCTGTCTGGTTCCCTGGGTCCATCTAACGATCATGACGCGCATGACACGACCGATACACCGTCACAGTATATGGCCGTTTACGAAATGGAGACTTAGGTTTCGGTCATATTTATCATATGTACCGGTACCGTACTCATTATATGATATCACACTCCACAGGCATCTAAAAACAAGCGTTTGGCCCCAGTTTCTTGGTGACTACTCTGTACCTATCAAGCCAACAAACCTTCAAACTCAGAAACAAACCACAACCTGGATTTTCAGGGGTTTTTTTCGACGGAGACGAAGCCTAAGCCTGAGCCTAAACCTTCATTTAGTAAACGGTCTATGTATTCTAAGACCGACAACCGTTTAACGTTAGGCCCTAGTCATAATGCAAATTATTATACGGTACATAGGCCTACCTGAGATGCAAAACTGTCTCCACCTTCGAGCCCGAGCTGTCCTGCTGTACTCTGCGGTGGAGATACGAGTGGCCAGGACGGCTTGCGAGGTCGGGGTCAGTTGAAAGACTGCTGACTGTTCGCGCGAACCACTCACAAAGTTTGGGCGGTGAATAACTAATTGTTGAATTCAGCACGCCTCCGAATTCGGTAACGTTGTGCAAGTACGCGACGTTCGCCCATCCGCTTGCGCGGGGTAAAAGTTGCAAAATGCTGCCACAGGACCTCGCCGAACGCAGCCAGGCTGCTTCAGGGGAGCGGGGAGCCGTCACTGGGCCACAGGACAGGGGAGATTCGACAGAATTCCTGCCACGAACGACCGCAGCTGAGTGTCCAAATATCGTCTGAAGCCAGCGGTAGGCGGTTGTCAGTCTGTGCTTGTCTATCGTCTGCACGACTGCACGTACATGTACATGTATGTACGTATGCTCATTGCACGGCGCGCATTCTTTATACACAAAACTATACGTGCCTCCCCTCGAAAAAGTTGTCTCGCTGGTACCCGCGCGGTGTGTCTCCCAGAACAGCCCGCTGTCGGGGACACCAACGATTCAGACGGCCACGCAATTGGTCGCCTGCCACTCGCGTGACCTCCAGTGGGAGGTGCTGAAATTCTCCCAAGACAACTTTCTGGAGAGGGGGAGGGATACAAAATAATAATGGAGGGGGGAATCGTCCAGGCTATTCTAGTTTCTTCTTTTATGTTTATGTTCAGCTGGTGGCATCGCTAGTCTCTTTGATCGGTCCGACCGTTATACGGACGACATTTGAGCTCGATAGGAATGCAAATAAAAGGAGCGCCATTTATTCTACCGAGCTTAAATGTCTAGGGTGAGTCTTGTGTATAAACAGAGCAGGACTCGAACGGGCTCTTTGCCACGGGTCTGTACAAACTACAAACCAAATCGGCTGTCGGTTTAACTCTCAAATTAAACTTCTCAAGATTAACACATTAAATCTCGAGCCGAATTTAGTAAATAGATATATACGGTTTCCAAAGGCTTAGGCGATGTGACATTTGGACCGTTTTGGGGAGAAACCCCCGGCCTGGAAGAAAGAGACGATATGAGAATCCGGTGAAATATGGACCCGGACCGAAGAAGTAAACACTCAAGCTGAGTATAATGGGAGTATGTTTGGAACTGGGAATTTATCCCCGAGGCCTTTAGAGAATGGTATCTATATAGAAGTTGTAAATCAGCTGATTCACGTTTTGAAGGGTCTCCGTGGAGGTTGGTGGGTGGAGGGGGGACCCGGCGGGTAATGAAGGCCGTTCGGCTCCTTGCCTTGATGGGGCGTGGAGCTGATAAATACCTGCTGTGGTTATTGGGCCGGTCGAGCGCTGGCCGGCTCTTCGTTTAACACTGGGAGCACGGTGGCAGTGAATTACGCTAGCACTTTCAGGTACTACGACTCTTATTCTATACACGACACGAACAAAATAACTGGCACACAGGCAAACTCTTAATCAGAAATTGTATCAGAGGTATTGGAATCTTGACAGGAATTAAGACAGCCAGACGTTTCGATCCAAGCAAGATTTTTTTCAACGGCAGAAATGTAGCCATCTGCTTGATGACTCAGAGTGACAAAAACAACTTGAAAATCTCCCACATTATTTTTTAGACGGCATGACAGTACGACTCCCATAGCAGAACCGTATGCTGTGATAGGCCGTGTCGGTTTGTGTGCATCGTTCATCGTCTTGCGATAGATCATATACGTTACAATGGGTTTGATGAAATCGCCACTGGAATTATAGGTGCAGTGGCGTATTTTACAGAGCCTTAAAATGCATCGTAACTCAAAATACGACTGATAACACGTCGTATGGTGTGACAGACCGTATGGTTTCTGTGCATCGCCCACCGTCATGCGATTGATCGTAAGCTGAGATGAGTTTGATGAAATCGACCGCTGGAAGCGTAATCCTGTGACACCGTGTATTAACGCTGTTGTTTACTAGGTAACGGTCGGATGTGTGAAGGTGTCCCTTGTCTAAAGGCCTTTTTACACGAGCACTGAAAATGCATGTCTGCGAAAATTGGCGCCGGGTGTCTGGCGCAATGGTCGTTTGCGATTTGATCGCAGACATTTACACGGTACAACGCAGCGCGGTCGCAAACGTCCCTTGCGTTACCATATTTGGAGGCGAGGTCAGAGGTTATTATTCGTATCGCTGGTGCTGCGCTATTATTTACACGGAGGCATACGTTTACCAGTGTTGCTCTCAGCTCAGCGCCCGCGTTGCGAATTGACTGATTGACGTTACGATCATGATGGCAGTTTTCAAGAACAATAATTATTGCGCACGAAGTAAGGTCCAGTTGGCTAACAGTAGCAAGCTGCGCGCGCACTCCTCCGAACCCAGCACGTGCATGCAGGCACGCAGCCACGGACTGCAAATAATACATGTACAGTACATGTATGTACATGTACAGAACGTGTACATGTACGTCCGTACAGTGCACACAACTAACTAGCTTCACAGTCGCAGCGTGCGCAATGTTTTCGAACGAACGTTTGATCCAAACAGGATCGGGCGCGAAACGCTTGGCATGATTGAGTCTGGTGTTTGTTTCTCCATGTAACATTTTATTGCAATGCTGGGGCCAGGTGCAGACATTGAAGTTAGCTATAAAAAAAACCGTCGATCTCACGCAAGACACACTTCCAGTACACAACGTAACGAGGCCGATCGTGTACCAAGCTTGCGGGGTCGCACGGGATTCATTTTCATCGTCAATTATTTCGTTGCCTTGATGACTTTCGTTTGCTCCTCATGGAAATATCAACGCATACTTCTCCGTGATGCGCCAACGAATATCCTTGCGAACGTCGCATGGGTGCATTTTCACGATCTATCTCTGTGTTTATCGCAAGGATTTCGCATCGATGCGAAATTTTGGAGGAGGTCTCGATCCCTGTCAACATTCGCAAGGGACCCTTGCGGTCTGGTGACAGAGATACACTTTTACACGACAAGGTATCCGTGTGTTCTTGACATCGATGCGATTCCTTCGCAAGGGACCCCTGTTTACAGCTCTCGTGTAAAATGGGCTTTATAATTCTTTCAGCCCAGGAGAAAACGTCTATGTTTTCCACTAGTTCGCTTCTCTATTTATTTTCCTGTGTGAGATATAGCTTGGGATTTTTTCCCCTTCTTCCCGAAATTCATTTAAGACAGCAGCTGTCCTCTCCATCTTCGATATTGCGGCATTCGTCTTAATCAAATGGATTGGGCATGCGGGCTTTTTTTCTCTCCGAGCTGTCATCTCCACTCTTGTAGAAGTCTGTCCTGCACAGTTGTGGCGTGTTTTGTGTGCGTGCGTGTGTCAGAACAGAGGGTGGGGTTACGGTCGGGACGCGATATTTTTTTTCCGTACCACATAAACGCTATGTGCCCATATGTTTGTGCACAAAGTATGAAGAATTGAGTCTCAGGTCACTCAGATTATTCACGTACGTTGTATTCGCTGTGCAGAAAGCCTATCCCTAGCTTTAACTTCAACTTGTATAGCCACCTCCCCCTTGCCCCCACCCCGTAAATTGTTTATGCACAAACATATAGGCCCATAGCGTTTATGTGGTACGGACAAATATCGCGGTCGGGACGCCCTTCCCCAATACGCCTGCGCCTGAAACAATAGCGCCATGATACGCGGTGCAAGGCGGAGAAAACGGGATTGTTTTTACCGTACCGCTAACGCGTCGGATTCGGAATTTTGCGACTTGAATGAAGACCAACGTGCTGGCGTATCATTATTCTATTCCGCAGTGTGACTTGATTGGACCCGCTGCATCTTCACACACCGTGGCCGCATCTGCAACGTGGATATGACACTGTATACACAGCATCAGCGGCCATCCAAGCAGGAGCGAAGTCTGCACTGATTGGAACTGATGCGCCAGCACATTGGTCTTCACTCAAGTCGCAGAACTTAATGACAAACGCGTAAGTGGTTTAGATATCGCGAACGGGATACAATTCTTTTTTCTATTTTCTATTTTCTATTTTCTTCGTAGGTAACCAAGTCAAAAGCTATTCATGATTTTCTGATGCATTAATTTTAAATGTAAATCGTGACTATTTTGTTTTCTCACTTCACTACGGGGGAAACAATGCGAACGAGACCGGGGTAGAATCTGTAGCCGCGCATGGCAAGGCATCAACCTCGACCCCAAAAGCTGTCCCGTCCTCCTCGTCCCCAAGGCTCAACACATATGGGCACGAGGGAGCCTCCCCGAAACGACTTCATCTGCCCCGTCGTCTCTGAGCGAGGAGCACACCTCCTGCGATGAACCTATTCCGGGCAGACCTTCCCTTTATGAAAAAAAACATATATATATAATGCCCTCCTCGAACGAATCGCTGCATCTTTATTTCAGAGAATGATGAGAAGAGATGATAAAAGTAAAAGAGGAAAAGTGATGGAAGGTGCCCTGTGGGCTGCAAGGCGGTGCTCGTCCTTGTTGTCGATGATGTATGGATATACCCACCCGATGGGATCAGGAGCAATGAACGCAGAGAGGATCGAGGCAAAGCAAAGATACTGACACCCCCACAGGGAAGTCCTCCTTATCTCGAGGCATGCAACGGCCGAGAAGTCCAAATTATCGAGTGGGTTTTTTTTTGTTTAGGACGAACATTAAGCCTTGGCTCCAACTCCCATTGGACGGCAATCCGGCCATCCAACCTGTAATGGGGGGTGAAGTAAGTGGGTGGCATCCCTCCTCATTTTTGACGTTTCTTCCCTTTTTCTCTCTCTCGAAAAAAAACCCTGAACAACCTTAAGGGAAAACTGCCAAATTATGGATGCTATACAGCGACCGTTTTTCCCATCGGATAGTAAGCCTTAAAAGTGCGGGAGGAATACGTAGATTGCGGGAGAAAGACGAATAGGAATCTAAAGGTTTCTTTGTTAAAAATAATCAACATCAATGTGAAAACAAAATGCAAAGTTTTTTTTTGGGGGGGGGGGGTTATCCATCTGTTCTTCTGATTTCTCAAAATATCAGTGCATCGTTTCAGACTATCTTTTTATTATAAAAAACACTCATGTTTAAAGGCCCAATTGGAAGATCGGAAAACATCGATGTCCACAGATTTGTAGATGGTCATGATAGAATCCTCATGTTGAAATCTTACGGTCTGGGATGCTTTACTTCCCTAGAAATCTTCACTCAAACATCGACAAATAGTTTATTACTCGCAAGTCACAAACTATTTCTTACACTACATAATGGTTCAAAAACTGTGACTGTTTTTTGTTTACCTTTTTCTACTTTCTCAGATCACCATTTGAGCTAAAACTTTCGCAGGATTGCTTTTTTGGGATGTTTAATGGTTTAACACACAAACTGTGGCAATCTTTTGACCTTAACCAACGTTTTATTGGGCCTTTCAATGTAAAACAGACATTCAAATGAGACACGAATAACTCGGGTGGTTTTTTTTACAAGGGATATGTTTTTTAGTTTTTATTCTTGTTTTTTTTTCTCTTTTGACATGTGAGTTATCTACAAACGTATTACTTTAGATTCATCTATAACAAAAACAACACCTTCAAAACACGATAATGTACAGTACTTAACACTTACATAAGTTATAACAGAATATTAACCCTGGTGCGCGCCCCGTATACACTGTATCAGTCAGGCACGGGCACCAGCGAGGATATTTACATGTCGATCGCGGATGTGTTCAGAGTGGTGTCTTTTTTTTCTTTTCTTTTTTTACAGTACTACTCTGCGTATTGAAGTGAAAAGGTCATTGGTCTGAGAACGAGGTGCGATCGTCTATGATGAACGAAGGGGGTACACAGACCCTGGGAACGAGGCTGGAACGAGTCTATATTGCATAGCACGTGTTATTAATACGGCGGAGTGGTGGCATCAAAAAAGTTCGCCCTCCCCCTCCCGATATGACAGCACGAGATGCGTGATTTACAGCGGTGTGTTGGACCCGAGTATTGAGCCATCATGCCCGATGCTATTAGCAAGCGTCGTCGAATTGGCGGGAAAACGTAAAACTCGCCGCCACTCGCCAAAGTGAATGCAAGAGAAGCCGGGCAGCGGCTTATCAAAGTGCGGCCATAAATTGTGTTTTGACTGACCTGTGGTCCAGTGTATATCACATTGGGCGCCGATACCGGGCGGCACGCTGGGGGCGACCACGCGCCCAGAGAGCGCCAAAACCCGCTACACGCTCGGTGTGTGCGCTTTTCCTGAGCGCATGGCTGGCGCCTTTCGGCGCCCAACGTGCGCCTGACCGACGCGTAACGCCCGCTTCCTAACTGCCCACTTGGTGGATTTCGGACACGGTCGAATAACATATCGGCGGCTCCCATAGGCTCGTGTGTAATTTGAAGCCGGCAGTCCATGCACCCGAAGCAGGGCCGGTCGTAACGCACACACGGATGGGGAATCGACAGGGCCGGCTGGCTCACGGCTTCACCGCAGCCTCGCGTGTAATGCGAAGCCGCCGGCCAACGAAATTCGTACGCGGCCCCTTTGGTAGCTAGTCGAAGCCGGCCTCAGCTCGCTCGGCAATCGGGTCACTGGGGCGCTGGACTCTTTCTCGAGGGGAGGGAAATGCTTGTCGCCGGCCGGCCGAGTGGACGCGAAAATACACACACACAAAACCGAGGCGCCCGGAAGTATATTACTTTCGTCTCGCCATGTACAAATGGACACTGTCGCTACACAATGTTGAGTGTCCATAGGCTGACAATCCCCACTGTGCAGCCCCACCCACGACAGACCCAACCCTCGAAGTCCACGCCTAAACACTGCGCGCTATCACCCCCCCCCCCGACAAAGTGTTAAACAGCAAAAACTACTCGGTTTCTTCCGGCGTCGATTCCAAGAACATCTGCTGGAGATGAGTGCTTTTTGGGGTACGCAGCAAGTCGCCTTATAAGCCTACTCCACATTGCGTCCGCGGTGCGACGCTAACGGGACCTCTTTCCGGTTTTCTCCGACGAAAATCGGTTTAGCATCCCGCCCTCCCTCCCTCCCTCCCTCCCTCCCTCCCAAAGCTCCGCCTAAAAAGAAATCCTTCGCAGAATCATCGTCTCCCCATTTTGGTTGACGATTGTCGTTTCCATCGAGTTCGACAATTCCCCGGTCCGATTACAGAGAGCCGCTTATTTAAAAGGGGTTGAAGACTGCATGCCATGGCGTATACGTGACGACGCGTCCTTGGTCAGAAGAAAGTGCGCGCTGTCTCTCTATAGATCGAGTGTGGCTCTGGGACAGAGTGACGGGCAGTGTGTCGCGAGGGGACAGGTTAGAGAAAAATTGGGGTGCATAGATAAAAATAGGATGTTTGCGTCGAGGAGAATGAAAGTCAATGAGGGTTTGCCCTGCTCGACGTGATCAGCACTGTGCTGTCACTGCTGAAACGTCGGTTCCTCGGGGGGGGAACCTTGTGCAAAGCAATGAGGCCCCATCGCTGACTGCGTCGAGAAGAGCACACCATAACCGAGCCTTGGGTGCGTGTACTGGCGGTCGTGAACCGGGATATGGCTGCATGGGCCGGTGCTTGTTCGGCTTGGTGCCGTGTCAAATGTACGCACTTCATCGCCCCGAGTAGCCCCGGCCCTGCATCAACTCCCCGGGGACAATCTCCGTGGATATATCGGCCTATACCAAGCACGACTTGAGGCAGACAAATCATTGGTAACACGGAAATACATTGAACAACACGCTCAAGCAGGATACCAGTTGTGTAGCGCTACGCAATGAGCGTCCTGCATTCTCGGCGTCAAATCGTGCTGCATTGTGTAACGGCCGAACCGATTCTTGGTGCTGGTGATATGACACGCACTATACACAACACTATCACACGATGCCCGTTGGTGCTCGGCCTGTACTCCGCTGTTTTGGGTCGGCGTTGAATGCGAGCGAAACGTTGCCTGCCGGCCTGACTATATTAAGCATGCTTTTTCTTTTATTCTCGCTCAAGTAAATTGTTGTGGTGTCTGAAGCGGCTCCGTGAGATTGCGCCCAGATCGCCTGGGTGCAGGGCCGAAGCTCGGGGAGAGCAAAGAAGACAAACAAACAGGAGATTTTTTCTTCTCGCTTTCACAGTTGCCGGCACACAATTTGAGCCAATCAAAATAGCACGATTGACGGCGCGCTGATGACCACGACTCGGACCCACGCGAGGCCTTTGTGCGCCGATGACGTCAGGAAGGCCAAAGGTCAAGCTGAGGAGAGATCCGACTTTGCGTACAATCTGACAATATTAGAGGAGCGAGCGTGCCCCGTGCTATCTTAAAATTGTGCATCGACTTTATAATTAACCTATTTAATGTACAAGCAATAAATGAAAGCCAGCTATAGCAAGCACGTCAAGCTATCAAGGAATGCCGCTGGGAAGGGAGACGGATCAATTTGAGGGCACTGAATAAGCATTATGAAAAAAGTAAAGAATGATGGTTGAATTGCTTCTGACTGGCGCCCCCATCCCCGGCAAAGACTAGTTGCCAATTGGGGAAGGCCACAATCTTAGGCCTGCATAGCTCAGATGGTAAGAGCACTGGTACTCAAAACCAGAGGTCTCGGGTTCAAGTCCCGGTCCTGTCTAAATTCTTCAAAAGGTAAGTTTTCCCTGTAATTGTTTGACTTTATTAAGGAAAATATATTAGGGCCACCACCTAAGGGCTGGATAGCTTAGATGGTAACAGCGTTGGTAACTACGTTAAGCCAGAGGTAGCGGGTTCAAGTCCCGGTCCGTTCAAACTTGTCTTTGCTCATTTGTTCAAAACGTTATTATATAAACCAATATTTAACTCGATTTCTGTTTTCTTTGTTTGCCTGGGAAAAAAATGTGTTACGACTGAATCGTAGACAAAGAGATATTAAACAATGAGAACAGAAATATTGCCATAAGTGCCGTGTACACAAAATTAAAAAAATGGGCTACAGAACGCGCTGAGAAAGCTGGGTTACCAGTTAACGTCGGTCTACCAGTGACGGTGCGCCAGAAAATAATGGTTACAACCTCTTGATCCCCGCAACGGTCAAGCAGATCATGCACGGCCCAAGGAACGATCGTCCCCGGCCGTTCGAGCGCGAGGGAAAAAAAAAACTACGCGAGTGCTGTCGCCAATGAAACCCCCTTACAAAAAAGGCAACATGCAGTGACCGTAAGAGAATACAGTAGTACAGTACGGTCGACACCCCTGACCAACAATCAATAAGTCATTTGCGAGCTTTACGCCGCCAACAATACGCGATCGACACCTCAGGTTCTTTAATCAGCCCTCGTGGCATTTAAACGCCTCCATATGGCCTTGCTTTTTTTTCTCTATAAACCAGAAGACGAAGCTGAACCAGATGACGAAATTGTTTTCTGGGATGTTGATTCCTTTTTTTTTTCTTTTTCGTTTTTCTTTTTGCTTTTCTTTATTCGGGACACGGGCAAAGATCAAGAAGCCGATCCCGTGCGCGCACTACTGTAAACAGTGTGGATATCCATAAGAAGGGACGGGCGGGCGGGCGGGCGGGCCCTAGATTCTGGTCATTATAATTATAGGCGGTAGTTCACCCCTCCACCCGTAGCTGGGCTCGTATGCGTCCAAAGCGACTTTTCACTTGCCCATCGTTTCGATCTTGAAGTTCGATCTTGAAAATCGGCGGTCTATTCCAGCCCATTTGGCAAGGAGCTTGCTTTTTTGTCTATCAACCGTTATCCCTCCCTTGGGGGAAAAATAGATTGAAATAGATTCAAACTGAAAGGCATTGATGGATAGCTGCCCCCCCCCCGCCAAAAAAAAAAAAAAAAAAAAAAAAATCCGATTCCATTATCTAACTTGCCGCCGGGTTTGGGGAAACGCAGGAGTTATTACTGATGGCCGGGCTACCCGGCAGGGGGTCACGGCTGAATGTGCGCAGCTGTACATATACTGAATTGTCCATAGTGCGCACATGGTGAATAGGATATTTGTATCCGCAGCTGCCACAGACTGTGAATGGGGCTTCCAGGCCACGAGGCAAAAGCAAAAAAAAAAAGTACCATTGTATAAGAGTTACCGTAATTCCCCTGTAGAGGTTTAGGCCGCTGCGTCTCCAAGTGCACATGCTTAGAACTAGCACGCCGATTGGTCAGAACCGGCTCCAGGCGCCCACAGACTGGCCAATCAGCGCGCTCGCCACTGAATCCTGCACCCGAGCAAGACGCAAGGGATAGAGGCCGTTTTCGAAATGAAGACTTAGGCTCGGGCTCGGGCTCGGGCTCGGGCTCAGGCTCTGACAAAACCTGAAAATCCAGGTTGTGGTTTGTTTCCGAATTTAAAGGTTCGTTGGCTAGATAGGTTCAGGGTATTCCCAAAGACACTGGGGCCAAACCGATTGTTTCTATATGACTGAAGCCTAAGCCAGAGCCTAAGCCTTCATTTCGAAAATTATCATAGCCTTCCGAAATGCCCTAGTTTAATCACTCCCTCTCGATTCTGTGACAGGATCACTCCGAATCCCTACTTTTAATGGCGGTTTTTGTTTTAAAACAACTCCGCCCGATTTCATTACATCCCTATGTAGTTAGATTAGAAAACATTTATGTACACATTCAAAGTGAAAGAATCTCATTATTCATCTGTTATTACTATAAAAAAAATATTTGGGGGGATTGTAAATGATATCTATGTAATTATCTGAGCGCTACAAGTTAACAAGCCAGAGTCCACCTTTTTTTTTGGGGGGGGGGGGAAGGGTTGAGATATTCAATACCACATGTTTCAAACGCTGGGTAGAAGGGAGCCGTGTAGTATTACTGCGGGTGGAAACAGAAATAGAGGGCCGGTGCATGGGATCAAAGGGAGGAAGGCAAGTATTGCTGCTCTGTAAACCAGCCGCCCACGGTCTGGAGGGATGGACAGGGAGCTCAATCGGCCACTCTGCGGGCAATCAATGCGGGATCTCATCTGCTTCTTGTTTTCAGGTCAAGCCCCCTACCTTTGCCTAAGCCAGCATGGTTATTCGAACAACTGTCAATTTCAGTTGGACAATTTTGGGCCTGAGAGCAACCCCCCCCCACCAAAAAAAAAATAAAAAATAGTAGAGGCAAAAGCAATTTGTTCCTTGAGCGGTGTTGTAATTCAACCGCTTTGAGTGAACAAGCGAGCCAAGTCACTGCAGGTGTATTGGGACTGCATATGGTGGCCATCCACTGTGCATCACCCACAGAGGGCGCTCTACTAGCAAGTCTGGATTAGTAAGTATAACATGGTTGTGGCTTAGTGCACTCACGATATGATGAATACTGGGGGGGGGGAAGGGGTACAAATTTGTGTTATTATATAAATATCTATATGTATCACAAGGGAAACCTGGCCAACAATTGAGGGCAGCATTGAGAATCAATGGGGAACGTTAGGAACTTAGGGTCATGGGATTTGGGGTCAGACAAAGTTCATGGGGAAATTATTGTCGTTTAGGCAAGGGGGAAAAGTTGAAAGCAACAGATTCACAAACTCCCAGTTATCATGGTCAAGCATTACCTTGACACACTTCTCAAGCCCCTTGGCACGTGGGCACACGGGCATCAGTCTATTTTCCCGACTTCCACACTTCCCCAATCTGCACTGTGCTACTGTGCACGGAGAGTACAGGGTCGGAGCAGTCACGGTGAAAACCAACAATCTTGTCTCAAAAAAAAACCCAGTGAAAATCTTGATTTGAAACTGGGAAGCTCTTGGGATCATTAGTGTCCGGTGCTTCTGGGAGAGGTTTGGGATGACGCCCTTCCATCTAAAGCACCCTAAGGGTTAAATCTCATCTCAAGGAGGGCTTGTGGGTCTAAAAACAACCCATCCTCTCCCCACTCTTCTTTCTTTTTTTAGGGGGATGGGGTTTAGCAAACACCCCCCCCCCCCAAAAAAAGTAAGCAATCCAATCTCACAGAGGGCTTGTGAGTCTGAAAGTGATTCCCTTCCACGTTTCTTTTTGTGTTTCTATCTATCTATTTAGTTTTTGAGAGAGGGGGGAAGGGGTGTTTAAAAAAACGCCCCCCCCCCCAAAAAAAAAAAAAAAAAAAAAAAAAAGAAGAAACACACTTCAGGGATGCCTGGTGGTGATGGTGGTGGTGGTGGTGGTGGTGGTGGTGTCGTTGGTGGTGGAGGAAGTGAGCGGGGGGTCGTCTGTCCTCACGTGTAGGCGCCCGTCCGGGACCTGGGGGACGAGAGCGAGCGATTGGGCTCAATCTTGGCCATGACCGTGGCGAACCACGTGGCCACGTCCACCTTGGCCAGCTCGTAGCGCTTGAAGAAGCTGTGCTCCTGCAGACACGGGAACAGGGAGGGAGAGAAAGCAGAGAGAGAGAGAGAGGGGGGAGAGAGAGGGGAGAGGGGGAGGGAGAGGAGATAAATGAGAGATAGGGGAGAGGGGGGAGAGAGAGGGGAGAAAGGGGGAGAGAGGGAGAGGGGAGAGAGGGGGTGAGAGGGGAGAGATAGGAGAGAGGGAAGAGAGGGGAGAGAGGGAGAGAGGAGGCGAGAGAGGAGAGATAGGAGAGAGGGAAGAGAGGGGAGAGAGGGAGAGAGGGGGAGAAAGGGAGAGGGGAGAGAGGAGAGAGGAGGCGAGAGAGGAGAGATAGGAGAGAGGGAAGAGAGGGGAGAGAGAGGGGAGAGAGAGGAGAGAGGTGAGAGAGAGGAGCGAAGGGAGAGAGGGGGAGAGGGGGAGAGAGAGGAGAGGAGGGAGAAAGAGGAGAAAGGAGAGAGATATGAGAGACAACAGAGAGAGGAGAGAAGAGAGGTCAATAGAAAGAAGAAAGAACATAGAGTAGAGAAAGGATGGAGAGAGAAGAGAAGGTGAGGAGAGAGAGAAAAAGAGGGAGAGGGGAGAGAGAGGGAGAGAAAGAAGAAAAGGTTAAGATTGCTGCGCTAGTATAATTAATTAATGATAATACTACAAATTCAAGGCTCCATGAATCCATGCATGTACTTTCTCCACATGAGCTTGTACAGCACAGCAGCTATCAGTGCCTGGCTTGACGCCCAGTTAACTGTGCAGGTTGATATTCCCGTTAGGGTCTTTCAATCACCAATGACATCAGAATAGCGCTTCAAGACACACCTACTGGGAAGAGTGCATGAGTTTTCATAGAAACAGCAACGTCACCAGATGCAAGCAATGTTTGCATCCAATGAAGTAGTTGCTACGAAAGCCTACACGTACATAAAGTCTTGGCACAGGAATACATACATATGTACATTAATAACAGCGTCGTAATTAACAGCGTCGCCAACTGCTTTAACGAAAGTGAACACAAACCTATCAAAGTCTAGATGATTGGGACTGTGAGAGGCCGTGGCATTTTGATGAAAGTAGGTTTTGAGAAAGGGCCTGCCAGGATCAGAACATCACTGAGACATGTATGTACGTACTTCAAATGTCAGGAACACATATACATGTATTTTAATCAGCATTGACAACGCCTCCAACTCTCTGGCTTCCGGAGAAGGGAAAAACAACAACCCACATTTAGAAAAGAGAAAAAGCCAGATTTCTTTTTGATTTTTTGATTTTTGATTTTTTTTTTTGATTTTTTTTTTTTTTTTTTTTTGGGGGGGGTTCTTACCGAGCCGTTACTAACCCACGCACAGCAGTCTGTGTGCGTATACATGCATATCATGGGTGTGTAGTACGCAGCCGCCCTGGCCGGCCCTTGACAGGGAAATGTTCAAATGTTCAAATGACAGGGATGTTCAAGCTACAGGCCCTACCCAACCCCAGCCCACTCCAAACCCTACAAAATCCCGACCCCTACCCAAACCCCAGCCCACTCCAACCCCTACACAATCCAAACCCCTAGCTAACCCCAGCCCACTCCAACCCCCACACAATCCCGACCCCTACCCAACCCCAGCCCACTCCAAACCCTACACAATCCCAACCCCTACCCAAACCCCAGCGCACTCCAAACCCTACAAAATCCCGACCCCTACCCAACCCCCAGCCCCCTCCAAACCCTACACAATCCCAACCCCTACCCAAACCCCAGCCCACTCCAAACCCTACACAATCCCGACCCCTACCCAACCCCAACCCACTCCAAACCCTACAAAATCCCGACCCCTACCCAAACCCCAGCCCATTCCAACCCCTACACAATCCCAACCCCTACCCAACCCCAGCCCACTCCAAACCCTACACAATCCCAACCCCTACCCAACCCCAACCCACTCAAACCTCTACACAATCCCGACCCCTACCCAACCCCAGCCCACTCAAACCTCTACACAACCTCAACCCCTACCCAACCCCAGCCCACTCCAACCCCTACACAATCCTGGCCCCAACCCAATCCAACCCCAGCCCATTCCAACCCTCACAAAATCCCGATCCCTACCCAACCCCAGCCCACTCAAACCCCTACATAATCTCAACCCCAACCCAAACGAAACTGAAACCCCAGCCCACTCAAACCCCTACCCAACCCCAGCCCACTCCAACCCCAACCCAACCCCAGCCCACTCAAACACATACCCAACCACAGCCCACTCAAACCCCTACACAATCCCAACCCCAACCCAAACGAAACTGAAACCCCAGCCCACTCCAACCCATACACTCGTAGCATTCTCAAGCTACGTATGAACGAAGAATGGGGCTGCATGTCGGATATCACCCGCCACAGATTTCTAAATCCCGGCCTTACGACTTGGTGAAGGCTAATATCATATTCCTACGTGGTGCCGCTTCAAGCAATCATCGACTTGTTACACACATAATGGGATTGGTATGATTCATGATGAAATCAACGTCGACTTGGCCAAACCCTTGAACTGACTCACTGACCCACTTTCCATGGACGGGTCAGAGCCTAAAACCAATTTGACTGAGACACTGCTCGGGTCTGAGTTGACACAAAGATGAAGCTTGGCAAGTGGTTATTTTGATGAGCATTTAAATACCGGAGAGAGAGAGAGAGGGGGGGGGGCAGACAGAGTAAGTAACTCAGTAAATTTATCCCTAAATTGGGCAAGGTCCTTCTTACCATTCAATTTAGATTGGATTTTTTAGGAGTTTTGGGAGCGCCAATAAAGCCACGCCCAAAATCTTGCCCGTGATCATCCTGATAAGCACCTGTCCTCAGGGCAATAAAAACCGGGCAGGTGTACACACACACGAGGGCGCTATATAGCAATCATACCGTACGTAGTAATGGCCATAATGCCCAAAAAAAACACAACAACTAAGAGGGTCCACAGATCTCAATTCCTAGACACTGATACACCTGCGAGGCAAGATCTGAAATCCAGCCGGAGACCACTTAAAAAAAGGCCAAAACCAAACCACAACCCCCAGCACAGACAAATGAAGACCTGGCTGACCTAATTGGGGGGAAATCTACAGGCAAATTGGGACATTCAATAATGCATGACCACAAGGAAGTGTGCTACATGCATGTCAAGTAGTGCACTGCAATAATGCCAGTGAACATAAAAAGTGGCTAAATTTGGCACGTGTCGTGTACAACAAGTGCGCTTCAGTTCAAATTAACCTATATATTGTACTGAAGTACACCTATACCCACTGGTGCATCAAATTGGATACACGGTATACTGTACAAGTGCACTTTGCATGAAAAAAAAAATTACTTTCCATCTCGTTAGTTTGTTCTCTCTCATTTCTATGTGATTCTCATTGTCACACAATTATCATGTTCTCTTTTGAATTCTTTATTTCATTTTGTATTTATAGTAACAGTTACAGTTATCTTTTTATTTCTTTTCTGATAATCCTTCTTTTGTGTTCACTCCTTCACACTTCTCTCTTTGATCTTTCCCCCTCCTCTCACTAATCCCTACCCTACTCCTTGCCCTTCCCTTTGATCTCACCCTACCAGCTTTACTCTTTGTCCTTTGTTACTAATCCGTGTCCTATTCACTCTCTTCCCCCTTCCTTCGTGTACATGTATCTGTTTTGTCCTTGTCACTCTGCCTTTAAGAAAGGTCCTGCTAGGATCGAAACGTCAGGCCCACTAAATTTTAAGATCTTTTCTGTTTTATTACATTCATTTCCCTACGGTAAACCCAAACAGTATACAACTGGTTTCCTTTGTTAACAAAACACATGTATGCACACCTAAAATCCTGCCACTTTATTCAGTTATTAGGACTTAGCAAAGAGCTGCAAGAGGATGAAAGTGCGCTATGAAGATGATAACAATGCTTTTATAATGCAAACCTTTCGCTCTCACCAAAATTTCGGTACTGAACTGCTTACTAACTAAAATGACCCAAATGCAAACCACGTGAATGTGGAGGGTCTGACATTTGGATCCTAGCAGGACCTTCCTCAAGGGCAGAATTTTGCCTTTGAGAAAGGTCCTGCTAGGATGAGGCCCTCAATATTCATGAGAATTCCATTACTTCCTTTGTGGTGCTTGAAAAAATGCGTGCCAACTATCAGATACAATACATAGTATTCACAGGAATTAGCGGCTACACTGTCCAATATACGTCAATGTATTCACAAGAAATGAGAAGTGTGCTTTTACAAGTACCGGCCAGACTGTATGTCTTAATGAATAACCAGCAATGTCAGTTTTAAAACGGACAGGATCGACCGTGAGGATGACAAGATGCAGAAATTGTCACGTATCAGGGCGAGACATTGCGCACGTTTGGAGCAGGTGAAAGAGAGGGTGTACATTTGACGCAAGCAGTGTGTAATATCTTGTG
>OX465111.1:11855715-11885715 GCA_949987565.1 Luidia sarsii
AAGAGGAGAAGGAGAAGGAGGAAGAGAGGAAGAAAGAGGGAGAGGAAGAGGATAAAGGAGGAGGAGGAGGAGGTGTATTATGGCATGTATGGGGTGTAGTATAATATTGTAAGAGTAACCCCATGCACACGAGTTGATGGGGGTCATTGTAACTAGCACAATCTGAACCAATTGAAGAAAAATATTCAGCTCTTACAATCAATCGGTCATTACGGGTCACAGGATGCATGTAATAGGCCTGAATATTACATGCCAATATACAAACATACTCCAGGATGCTACAACATAATATGAGCTTGAATTGTGTAAAAAAAATAATAAATAAAATAAAACATGCACAGCAAACAAAATCATAGCGATGACCGCTGCCGGTTAATTCCTGATGTGCAAACAAACACTCTGTTAAAGTTGAGGATGGAATGTGGGCTTGCCATGCCCTGCCCTTCCTTCTCCCCTGCCTTGCCCTCTTCCCTGCCCTGCCTTCTCCACTACCCTCTCCACTACCCTCTCCCCTGCCCTCTCCCCTGCCCTCTCCCCTGCCCTGCCCTCTCCCCTGCCCTACCCTACCCTACCCTGCCCTACCCTGCCCTCTCCCCTACCCTCTCCCCTGCCCTCTCGCCTGCCCTCTCCCCTGCCCTACCCTACCCTACCCTGCCCTACCCTGCCCTCTCCCCTACCCTCTCCCCTGCCCTCTCGCCTGCCCTCTGGCCTGCCCTCTCCCCTGCCCTACCCTACCCTACCCTGCCCTACCCTGCCCTCCCCTGCCCTCTCCCCTGCCCTCTCGCCTGCCCTCTGGCCTGCCCTCTCCCCTGCCCTGCCCTGCCCTCTCCCCTACCCTACCCTACCCTACCCTGCCCTGCCCTACCCTGCCCTACCCTGCCCTCCCCTGTCCTTCCCTGTCCTCCCCTGCCCTACCCTGCCCTACCCTGCCCTCCCCTGCCCTGCACTGCTCTGCTCTGTCCTCCCTTCTCTGCCAACAGATTCCCCAAACAAATCAAATCAAATATTTTTTTCATCTACGTGGTGCTGGCCAGCCTCATCAGGACAAGCTAAGGCCGTGTATTTGCCTTCAATCCCGGATACAGAGCTCCCCTTTTTCTTCCCCAAAACCCCCCTTCCTTCCCTTCTCTCGCAAGTAAACATCTCGGGACACACACACACAGACACGGGCGAATCCAGAAAAACGAAAAAAAAAAATGAACGCAGGAAAAAATCCATTCCCAGTGGACTCCCACAATTATAAGTCAGCAACCTCCCCACCCCCCAAAAAAAAAAAACAGCTGCGCTTTTTTAGAAAATGGCAAAGGAAAAAAAATGTACGGATGTATAGGCTCAGTGCGGTCTAGCCTGTAATGAAAGTGGTTTTGCATTACATGAAAAAGCCAGAATCGAGGGTAGATTTGGTTGTAGACAGGATCAAGGAGGGTAGGAGGGAAGGGAGAGAGGAAGCAGAGAGCAAAAGGTGGAAACCATAAAAGACCTCACTCCCCCTCACTCTCCTTCCTAACCCAAACTATAAGAGAAAGGGGAGGGGAAGGGAAGATGAGTTTGTAGGAGGGAGAGAGAGAGAGTCAGAGTCAACACAATGGAGGGGGAAAGGAGTCTTCCGTTACTGTTTGAAAAGAGTTAGTCAATTGTCTTCCCAAAAGAGAGCGGAGTTTGGCTTGGAAAATCAGAAAAAAACCTCCCCCCCCAAAAAAAACAAAAAAAACTGCAGACTACATGCTGGGCAATAATGATACTGCACGGTAGGAGTTCCGACTATGAAGACAAGGGGGCATTGACACCGGCACGAAAAAGCAATTTTTGAATTGCGATAATAATCTCACCTTCTTTTTTTTTCTTCTTGTTTTAAAGAAACCGGCGCGATTATTTGCCAGGCGCTGTGACCAAATCACGCTTGAAAAACAATGTACATGTACTTGTACACACATACTTCCCACGCAAAAACCCGGAAACAAAGTCTTGGGATGTTTCCTATCCTACATCTGTATCTGTGACCTGTGGAGAATCCAGCCAGCACGCCCACACTGACTATGCATATAACTGTAGATGAGCAAATACCACGTAATGAAACTCAGGCCGTGTATAAAATGAAGGCTTAGGTTCAGGTTTAGGCGTCAGTCATAGTTTTCTCTTACCCCTTATAAAGTCACAGGCATCTACGTACATGTAGAAACAAACGTTTGGCCCCCAGTTTACTTGGCGAAGAGTCTGTACAAGCCAACACAATCTTCAAATTCGGCGACAAACCACAACCTGGATTTTTCAGCTTTTGTCAGAAGGAGACGAAGCCCGAGCCCGAGCCTGATCCGTGGATTTGATAAAAGGCCCCTCAGCTACTGAGAAAGTTATCGATTGCCATCGGATGACCCATCACAAACTCCTGGGAGGAGGAGGGGGGGGGGACTCTGCGAAAAGTTGTCAGAATTCCACTTCCTGCCTGGTTACCCACCTTCACGCTCAGCAAAACTCCAGTGGAGGTCCGTAAACTCCCCCAAAAAGCGACACACAATGAGGCTCACTCACATTAGCCCCCCCCCCCCCACCCCTCCTCTCTTTACCACTGCGCCTCATAAAAACAAGCAATTTTTTATGCCATTCTTCCAGTCTGCAGATTTCCTAAAACCGTCCGTGAATCAATCCAGCCGTGGCACATGATGGGATGCAAAATACAAATTTATGGCCATTTCTTGATAACTAGTCTCCTGCTGACGACATCAATACGTTACCCTTTTTATTTCATATTTTTTTGGGGGTGGGGTGGGTGAGATTTATGAGTGCATTTTCAGGCCTACCACTTCACGGCGGGCTACTTTTCAGAGCCCACGACCGCCACACAGATTTCTTGGAGTCATGTACGGTTTTCAAGACTTTTTGGAAAGAATAGCAAAGCGACGTGCGCCGTCATGTCTGACCGGGACTTGAACCCGAGACCTCTGGTTTTGCGTACCAGCGCTCTTACCATCTGAGCTATCCAGCCCTTAGATGGTGGCCTTCCCAAATAGACAACTAGTCTTTGCCGGGTTGCGGGTGCAAGCCGGAAGCAATTCAACCATCAACTATTGTATATCTCCAGGGCTGCAACCCAGGACTGTTGTTAGACATCATTCCATATCCAATCTGTGCTCCGTGAAGTATCAATCTACAGTACCACGTCCACACTATGCATACCGTATGTGTTAATGTGCATGTATCTACAGTATGGTACTCCAAAACTCAGTACTGTAGGCCATTTTAGTCAGTGAGCAGTTTGCAACAGTTTTTGTTCAAGAATAAGAAAGTTATCAGTTTGCCGATGTGCCATCTCAAAAATCTAATTCCTATTCTTGTCAAAAACTCGCTAAACAATCGGGAACAATAAAAACTATCAAACTATCAAAGTATAAAACTAAAAATCGTCTGACCAGCAACAATAAAAAAACAAACCCAAGTTAAATACCAAGTAGAAAATGGGCCTGACGTTTCGATCCTAGCCATACTAGCAGGACCTTTCTCAAAGGCATTTTAGTAACTTTAGTCAGTAAGCAGTAAGCAACACTTTTGTATATCACCTTAGAAAATGAACGAAAACTGAAGCCCCATTAAAAAGGGAGAGTTATGGGAAGAGACACTGTCAATTATTTTCCATTTGAACACAAAAATTAAATAGAATTCAATTCAGTCCACGGGCACCAATGCGTAGCTTCAGGTTTGCTGCTTGTTTTTTGTTTTTTTGTTCTGTGCTGGATTGTTCCTCTTGAGACTAGCTGACCCAGAAGGTTCTTGTTCATCTGATGTGCACAGACATTTCCACTTCCACTCCCATTATCCCGGCTGGTTTTTGTTTTTATGGGGCAGAGAGTTCCCAATGCTCTTACACGGTCAGACGTCGGAGCTAGAGGAGAAACAGCATCAAAACAGATTCTGTCCACTCCCCCCTCACACAAAAAAAGAAAAGCAGAAAATAATAAAAATTGGCTGGTTCAATGGCAGTCCTTCTGCTAGGGCTAGTCTTTTGAGTATTAATACAGGCTTATCTGCTTGAAGAAGAATAGGAAAGGCTCTTACTGAGTGACAGCAGAGTAATGCAATAGCTCTAACGGAGAGACCCCCCTCTCTCTGTCTCTCTTCCCCATCCCCTTTTATGAAAATATCAATCTGATCGTTGCCTGATTCACGCCATCCAGGGCAATGGCTGCGAACTGCCACATCCAATGAGGGGCGCCGATAATTCGCCGCGAAAATACGGGCTTGATGGACGGAAGTCATCGCCAAGAGGCAGTGGGGGTGGGGGTGGGAGGGAAGAGAGAGATTCCTCAGGGGGGGCCGCGGAGGGCTCGGATCTCCCTTGTGGCTCCAGGAGGTACTTGCTGAGTGCCTCCACAACCTAATGTCCCTTAGGCAGAGCGGACCGGAAAGATACTCGTTCTTTCCCCCCACTCCCCAACTCTTTCTTTTCTTTTTGCAGGGGGTAATCATCGGGCATTTAACAAGGGGGCTACTACTGTACAAGTAAATCAACTGGAAAGAGGAATGATCAAACAGTTTAGGAGAGTCGGTGAAAAGAAACAGGAGCTATCATACACCGGCCACTTCCTTGGGGGTTGCGGCGGTGCACTGACAGAAGAGAAAGTTGAAAAATTGGCAAAGAAAACTTTGATTGGACTGGTACTTGAATACGAGACCTCTGAATTAAGGTGAACTGCTCTTCCATCTGAGCTATCCAGCCCCTTAGGGGGTGGCCTTCCCTAATACTATAGTCAACTACTTGTAGTCTTTGCCGGGGTGGAGGCACCAGTCAGAAGCAATTCAACCATTGACTGCCGTATATTACCAGGGACCACACCACCCGATTTCATTTCATTCAGATGCAAACAACCAATTGTTGTACATCTGGATACGGCAGCTCGGGGATCACACAAAGTGGATGCAGCTTTTTCAATTCAAGTCAAAACAAACCAAGGAAAAACTGACTGGAAACTTTGGAATAATTTGTTCATTAGTTCCCAGTCAGTTTTTTAGAAGAGAAATTTGGAAGGCAAAGGAGGAAGAGGAGACAGCCGAAGAAGTGGTGGATGAACCACATCAGAGGATTGGGTCACGGCACGGTTCAATGAGCAGTTGAGCACTAAGCTCAGGCATCCTCTAGCAGTCACAGAGTGTAGGAATCTTCAGCACGACTCGGCGCTTGCGTGGCTTGGGAAGCCTCTACATTGTACGTATACTTCAGCGCACCACCAGAGCCCATCAAAGCCACCGTCAACAGCTGACATCCATGCGGTCTCCCGACAATGGGCAGACCACACGCTATCCCCCGGGAAAAAACGCCCAGGGCCTCTCCTTAGAGCCACAGTCCCCGAATGACATGACTCGGGTGCGCATGGCGTCGCAACGGCCACTTTTTTTCCACGCTGCCGCTTCCACCACGCAAGCCCCTCAAGTCGTATCAGACAGGCGGTCGATTTCCGTCGCGCTCACCGTAACTCACAATCGTGTGATGTTAAGCCGATGCAAAGAGACTGCACAGCCCGGAGAAAACTTAAAGAGGGTTATCCATGTCATCCATTGAATGCTGTATGAAGACAAATTGCTTTGGAAATCCACCCGGGGCCCCTTACAATTTTCAACAACTCACTCATTTGACTACTATGAAACAAGTTTGACAAAAATACCGACACTGCATGCATTCAGTTCTCATAAAATGCATAATCATGCTATGGTCTGGAATGACCAGATGGAAATTTTTGAAGGAAAGAAAAAATCTGACATTGTTTGAAACAAAATAAGATTGTTTTCCCCCTTCCAAAACTTTTTTTCTGTGTCCAGCTTCATGTACTTTTTATAAGGGATGTAAAAAATCACCCACCAAAAAAATCCTCTTTTTTCCAGATTGATGTCAGAGAAGGATGAAGATTAGGATGAAGGTGATTGATACAGCTTCACAAACACTTCTTCTCCAAGAAATTGAGTAACGCTGTCTGGACTAATGGTCGCAATCATTCGCAGCCGGACAAATGCAAAAGAGACATTTGTCAGCTTTTTCTCCCTACTCGGAGGATTTTTGGTTCCCCCGCAGGGCTGATTTCTTATTTTCCATGGAAGTACGGATGACAATTGGAGAGTTGCAATGACTTGCCAACAGACAAGCTAGACAGACAGACAGACAGACAGACGTCTAGACTGTTGGAGCTTCTAACAAGAGCAAAAGATGCATTAACGGGAGGTGATTACAGAATGTGGGCAAGCACGTGTTGTGGCATAAAATGACTGCAAACATCAAATACTTTGAAGACAACTTCACTGCGGGGCTCCACAGTGCATATTGCTTAATGAATTCCAACAAACTAGAAAAAGCTAACAGTCTTAGTCTTCTCTAACACTTGGAAGGTTTGCATGGTGGAAATATACTTAGTGGAAGGTCTGCAGTGACACCATGTACATGTACATTGTAGCACTTCTCTGTTGAGAAGGAGTGTGGCTCTGAAAAGAGCCGGTTGACTCAACGTTTCGGGTAGCGTGTACTCTGCCCGTCGACAGGAGACTGAAATCTAGAAAAGCACTCGGAGAGCACAGATCTCCGGCAAGCATTATTCACCGCAATGTTAACAAAGTGATCCAGAATCCAGGATTTGATTTGGATCACCACCCAAAACGAATCACCTACATGTAAACATATACATGTGTATACACCTGATTTTGTTGCACCTTCATCAAGTTGATTGCATTAAGTGTGAATACATTGAAAACTACTTACTGGCTAAAATTACTAAAATGCTCAAATTGGGTTGGAGCTGACATTTCGATTCTAGCAGGACCTTTCTAAAAGGCAGAGTGTCTGCCTTTGAGAAAGGATCCTGCAAGGATCCAAGGATTGGTGCTTATCTTTGAGACTATTATAATTAGTTTAATGAAGCCACAACTGCAGCCCCAAAGGCTGAATTGCAATGGCATTACAAAGAATACAAGAACAGAATTACATTGAAATAGTCAAAATGGCAACAATTAAGAACAGTACGAATGACAGATTAGGAACAACAATGTGAACAGATTAAAAAGCAAACACAAAGATTAAAGTCAAATACGATTGGTTGTTTGACTTAAATTAGAAAAGCTGCATCCAATGTGTGTGATCCCTGATCTGCTGTAGCCAGGTTGACAACAATTGGTTGTTTGCATCTGAATGAAATCAGGGGCATGATCCCTGGAGATAAATGTACATTATATGGCAGTTTACTGGTTGAAAGTGTCTGACTGGCGCCCCTAAGACTAGTTGACTATTAGGGAAAGGCCACCATCTAAGGGCTGGATAGCCCAGGTGGTAAGAGCGCCGGCATACAAAACCAGAGGTCTCAGGTTCAACTCCCAGTCCATTTTTTTTTATTTAAAAGAAAAAACAGAATAAAAACGATTGAAAACACTGTACAGTACAGTGCATCAAATAATGATTCAAAACTTTGCATGAACATGGAAAGTTTGGCTTTGTCTGACTTCGGTGATGTTACATGTAGTTCCGGATTCCAGTGGCTGAAGTTTCAGTTCCCGACTCCAGACTCCAACTCCACAACCCAGCCCTTGCCATCCTGGGAGATCTCCCCATTCTCACAAAAGATGCCGGCACAGATACATGTACCGTGAGAGTGCATCTGCATACTGGGTTTTGTTTTTCATCTGTGCCGCAACCTTTCCCTCTCCAAGGTCCGGGGGGGGGGGGGGGGGGGGGGACTGATATGACAACCTCGGGCACAAATATTTGCATTTGTTGATGGGAAGATGGTATCTCCAAAACCCTCCACAACTCCAAAGTGCCACAGGTACATGTAAAGCTATAGCTGTATCCACACATACATGTATACACACACACACACACACCACATACAGTATGGGGTTTATGATGGCGACGGATACCAGTCGCTCGAGTGCACGATGCCATGGGGGGGGGGCGTGAAATCCAGTCGCCAGCCGGGAACGTTACATATGAATGTAGGCTAATACTAGACTCACATCAAATGCCAACAGCACAAAGTGTCAAGTTTTAAGTTACTCAACCAACGAAACAAAACGGTGGAGAAAAAGATGCACAATGTACAAGTAAATGTACATATGTGTGTAAGTATGACAGACTGTAGACCATTATTCCACATACATGTTATTGTAAATGATAAAGTAGACAAATTGCACTGGTGAGGGACGTCCAACAAGAATATCATCAACTCAACCACTTGAGGAGTACACAAGTGCAATTAACTTGGCCGTCCAAAACTAGCCAGCAGCCGCTACCCTTTGCTGTCCCCCAGCCCGCCAAAGGCTAGCTCCCTTCCCAAAAAGTTGGGACGGTCGCCGTCTAAGGGCCGGATAGCTCAGGTGATTAAGAGTGCTGGTGCGTTCAACATGTCCAACCAGGGGTACTGGAAAGCAGGAGTCGCGGGTTCGAATCCCGCCCGAGCTGCCTGAAATCTATTTTCATCAGGCACCGGGCAAAGCACTGAGCACTCAGTGTTTATCACGTCGAGCAAGGGCAAAACCTCATTGAATTACATTCTTCTCGACGTAGACATCATGTTGTATCTGTGACAGTCTCGGGTTCAAATAACGATCCAGTGCATTTTTACACAAAGAAACATTCGCAATCTTCTCATTTTTTTGTTTTTGAGGGGGAATCAAAAACACAAAAAGTCTTACCATGAGTTGCTTGTACTTTGGCCTCTGGCTGCAATCCTTTGTCAAGCTGTTGACAAAACAAAATATTTTTCCCATCAAAATAAAAAAATGATTAAAATTTTGCATCAGTGAAAAGATTGTCTCAAAAATGTGATATACAAAAATGTTGCAAACTGCTTACTGACTAAAATTACCAAAATGCAAATCTTAAAATTTAGTGGGCCTGACGTTTCGATCCTAGCAGGACCTTTCTCAGGACCTTTGAGAAAGGTCCTGCTAGGATTGAAACGTCAGGCCCAGTAAATTTTAAGAGTCTCAAAAATGTGTTGTCAATGTACTGTAACAGGACTATGATCAAAGTCGAAATTGATCTTTTTTGGGGGGGGGGGGATTTTGTCCCCTCAACAACTTTCAGCCGCCCTGTGCGTGGGAATGGGCTGTGCGAGACTCATTTCCTAGAGCAGGGTTCCCTATGACTTTGGAGAGTCCCAGATATGCTCAATAAATGAGCATGGTACGGTATGCTGTGCATGTGTCAGACTGACGTTCTACAAGTCATCAACTGGATTGGGCATGGCACTATAAAGCACCGTAATGCATGCGTGCGGGTGGGTTGGGTGGGTGGGTGGGTGAGGGGGGGAATTGGCCAGGAAAAAAAGGATCCTGTATGCATCACTTTGCACATGCCGGAGTGCTTCTCCTTAGTGGTTCATCTGTTCTAGCCCGACTTTGACACCTGGGGTGGCCAGTTTTGGAGACATCCATATTGGTCCATCAAAGCGGTGAGGTGGGTCGCCTCACAGTTTAGAGTGCGAGGGAAACCCTGTCCCAGAGCGTGTCACATTAGCCAAAAGTCCATTGGCACAGTACAGCAACACCGGATAGCTCATTCCACAGGGCAACAGGACATGCCCTGCATTGGAGAGGGACCTATTCCTCCACAAAAAACATCAGGAGGGCAATGATGAACTCCTTGCACACTTACCAATAATCCTTCACTCCCCCACTTCTCTTTTTCACTCTTTCCCTTTGATATCCCCCCTCTACTACCTAATCCCTTTCCGAACCCTTGCCCTTCCCTTTGATCCCTCCCTACCAGCTATCCCCTCTGTCTTTCATTGTGTGTCCCTGTAGCTCTCCCCATTCCTATTTGTTTTTTGTCACCGTCATTCTGCCTTTGAGAAAGGTCCTGCTAGGATCGAAACGTCAGACCCTCCTCATTTTTGATATCCTCCACAAAACTCATACAGGAGGGTTTGCGGTGACACCATGTATAAGGTCTCTTTAAGAAAAGGTATGGTTCTGAAAAGAACCTGAGTGGTAACTCGACGTTCCGGCCAGTGTGCTCTGGCCGTCATCAGGAGAAGTTCAGGAGAAACACTGGCGCATTTCTCCTAATGATGGCCAGAGCATAATGGCCGGAAGTAATCACTCAGGTTCTTTTCAGTGCATACCCCTTCTTTAAACCCCCTACACAACATTGGTAAGATCGAAAAACAGAAATGTTCACAGATTTATATGAAACATGTATTTTTGAAGATGATTATAGTAAATTTTAGAAACCTCGCACTGAAATATTTCTGCCTAAAACGTTGTATTTTGGGAGAAATTAGTAAAAGAAACAGTTTACATATCACCGAGGTCTAAACTATTTTTTGGAACAGTACAGCGGTGAATGCTGCATTTTCGCGAAACAAATGAAGCGGTTTTCACAATTTCCTCGAGACTCGGTTGGTGGATTGAGCTGACATTTCCACAGGTGTGCTATTTCATGCGTATGTTGGATCAGACAACGTATGGATTCTATTCTCTGACCTCGACCAATGTTGTGTAGGGGCTTTAAGAGACCTTATACATGGTGCCGCCGCAAACCCTTTGATATCGTTTCACCCACCATGCAAAGCCTTAAGTCTTATTTTCCACAAAACTTGTTACAACTTATTCATTTATTTTTTCCAGCAGAATCCAGCAGTCTCCTGAAGACGAGCAGAGTACACTGTTCGAAATGTCGAGTTCCTCCGGTTCTTTTCAGAACCACACTTACTCACACAAGAGAATTTACATGGTGTCACCACAAAGCTATTTATCCTCATTTATTTTTTGTTTTTGATTTTGGTGAGGGGGGGGTTGGGTGGGTGAGGGAGAACGAGTCTTGGGTTTGGGGGGGGGGGGAGAGGAGGTCGGCAGACTCACCAGCACTGGACAAAAGCGTGGAAGTCGACGGAGAAGCCGCGCTTGGGCGGGAGACGGGGCGGTTCCTCGGACAGGACCCGGGCGAGGACCTCAAAGTCGTTGTTGCAGTTCTTGTAGGGAAACTCGCCGGTGGCCAACTCCACCTGCCACGGGGATTGGAGGCACATAGACTATGAGTCTGGTGTCATGAGGCACTGCAATCTGACCTGGCGTCGATTGCGCCAAACTCATCATAACTTGCGATCAATCGCAAGGCGATGAGCGATGCACAGAAACCATTCGGCCTGACACTACTTACGATAATGAGCCTGCTCAACTCTTTCACGGTTGTGCTTCATGCTTCCTTGATAAACTGTGACATTTCTGGCAGAATTTGCCAGTGAACAAAACCGGGTTTCATAGGCTTGATAAATGCACGTGCATGCATAGCGCGCATGTACAGTACTCGCCTAAGGCGAAAAAATCATTCAAGGCACAGCGGTCGGTTTCATAAAAACCATCGTAACTTGGGGTGGGGTTGAGGTGAAAACTGGTGACAGATTTTCTCATCCAACAAAGAGGGACAACAATTTACCATCCATCCTATCAGTAAGTTCATGGCCCTGCCTCTCATTGTTAAGTTGTCCCCACTTTTACAGGCAGGGGGCATACCCGGTACCTGTAGCCTATGGAGAGCCTTTCTGTGGAGGAGAACGTACAGCGTACGATGTACAGAACTCTCCTCGTAGTGGAGTGGGGATCTATCTGTACTCACCAGGGAGATACCAAGACTCCACACGTCCGCCCGCACATCGTAGTCTGGGTTGGCCGGGTCAGGGGGGTCAATCCTCTCCGGCTGTGAATGGAGAGGGAGGGAAGAGGGATCAAGGGATTGAGAGAGAGTGAGAGAGTGGGAGCGAGATTGAGAGTGAGAGAGATAGAGGGGGGAGAGGGAGTGTGTGAGTGAGAGTTAGACAGAACAAGAGGGGAGTGAGAGAGGGGAGGGAGAAGGGAAAGAGAGAGAGGGGAGAGAAAGAGACAGAGAGGGAGAGGGAGGGAAGAGGGATCAAGGGATTGAGAGAGAGTGAGAGAGTGGGAGCGAGATTGAGAGTGAGAGAGATAGAGGGGGGAGAGGGAGTGTGTGAGTGAGAGTTAGAGAGAACAAGAGGGGAGTGAGAGAGGGGAGGGAGAAGGGAAAGAGAGAGAGGGGAGAGAAAGAGACAGAGAGGGAGAGGGAGGGAAGAGGGATCAAGGGATAGAGAGAGAGTGAGAGAGTGTGAGCGAGATTGAGAGAGAGAGAGATAGAGGGGGAGAAGGAGTGTGTGAGTGAGAGTTAGAGAGAACAAGAGGGGAGTGAGAGAGGGGAGGGAGAAGGGAAAGAGAGAGAGGGGAGGGAAAGAGACAGAGAGGGAGAGGGAGGGAAGAGGGATCAAGGGATAGAGAGAGAGTGAGAGAGTGTGAGCGAGATTGAGAGAGAGAGATAGAGGGGGAAGAGGGAGTGTGTGAGCGAGAGTGAGAGAGAACAAGAGGGGGGAGAGAGAGGGGAGGGAGAGGGGAAAGAGAGAGAGAGGGAGGGGAGAGACAGAGACAGAGAGGGAGAGGGGAGAGGGAGGGCAGAGGGACCAAGAGATAGAAAGTGAGAGAGTGTGAGTGAGATAGAGAGAGAGATAGAGGAGGAAGAGGGAGTGTGTGAGTGAGAGTGGGAGAGAACAAGAGGGGAGAGAGAGGGGGGAGGGAGAAGGGGAAGAAAGAGAGGGGAGAGAAAGAGACAGAGAGGGAGAGGGAGGGAAGAGGGATCAAGGGATAGAGAGAGAGTGAGAGAGTGTGAGCGAGATTGAGAGAGAGAGAGATAGAGGGGGAAGAGGGAGTGTGTGAGCGAGAGTGAGAGAGAACAAGAGGGGAGAGAGAGAGGGGAGGGAGAGGGGAAAGAGAGAGAGAGGAAGGGGAGAGACAGAGACAGAGAGGGAGAGGGGAGAGGGAGGGCAGAGGGACCAAGAGATAGAAAGTGAGAGAGTGTGAGTGAGATAGAGAGAGAGATAGAGGGGGAAGAGGGAGTGTGTGAGTGAGAGTGAGAGAGAACAAGAGGGGAGTGAGAGAGGGGAGGGAGAAGGGAAAGAGAGGGAGGGGAGAGAAAGAGACAGAGAGGGAGAGGAGAGAGGGAGGGCAGAGGGATCGAGAGATAGAAAGTGAAAGAGTGTGAGCGAGATAGAGAGAGAGATAGAGGAGGAAGAGGGAGTGTATGAGTGAGGGTCAGAGAGAAAAAGAGGGGAGAGAGAGAGAGGGAGAGAGAGGGTAGAGAGAAAGGGAGAGGTAGAGAAAGAGACAGAGAGGGAGAGGGAGGGAAGAGGGATCAAGGGATAGAGAGAAAGTGAGAGAGTGTGAGTGAGATATGTAGAAAGAGAGAGGGGAAAGGGGGAGTGTGTGAGAGTGAGAGAGAAAAAGAGGGGAGAGAGAGGAGGAGAAAAAGAGACAGAGAGCAGAGAAAGAGAGAGAGAGAGTGGGTGGGGAGAGAGGGGGTGAAGAGAGAGGAGAGAGGGAGAAAGAAGAGATGGAGAGAGGGGAAGAGAGAAAGAAAGGGGAAGAGGGAGAGGGAGGGAGAGGGGAGAGAGAAAGAAGGAGGAAGACATGGGAGAGAGAGAGAGAGAGAGAGAGAGAGAGAGAGAGAGAGAGAGAGAGAGAGAGAGAGAGAGAGGAGAGCAGGGAGAAAGGGAGAGAGAGAGTGACATAGAAAAAGAGAGAACAAGAGGAGAAAGAGGACAGAAAGAGAGAAAGGGAAGACAGAGAAGAAAGAGATGACATCAATTGAGCCCACATCAATACAAGGGTAGCCACAAGCACATGGGCATACGTGTACTATCAAGAAACCTTTCAACTTGCCGTAATTCAACAGATGAAGGACAACCCCTTCCAGATGCAATTGTTCATACAGCACTGCCGTGCAGCAGGTCAAATTGACTGACCCCCAGAGTATGGTTCTTATTGGGGTACTGGGCCACCTTGTCAAAGTGCTGTAGCCAGGTTTACAACAATTGAATGAAAACGGGACATGATCTCTGTAGATTTACGGGCAGTTAACGGTTAACTGCTCCCGACTGCTGCCCCCGCCCCGGCAAAGACTAGTTGGCTATTTGGGAAGGCCACCATCTAAGGGCTGGACAGCATGTAGCTCAGATGGTAAGAGCGCTGGTGCACAAGGCCAGAGGTCTTGGCTTTAAGTCCTGGTCCAGTCATTTTTCTTTGCCATTTAAAAAAAAAAAATTAAGGTCAGCGATTGCAGCGTACGCACAGACACACATACAAATTCACCGATTTTTCATAAATTATAGACATTGCTGACAAATTCCTTCATAAAGATGATTCTCTTATACGTACAGTGTGTACATGTACATACACGTAAGCTTTTCAAAAATGCTAAATCAACTGACATGCATTTTTACGATACTTTACTGTCAACGCTGTTTACCAGTACTTGAAAAGGACTTTTGGAGTACATGTACATGTAGATGCCTCATTAATTACACCATATTACATGTAGTTCACAAATGTACATACATGTACATGTAGTTCTGTGTACATGTATACAGAACATGTACATGTACCGGTACACCATTTTTTGTTTATTAAAACGTGGATGGACATTGAAGAACATGGACTAATCACCTTCCAACGTTTTCTTCAAGCCATAATTCATTGATCTGCAGATTGAAAACAGCCTGTAGGCAAACAATGCATTTCCATATCAATGAGGCAGAGCTGCATACAATGTACGGCAGATAGGGGCTTGTGTCTCTCAAAACTGCGCTCAAGGCAAGTCCCATATAAGATTGCATAGTACTTGATGCAGACAATGGAGACACATAATATAGAAATATCATGTGTAAAATAAGTGCACTTGCATCTGTCGTGGGACACACTGTATGCGTAGAGCATGTAGGGTACATACGTAGAGCGAGTGCATGTGCATGATGTACGTACATGTACGTATCAGGCATCGTACCGTATGTGCACATGACAGGTGTCTGCTCCAATCTCTCGTGTGAAGCTTGACTCCCTGAGTGAGTGCCCATTTGCACTTGACAACAACAAGGATATCACAAGCTTTAGTGCAGTGCAGTTTCATGTCCTCAAGCACATGTAAAGTGTACACGTACACGTATACATACGTGTACGTGTACATGTACAATTACAATGTACCGGTACATGGGCAAACACAATGTAGTGTACAATCACAACGTACATGTACATGTACATGTACATGTACAGTATGTGGATGTACATGTACACCTGTACATACATGTACATGTACATACATACAATCACAATGTACAGTACATGTACAGTACATGTACAGTACAGTACATGTACAGTACAGTACATGTACAGTACATGTGTGTGTACATGTACAGTACATAGGATGTGATCTACATGTACAATCACATTGAATGATGAGCCCCTGAGAAACCTATGATGCCAACATGTACCTGTACATGAAGGGGCAACACACATGTCAGGCCCTTTAATACAAAATCCCCCGAAACACTGGCTGTGGTTTGCCCCCTGAAATGTTGACTCTCGTTTTCCAATGAAGCACAGTTGATTCATTGGAAACCACAGTACGTCGGTACTTAAAAGGCCCTCCGTTCAAAGCCAATGGCATTTCAATGGGGGTGAGAGAGAAATGAAGCCCGAGCCCAAGCCTTAGTTTTGTACAGGACATATGCTGCACCGGAAAGCCCGGAGACTTGGGTAGAGAACACTGACGGGAAGCAGCAGGGCCGGGCCCATTCAACGGAGTCAGTCCCTGACAAGGCCAGGGAGCCTTGAGTAAGAAATTGTTCCCAAACACACGGGCAGACAGACGAGTGGATACAAATGCTGTCTACGGGCAACAGAACCTGCCGTCTCCCATCTGCCCTGATCAGCACTGCCGGCTCCCCTCAATGTCTGCGGACTACAAAAAAAAGGGGGGGGCCTCTTGATGAATGGTCCGCGACTACTCCAGACAGGCATCTCCAGAGTATGGGTAGCTGGGACTTTGGTGTTTTTTTTCATTGGCATCAATGTGGCACCAAGGTGGCAGGTGCAAGTGCCATTTTCTCCAGGTCCTTCCTTGATATAACTTTTGATGCAACTAACAGAGACCCCCCCTGCTGCCCGGATATGTTCCATAAACTGCCCATCTCTCTCACTCACTCACTCTCTCTCTCCCTCTCCCTTCCCCTCTCCCTCCCTCCCTCTCTCTCTCTCTCTCTCCTCTCTCTTTACCCCCATTCTCTGTGTTTCTGTCTCTCTTCTCTCTCTTTCTCTCCTCTCTTCCTCTCCTCTTTCTCCCCTCTCCTTCCCACTCTCTCCCTCTCCCCTCTCTCTCCCTCCCTATCTCACCCTCTCCCCTCCCTCTCTCTTCCTCCCTATCTCTCCCTCTCCCCTCCCTCCCTACATGTATCTCTCCGTCTCCCCTCTCTCTCCCTCCTTATTTCTCCCTCTCCCCTCTCTATCTTCTCCCCAACTCTCTCTCTCCCTCCATCCCTCTCTCTCCTCCCTCTCTCTCCTCCCTCTCACTCCCCCTCCCTCTTCCTATCCCCCTTTATCTCCGTCTCCCTCTCTCCCCCTCTTCTTCTCCCTCTCCATCCCACTCCCCTCTATCTCTCTCCCTCTCTCCCTCCATCCCTCTCTCTCTCACCGACCCGCCCCCCTCTCCTTCTCCCTCTCCCTCTCCCTCTCTCTCCCACACACATCTTTTCCGATCTGTCCGACTGACCGACGCCCCAAATTTCTCTTGAGGTATCGCCCACAATTTGCTTAAAGCAACCGCAGACCGACAGCTGCACGTTGTAGTGTGCGTTCTTCTGTGTCAGCTCTCAGCTGTGTCCAATGATTCACAAAGATGAGCTCCAGGCTCCAAACAAAAGAGAGTGACTGGGTTGAATCGGGACCCGACAGTGGAGCGAAGGGGTTTGAATGCGAAGAAGGGAGAACGACTAATCACTTCTAATATACATGTACATGTACAGCCACATGCATCCTGCACCTGGGTCCATTTGGGTGTAATGGGACAGATCTTTAATTTGTGGTTGGGGGGTGGGAAGACAAATGTTCACACCTCTTGCCAGCCGCTAAAACAATTCACACATTATGAAGTGTGCACTAATACACTATAACTTGTATACTGTAGAGTGGGCCATTAAATGCCGACTGCAGGTGTATACATTATGTACTGTGGGTGTGCCAGGCACCAAACCTTGGATATAAAGAGGCCACTGGTGTATGCAGTTACATGTACATGTCCATGGGCCACTGGTCTTGGCCTTAGTTTGGTATTGTCCTTACAATACATTAGGTTGGTCTTGGCCTTAGTTTGGTCTTGCCCTTAGTTTGGTCTTGGCCTTAGTTTGGTCTTGACCTTAGTTTGGTTTTGGCCTTAGTTTGGTATTGGCCTTAGTTTTTTGGTCTTGGCCTTAGTTTGGTCTTGGCCTTAGTTTGGTCTTGGCCTTAGTTTGGTCTTGGCCTTAGTTTGGTCTTGGCCTTAGTTTGGTCTTGACCTTAGTTTGATTTGATTGTGGCCTTAGTTTAGTCTAAGATTGGCCTTAGTTTGGTCATGTCCTTAGTTTGGTCTTGGCCTTAGTTTAGTCTTGGCCTTAGTTTGGTCATGTCCTTAGTTTGGTCTTGGCCTTAGTTTATCTAAGTTGTTAACATCAGTTAGACTAACATGACCATCTTCACGCATGAACAGTGAGGTAAGATCAACAAATTTGGCAAATCTGCAGGCCTAGGGGAACGCTGTAATTGGGAAGGGGCACAGAAAGGCTTCAAGCTCCTTGCTCACTGATTCAGGTGACAGAATATTTCCAATCATTACGGGAGCCTGATACTGTGATCCTGGCATGGCCTTATCTTTAAGTCTTTGAGAAAAAGCCCAGCTGGGATTGAAATGCCACGCACTCTAAACTTGAGAGATTTTCAAAGGAACAGCGGTCTCAGTCTGAAGTATTTTCTTTTGTCCCACAAGGAGGACCTACATAAAAAAAAACCCAGATAAAAACACATGCATACAGTGCATGTGGCCACAGCTACTCAAGTGGGCCATTACTACGGTAAGTGCACAAATCTTCCAAATTTCCACTATGTGTGAATTGCAAGCAGTATTGAATTTCCATAGATACATGAATGATCATCTACAATGTACATATGTGACCCGGCACAACGACATGAGGAATGTCCCACCAAAACACTTTTTGAGTAAACAACGCCTGAAGTTAAAGTATCTTCACAATTCGATTACAAATCAATTTTCTTTTGTTTTTATTTGCGGAAATTCTAAGTATTAGAGGATATTATATTTTGATATCATTTGAAAGCTAATGGTATACTCTTTCACATCATTAGAAAAGCTCAAAATCTCAAAAGTGGGGTTATTCTTCATTATGCTGTGCCGGGTCACATATACTGTAGACACATGTAAATGTACACATGTGTACACTGTGAGGGGGCAATTCCACGGAAACTTACGATCCTCGTCAAGTGACGGACTCATTCCAACATCAATAAGTCTTGAAGCACTCCAATTAACAAAATGTGTTGACTGCTAATGGAATCAGTAAGTATACCTTTTCAAGAGTCCTTGAAATGTATGAAAACAGGCTCCCCAATAGAGAGATACTGGTACATGTATCGTATGTATGTGTAACTTATGGTACAAACTAGACACCAACCCGTGGAGTCGCCCTGCAGGTTTGTTAACAAGGATCGGACAACTTCAGATACAAACTATGTGACTAATATTACCCACGGTTGATTCCCAATGCTATACATTTGTGGAGGGAGGCATTTCAGTGGGGTTTTTTGTTATCTTTTACTGATTCGGATCCCTTTGATGGAGGAAGATGTCTGTCAGTTTGGGCTGAGAGGGGTCCTCACATTTGGAGTAAGTGCATGGGGAGGAAGGGAGGGAGGGAGGGGAGGAAGGGAGGGATGAGCGAGATAAGAAATGGGATGGACGGGGGGAGGGGGGGGCCTTTAGATGTGGGCATTGATGAAGAGGGTTACCGTGATTATCCTGGCAAGATCAGCCTGCTGGGTTTTTCGTGGAATGATAGATACTACAGTCTAGGGGAGGTAGAGTTCCCCCATGGGGCCCATGGGGAGAGAGGGAGAAGAGGCAGGGAGGGGGCGGGGTTGAGGGGGAGGGACTTGGGGGAGGCAGTGAGGCAGCCATGGAGGCAGGGAAGCTACTGCCGACTTCAAGAAACTTCAAATGGTGCGTATTTTGCTGCCTTTGCTAAACTACTGTATTGCTGAGAAGAGTCTTTGTGGTGCAAGACTTACACAGCATTTGTAAGTTGCATAACTTACGCAACTTTTCTTGAAATCGGCTGCAGGCAGGCAGGCAGGCAGGTGGGCAGGCAGGCGGGCAGTCAATGATGGAGGGATGGAGGGGTGTAGGAAGGCAGGCAGGCAGTCAGGCAGGCAGGCAGGGAGACAGGCAGGGAGGCAGGCAGGCAGGGAGACAGGCAGGGAGGCAGGCAGGGAGGCAGGGAGGGAGGCAGGCAGGCAGGCAGAAAAGGCAGGGAGGCAGGGAGTGTGAGGCAGAGAGACAGGCAGGCAGGGAGGCATGGAGGAAGTCAGATGGGAAGCAGAACTGATGCATATCAGTGCCATTACTCAGGTGGATGGCTATAATTTCCAATGAATAAACATGTCAGTTTGATACAGTACTCTGTAAGATCTGAGCTCAAATTCAAAGAGCCGCATGTGTCAGAAGGCCATCTATTGCACTGTAAACAACAATCCAATTATCCCTCAGACAGTAGGCCTACATGACTGAGAAATGAAGGAAACCACTTAGATTACGGTAGTAATAGAGTATGATTGATTACGTAACATCCCCTGCGCATAAGGGACTTCAGTCCAAAGCCCCGCATATGGGTTCATTGTTGTTTTTCTCTTTCCTTTTACCCGCTTTTACTGTAATGCAACTTTCATCATTTCCTTATGTAAAGGGCGCAGTATAAATGTGTAAATAATTCTTAAAATATAGTGGGCCTGACGTTTCGATCCTAGCAGGACCTTTCTTTATCACCTTGTGTAAATAATTATTAAATTATTACCATTATTTCACCACACTCAGTCATCATACATGTACAGCACGTGTACTGTACAAAACGTATTGTAGCCAACTGATGATCAGAGGTGGTTTTCACAAAGCCTTACGATGTATCGCAGCTCAGCAGGACCTCAATACAGAAACCTTCCACGGGATCTTGCCAGCCATTAGCATACGGCTTTCACAGAGCAGTCAGTGAGGTTTCATGACAACAAACAAAACAAAACGCGTACAATGAACTCATTACCCATGTGGTTGCTGTGGCCAGCTCATGCTGTTGTCATCAACATGAGGTAAGACTTATTTGTCCACGCTGTGAAACCATCCAAGTGTCTTCATTAGTCCCTTTGATTGGAACAGACGCAATTAGTGGATTGTGATTTTGCCCGAAAACCTGTTTTTAAGAACAAGCAAGATTCAGGCTTCAAATGCCAGGCCTTCTGTGTGTACCGGTAAATATAAATACATGTATACTAAGTACATAGGCTTTCCACAAATTTCTCCTTCTGGTTTCCGGCAACTTGTGCCTGGGGGTTTAGTTTTTTCTTCATTTTCCTGCTGGAGATTACACATCTGTGCAAAGTGAACAAAATGGCAAAGAAAACTATCCAGCCCTTAGACGGCAGCCTCCCCCAAAAAAATCAACTAGTCTTTGCCGGGGTTGGGGTCACCAGTCAGAAGCAATTCAACCATTAACTGCCGTATATCTCCAGGGATCACACGCCCGCTTTCATTCAGATGCAAAACAACCAACGGTTGTTAACCTGGATACAGCAGCTCGGGGGGTCCCACAAAGTGGATGCAGCTTCTTCTTTTTGCACAACCTATACAAACTGTTTACAGACTGAAACAACCCAAAAGCAATCTCAAAAACAGAAAAGAAAAAGGAAATGTACTACTGCGTCTGACGTTTGGATCCTAGCAGGACCCACTTCCAATTATTCTGCCTTTGAGGAAAGCCATGAGGCCTTCATGATGTATCATAACTCCACTCACGAATGAGGAGGTGCCGCAGTTGTAAATGGCCGACGGCCATCGACTTTACCCCTTACGAGTGATCTTGTCTTAAGGAGGAGTTTGGGCAGAAATCGACCGCTTTTCAAATTAAAACGTCAGGCCCTCTTCAATTCAGGAAAAATTGCCAAAGAACACTTTGACTGGACCGGGACTTGAACCCGAGACCTCGGAAGTAACGTACCAGTGCCATCTGAGCTATCCAGCCCTTAGATGGTGGCCTCCCTGATAGTCAACTTGTCTTTGCCGGGGTGGGGGCGCCAGTCAGAAGCAATTTAACCATTAACTGCCGTATATCTTCAGGTATCACACGCCCGCTTTCATTCAGATGCAAACAACCAATTGTTGTAAACCTGGCTACGGCAGCTCGGGGATCACACATAGTGGATGCAGCTTTTTCAATTCAAGTCAAACAAATCAAGGAAAAACAGACCGGGAAGTTTTTTCCTTGGTTTGTTTGACTCTAATTTTGAGATTGACATCGACACATGTTGGGATTGGAAGAAGTGCTGCATCAGTTGGCAACAGCAAACAGAGTGTGTCTGTATGGGCATGCGTTGAGGAAGGAGGATTCGATCATGTTCTTGAGAAGGGCGTTTGAGTTTGAGGCTGACGGACCAAGGAGAAGGGGGGATGATGACCAGATAGGAGACGGAAGAAGCAAGTGGAGGAGGAGAGTAGGAGGGCTGGGCTGAAGAGGGAGGATGTGCTAAAATCAGGCGAGGTGGAGGGATGAGGTGAGGGAGATTGCTCCGAGTGTGAGGTGAATCCAAGAGTGTGAGTAGCCACACACATCAGCCCGCGACTTAAAAGTTCCCATACTTTTATACACAGCAGGTAGACACAAAAGCTGAAATTCAGACTAAAAACCTAAAAAAAAAATTAAAAAAATGATGAAATCAGCTCAAAAGCCGAGTTCTCACACCCCTGTGAATTTCACCACTTCCGTTAACGCCGACAAAACCCGGATCTAAACAAGAATTAGATTGACTTCAACTACTTCTATGGCAAGCAACCCACAGCACAAGATGGCTCAGGCGAAATTGGAGGAGAGCTGAGGCCACCCGAAGCGACAGTCACGATCCAAACTCTCTGCCCTGAATGCCAAGGACATGAAAGTGATCACTTTCTGGTGTGTACTTACTGCCATGTAGGCCACGCAGCCGGCGCTCCGTGTCCGAGCCTTGGAGTCCACCAGCCGGCCACTGATGCCAAAGTCGCACAGCTTGACCACGCCCTTCTCGTCTAATAACATGTTGGACGGTTTGACATCTGGAGGTGAGAGATGACAACGCACGCCATCAATACTGAATACACAGGCAGCACTATACATGTGGGTCAAGTGGTCGAGTACTGGCCCAAAGTGCCACGATAACAACCTTCCACATAGCACCAACACATCGTTTGCATCTGACAAAGTAGTTGATAGGTAAGCATGATAAGACTTGAAGGTTTGCATGGTGGAAATACTAAGTGGAAGGTTTGCAGTGACACCATGTGGCACTTCTCTTTCAAGAAGGAGTGTGGCTATGGAAAGAGCCGGTAACTCAACATCTCCTGACAACGGGCAGAGTGCAAACTACATGTACCTCAAACGTTGAGTTACCAGCTCTTTTCAGAGCCACACTCCTTCTTGGAGTAGTTGTTGCTACTTAAGTTAATGTACTCTTCCAAGCAAGTAAGTCTTTTTTAAGTGCTACCCTTTAGTTGTTGTCATTCAGACAGCTATCTTTGTAACATGTACATGTCCTGTTTTCTGTCTGTAACCTATAGTCAGAAAACGGGAGGCACAAGATCTGAAGTTCACGGAAGCCGTTATAAAAACAATAAATAAATGGGCAACAAATTCCAGGGTGCCCCCATGGCAAAAGTTGGACGCTTCTGACTGGGAACTTTTGCATAAATAGAAAAATGGGCAAGAAAATGTTGACTGGACTGGGATTTGAACCCGAAACCTTTTGAGTTTTGAGTACCAGTGCTCTTACAATCTGAGCTATCCAGCCATTAGATGGTGGCCTGCCTGGAGATATACTGCAGTTAATGATTTAATGCTTCTGACTGGTACCCGCATCCCGGCAAAAACTACCGGTAGTTGACTATTTGGGAAGGCCATCATGTAAGGGCTGGATAGCTCAGGTGGTAAGATCGCTGACAGGAAATACCACAGGTCCCAGGTTCAAATCCTGGTCCAGGCAAGGTTTTCTTAGCCATTTTTCAATGAAATCAAAAGCTGTTCAAGATGCAAGTCTGATTCTGTCAGTCTGTCGGTTCTGTCAGTCTGTGTGAATTCAGTGGGAAAATTCTGGTTGAAAGAGGCCAGCATTCACAATCAGTGCTGTCCTGATTTATCAATAAAAATTAAAAAATAATAACTACCGGGAAAACGGAAATTCATGGTCACTTCCTGACAAGAGAGGGCAGCATTCACTTTCTACAAATGTCCTGATTTTGTTTTTAAATTATCACAAGAGGGCGCCGTTTATTGGTTTCAATGTTGGCAACGAGGGTGAAAGTGAACAGGAAAACCTTTGCTCTTTATTTCTTTAAGTTAAAAATCGGTCCTTACCTCTATGCATGACTCCATGTTCTTCCTTGAGATAATTCAATGCATTAACAATCTGCGGGGATCAGAAGAAGGCCAATCGGATAAGCGACTTAAAAGTTTGACATGGGCAAAGGAGATCTGGCCAAATTGTGGCTGAAAACAAGCTTTCTTGATCGCTTGTCGAAGGCATTGCACAATGGGACAGATGCAGACAATGTGGGACAGACGATAAAGTCGTGTCAGGTCAGGACTTACTACAGCCATTGTCTTTTACGATTATATGCTTGAATATACATGTTGTAGGTTCCCATAATCTCTTCAAAATTTCAGAACCCGGTCCACAAATTAGTCAATTTCGCCAGGGCCTACTCTAACAACAGATGCTTTACAAGATGGTCCTCATAAATATTCATCTCGTGGCAGCTACTCATAGATATTCAGGATAAGGTCGGGAAGAGGTCGGGACTTACTGCAACCACCATCTTGCCGATCATCTGCTCGGGTATGGGTTCCCGTAGTTTCTTCAGCAGCTTCTCCAAGCACGTTGCCATTTGCTCCATACAGATCCACACCTCACTCTGAACAAAGAGAACAGGAGGGGTACAGGTACACAGGCCGTTCATTGATGAGTTCTGCCAAAACGGTGACCAATCGTTCAAAGCTGTCAAGCGTAAGACAGCTACTGCTGTACCTAATCTGAGGGGCATCTAACCAATGCCTACTCAGGAGCCATGAAAGTACTTTCTTCACACTACTCTGTCCAGGATGACAGCTTTCAGTTCGTTAGTGCCATCCAGGCCTGTGTCTCTCTTCAGCATGTCTATGAAGGTGATTCTGCCCCTACCACGCCTTCTAGCAATTCTATTGTAACGCACCTTTGATCATTTGTATGTAAAGGGTGCAGTATAAATTATGGTTGAATTGCTTCTGGCTGGCGCCCCCAACCCAGCAAAGACTAGTTGACTATTTGGGGGGGCCACCATCTAAGGGGCTGGATACCTCAGATGGAAGAGCACTGGTACGTTAGTCCAGAGGTCTCAGGTTCAAGCCCCGGTCCAGTCAAAGATTTCTTTGCCGATTGTTCAAATTGGTGATATACAAAAATGTTGCAAACTGCTTACTGACTAAAATTACCAAAATGTAAATCTAAAATTTAGTGGGCCTGACGTTTCGATCCTAGCAGGACCTTTCTCAAAGGCCTTTGAGAAAGGTCCTGCTAGGATCGAAACGTCAGGCCCACTAAATTTTAGATTGTTCAAATTGTTCAAAAGTTCCCAGTCTGTTTTTCCTAGGTTTGTTTGACATTATTTTCTTACTATTGATCAGCACAGGCAGACTTACCGGGCTGACGAGAGCCCCCAGGCATTGCACAATGAATGGACAGTTATGACTCTTGAGCACCACCTCCAGGTCCATCAGTATCCGCTTGTTCTCCTCCTTGTTGCCGGACCGGCGCATTTGCTGGAGGAAAAAAAAGACAGGCCGGAAGCGCACGCACGCGGCATCAGAAAGGAGGGTGGAAGGGAAAGCAAGGGACTACATGTAAGTGGGAGGTTTGCGGTGACACCATGTTGCTAGCACTTCTCTTTCAAGGAGTTTGGCTCTGAAAAGAGCCGGTGACTCAACGTTTCGACTAGTGTGTACTCTGTCCATTGTCAGGAGACTGCTGGATTTCAAACTATCATTGTTTTCTACAGTATAATTCCTGATGAAAGTGCTGGGGCATCTTATCAGAGGGGGGGACATTTGACTTGACTCGGCATAAGTCGAGGTAGACCCATTAGTCTAACTAATTAATAAAAGAGAGGTTTTGCAAGCCATATGGATTTGGTTAGCGCAACGGATACGCCATCAATCATGACATCATACACTACTTGCTGTCTGCTAAACGTGTGGACGACATGGATATCTCGCTCACTTCACTTAAGGAAGTAACACTAATTTCTAGTAAACCATCTTTAACCTACACCCCCAGTACTTTTTTTATTATGAACTTGTGATTGATTGTGGTTTGAATCTCTGCTTCTTGCATAGTTGTACTGGTTTGCTAATTTTCTGTTTGTTTGTCTGTCTTGTTTATTTATTGTTTGTATGGCCTTTGTTTGTAAGATTGTACTTCTCTTCTTTTGTTTTAATGTATGTTGGTTCTATGAATGATATCCATTATTTATTTAACTATTTCATTGTAAATTAATTTATCAAATTAGTGTTTTATCCATTTATATATATATATCTCCATGTAACTGGCATTTTGTTTGCTGTTGGATGAGATTAATAAATAAGAATAAGAATATGCAATGGCAGTAGCTCATGAATACTGACCACGGCCCACTTACCTTGACAGCAACAATAGTCTTGGTGTCCTTGTGCCTCATGCGGATCACGTGGCCACAGCTACCAAAGCCCAGCTCGTCAATCGCTTCCAGTGAGTCGATGTTGAAAGGCACGCGCTGCACAGTCTACAGGACACAAACAAAGCAGGAGCCATTCAACCAGTGCTGGGGCGGATTCCACAAAGCCTTGCGTGTGACGCAAGGTAACTCAGCTCACCACTGATAACCCATCGTAGGTTGCAATAGGCCGTATGGTTTCTCATTGTCTCCCGATTCATTGTAAGTTAAGATGAGTTTGGCAAAATCGACTGCAGGGGTCGAAATATAAAGTACAGTAGACTGTGGACAGAGTCGAGCGACTTCAGGCATGTCAGAGCCAGTCTTGTGCAGTGTGTGTGTGACCACACTAGACCGGCTGTCTAGAGCATTATTGAGAATTCCTCTTGCACATTTCTGAAAATTGCGCTCAAATATCACAGTCGGTGTCTGATGAAAATTGGCAAGCCTCAAATTCATTACTTTATTTATGGCATTTCTTGAAGAAAAAAACATGTACAGTTAAAGTACTTAAGTACTACATGTACAGCTTAGGGGGTAGCATGATCACTAGCATGGTAGTGTGCAGTCGTGTGAAGCTACATCAAATACATTAACACACGGGCTATCAGCCAAGTATATAGGAAGAGAGAGGGAGAAGAGAGGGCAAAGAGGGGGCAGAGAGGGAAGAGAGAGGATGAAAACAAGGGGAGAGATCCTGGGTGGAGAGGGCAAAGAGGGGGCAGAGAGGGAAGAGAGGGGGTGAAAACAAGGGGAGAGATCCTGGGTGGAGAGGGCAAAGAGGGGGCCGGGGCAGAGAGGGAAGAGAGAGGATGAAAACAAGGGGAGAGATCCTGGGTGGAGAGGGCAAAGAGGGGGCAGAGAGGGAAGAGAGGGGGTGAAAACAAGGGGAGAGATCCTGGGTGGAGAGGGCAAAGAGGGGGCCGGGGCAGAGAGGGAAGAGAGAGGATGAAAACAAGGGGAGAGATCCTGGGTGGAGAGGGCAAAGAGGGGGCAGAGAGGGAAGAGAGGGGGTGAAAACAAGGGGAGAGATCCTGGGTGGAGAGGGCAAAGAGGGGGCAGAGAGGGAAGAGAGAGGATGAAAACAAGGGGAGAGATCCTGGGTGGAGAGGGCAAAGAGGGGGCAGAGAGGGAAGAGAGGGGGTGAAAACAAGGGGAGAGATCCTGGGGGAGAGAGGGCAAAGAGGGGGCAGAGAAGGAAGAGAGAGGATGAAAACAAGGGGAGAGATCCTGGGTGGAGAGGGCAAAGAGGGGACAGAGAAGGAAGAGAGAGGATGAAAACAAGGGGAGAGATCCTGGGGAGAGAGGGGCAGAGAGGGGCAGAGAGGGGAGGGGGCAGAGATAAGGCAGATGGAGGGGGAAAAGGAGGGGAGAGAGATGGGGGGAGAGGGGAAAGGGGCAGAGAGGGGCAGAGAGAGGGGCAGAGAGAGAGGGCAGAGAGAGGGGAGGGGGGAGAGATGGCAGAGAGATGGGAGAGAGAGGGAGAGAGATGGGAGAGAGAGGAAGAGAGAGGGGATAAAGGGGGATAAAGGGGCAGAGAGGGAGAGAGAGGGGATGGTGAGAGGCAGAGAGGGGAAAAGGAGAGGGAAGAGGGAGAGTCAGATACAGACAGACCAAAGAGAAAGGGTGAGGGGGAGACTTACAGACAGACCAACCGACAGACCGAGAGACAGACAGGGGAGGGAGACAGGGAGTGGGAGACAGAGGAGAAAGAACAGAAGTGAGGGTGGTGTCAGCATGTGCCACATTTCCCCCATATCCTCGGCCTTCATTGGGCCAAGGTGCTCGGCACGGGATATCCACTTAAGCCCAATCAGCCGACATCCTTCGCATTCAACAGGCGCCACCTAGCACAGACTGGCATCCCGTGTGCCCTAATAACCAGTGCCCTCAGCAGAACCGAGTGCAGTGCACAGCCAATCTACTACATGTATGTACAGTACGTGACCATGTTTATCAAAGAATTTCATAGTCTCCCTATCAAGCCAACCATTACTTGTCCCCAAGCGAGTCATTCCTTGAAAGTGTATGCATCGCTGACCTGTAACACTGGCCACAGGCGTGTGGCCGCTGTTTACATGTACGGTATGACAAACATTTTGGCATATATTGGTAGTTACATGGACCTATCAGGCCCACACACAAAAAAGTGGACATGATCAGGGTATTGCCTGCCAAAGTTGGCACAGTGATAAATATACAGAGATATACAGTGTGACTTTGTGCCATGAGCATTCTAAGGACCTGGCAAATCCAGTTTCGGCACAACAAATGTCAAAGTGTTCTTGTGACATTGATCTGTGTGATTTTTCTTCGCATTAAGGCATTCATATTCACCGCTGTGTGAAAATGCCAACAGTACATGGGCATGTAGCATGTACATTTACATACCTACATGTGGGCAAGTTGGACCACTGATCAGTAAACCTGACAAACGTTTTGAATTTGGATTTCAATGGATGTGTCTCTGCATAGGTGCGTGAATCGCAAAGGGAGTGTGCCAAACCCCAGGTGTAACATCAAATGAAACCATCTTTGGGACTACTGCTCATTTTACTCAACAAGCAAAAACATCATGCCATTGAAGGCCGATGGGCTTGAGGTGGTCGCAAAGGGACTGTGCAAAAACCTAATCAAATCATCTGTTTGGAACGTCACCGGGCAAGAACGAAAACCCAAAAAACAAACATCTGGAGTGTGATGGGCTTCACATGTTTGCAAAGGGATTGTGCCAAAACCTAATCGAATGAAACAATGTGTGGCACTACGTACCTGTACCAACCAAAAACTAAAACAAAACACCTGAAATCTGGAGTGTGATGGGCTTCACATGTTTGCAAAGGGATTGTGCCAAAACCTAATCGAATGAAACAATGTGTGGCACTACGTACCTGAACCAACCAAAAACTAAAACACCTGAAATCTGGAGTGTGATGGGCTTGAGGTGGTTACGTGAGGGTTACTAGGCTTACTAGGTACATGTACATGTACCTAGGGTGACTTTCTTCTCCTAGGCAGTGTCTACTACAGAGAGGCTCTGAGAGACTGCTTGGCACTGAACAATCTGCCTGCGTCACCGGGGCACTACAAACGCCCTAGCATGTTTATAATGCAAAGGACAGCCTCATGATGAGAAAGCATTGTTCCTTATCTCAGCTTCCCCCCACCCCTCCCCCACCCCTCCCCCACCCCTCCCCCACAAAAAAAAGCTACTTCCTTAAGTCTGGCCGGCTTAGCCTCCAAAATCCCCCGGCCCAACTTCTCTCCTCTGGGTCTTGTCCGGGAAAGACATCTGGAGAGATCTCACTGCCTCTCCCTCGACCACCCTACCCCATCCACTCACATTCCCCCTGCCTTCCTGCACTCTGATTGAGATTCACACAGACGGTCCATCCCCTCTACAAGTACATGTACAGTACATGTACCCAGTAGTTAGGAAGACACACACAAAGTTACCTCATTTGAGATATGCACACGTGCAACAACAATAACAGGGCAATTCCACGGAAACTTACAATCCTCGTCAAGTGACTTGGTCTCATTCCTAGATCACTAAGTCTTGAAGCAGTCCAATTAACAAAAATGTGTTAATGGAATCAGTACACACAGTAAACCTCGGCTAAGCCGACATCGATTTCTATAATGCACTTTCTATGCGAATTCTGAAACTGTCCAAGTCATCAAAATGTAAGTCGTCATCTTGGCCAAGTCAGCGCATTTCTATCATGGGTGCCGACTTAGCCGAGGTTTACTGTATACCTCTTAAGAGTCCTTGACATGCATGAAAAAATATGCATGCAAATACAAACTGTACATTACACATTAGACACCATCACATGGAATTGCCCAACAACAAGCCAAGGAAGGATTTGACTACAGATGTATCCCTCCTCCCAATCTGTAAGGGAAATCCCCCTACTTGGCAGCTACTTACTGCAAGTCCCCCCTCCCCCCCCAAAGGGGGGAGTATTTGCAATATGTCTTCCCTTTCCTTGTACAGCGGGCAAATATCCCTCGATCGGGGCATCTCCAATTAGCCTCCCCCCCGAGACCCTGGCAGGATGCTGGAACTTGACGAGACTAATTCGTTTGAAAACCTGCCCTACTTCTTTCTTTGGAGGGGGGAAAGAGTCCCTGAG